>VXAB01012465.1:24454-60249 GCA_013399175.1 Odontophorus gujanensis
TTTATTTTTTTAATGCATAAGCATTCTGACACTTTTATTCTGTGCAGATGCTCTTTCAAAGTAGTGATCGCGGCTTCATATGCATGACTAAATTAGTTCTCCCAATCTGATGATTGTTCTCATCTTGTGAGGAGAGGGTTATATTAATATTATTATTTGCTAAATTCTTCCCTGATTCTTACAATTAGTGCCAAACCGAGAAAGGAAAGGCAAAAAACACCATTTTCTGTTTTTCTGACATGCTCAACTTTTATCATCTGGCACTCATGTGACTTCTCTGGAAATGGTTCCTTGGTCAAGACATTAATGATTCACACCACCATCACATTATAGAATGGAAATGTGTAGATAATTAACTGATTAGTCACAACTTCATTCAGTGAGACTTTACAGAGGTAGGTCTCCATTAACTTTGATGGATTCATGGCTAATTTGGATTAGACATGCAAGTCCATCTTTATTAAACTGATTTGCATCTACATACCCCCTCTCTCTTCAGAAATTCAGAGAACTCATATGTACCTTTACATTTCAGTGTCTCTTTCTCACTTCCCTGCTCTGTTGGTCAGATCGCTCTTCTTTCTTTTCCTTTCTCACCAATTTCCATATAAATATAAAATCAACTTTATTCTATATAAAATAAAAAAGTGATTTATATAAAAAATCTAAAATATTTTTCTGCATCTCCACCTTACCACCTGCGCGTTTCCTTGTCACTTGTTCCATTTTTTTCACCTCCCACTCATTCACTTTTTGTACCAATGCTTTCCTTCATCCTGCTGTAGAATTTTTTGTTCATTTTAGTAGCATAAACATTCAGCACATCCTGATTTCATCAACATGAGCCTGATGATGAAGACTTCTTCCTACATCTACAGGAGTCATTGCAATCACAGGTTCTTGTTCTGCTGGGCGACTTCAGACAACCTAACATCTCCTGGAAAAGTAGCACAACAAGCTGTAGACAATCCAGAATGCTCCAGGAATCTATCAAGGATAATTTCTTAAGCCAAGTAATTGACAGGCGGTTGGACTAGATGACCTTTAAGATCTTTTCCAACTCAAACAGTCATATGACTCAATGACTATATGTTTTGCACTTCAATTCTTTTACACCCATTTATCACTTTACCGATTTCAGATTAACAGTAGGAGTTCCCTTTTTTATCAACACATTTTACTCTCTCATCTGTATAAATCAATAGGAGATTCCCATTTACATCTCTTGTGTGGTATCCTTTACACTTGTTTTACTATAACAGATAGCAGTTCTCTAATTTCCAGATCAAGTTGACAGAAGCTACAGTATATTTCTGCGTATTAAATCCTAATCTCTTTTCTCACTACATTTACTACATTTTCTATATCTTTATCAAATTAACAATCTGATTGAAATTTCTGGCATCAGCTTAACTTTCGAAAATGCTGTTAAATATGAAACATTTGTTATATTTCCATATTTGATATTCAGTTCACAGATAACTTTAACTTTCTATTTGTGTCTATTATATTCATATTACTTCTTTAAGAAATTATGCAAAATAACAGTGAATACTGTTGAGTATAAAGAATAGTGATAATGACTCTCCACAAGCAAATATTTGTTGATTACTCAAGCTGTACCCACCTCAGTTGGGCTGTAATAGAATCGTAGAATTCTTAGAGTTGAAAGGAACCTTCTAAGTTCATTTAGTCCAACTCACCTGAAATGAACAGGGGCACCACAGCTAGAGTAGGTTGCCCAGGGCCTGATCCAGCCTTGCCTTCAAGGTCTTCAGGAATGGGGCATAAACCACATTACTGAGCAAACCGCAGGCCAGAGAGGACGTGTTTGGGGAGCAGTGAATTACATCAGTAAATTATGAGTAAATCATGTAAGAAATGCATTATCTGACATTTGAGTTGACACTTCCATGGAACCTGTAAAGTAAAACAACTTCATCATACTCGGAAGTATGTATATGCTCTGTTTAGTAAGACTACTGGCAAAACTTCCTGGTTTATAATCAGCGGATAGTAAGAACTGCCCCTAGAGAGGCTTCAGCACACCTGAGTTAGTCCTGATTCTGAGCCATCTATTAAATAATATTCCTAAAATTAGTTTGAGTAAACACTATGAACAAGATTTCCAGAAGATGACTGTACCTGTGAACATTTAGAGAATATTTCAGGCTTTCAGAGACGTCTGAAGGCTATGAAAACATTAGCTGAAAAAAAAAAAAAGCGTTATTCTAAAGGGGATTATTGCCTTAGTATATTCTTCCAGTAATGGATGAGAAAAATAAAATAAAATAAAATAAAATAAAATAAAATAAAATAAAATAAAATAAAATAAAATAAAATAAAATAAAATAAAATAAATCACTATCTTCATACTTACCATCTCTAATATTTTCAAGTGAAAATAACAAAATAAGTATTTAATGCTCCTAAGGCTCATGAGTATAAGAGATCTTAATTAACATCTGTACAAAATTTTCCTATGTCAACTCTTGAATCAATTGCACTCTCATATGGGAAATGTCAGAATTTCTCAATATAAATGTATACATATTGACAATTTTCAGGGTTCCTTTTCATTCTACACCTAATAAAGATGAATGACATTGACTTTATGAGGCTTAAGCAAGCCTAGAGGGGCTTTCTCATCTCTGATTTGTAACTTTGCAAAGCTGTTATGTTTACAGAATTATCAGATGAATAATATTTTTTCACNAAATAAAATAAAATAAAATAAAATAAAATAAAATAAAATAAAATAAAATAAAATAAAATAAAATAAATCACTATCTTCATACTTACCATCTCTAATATTTTCAAGTGAAAATAACAAAATAAGTATTTAATGCTCCTAAGGCTCATGAGTATAAGAGATCTTAATTAACATCTGTACAAAATTTTCCTATGTCAACTCTTGAATCAATTGCACTCTCATATGGGAAATGTCAGAATTTCTCAATATAAATGTATACATATTGACAATTTTCAGGGTTCCTTTTCATTCTACACCTAATAAAGATGAATGACATTGACTTTATGAGGCTTAAGCAAGCCTAGAGGGGCTTTCTCATCTCTGATTTGTAACTTTGCAAAGCTGTTATGTTTACAGAATTATCAGATGAATAATATTTTTTCACATACAGAAGTATGTTAAAGAATGACAGGCCTTTCAAATTTGATGATACCTTAATTATACCTGCACTATGAGTGCTGAATAAGGATAGCATTAATAGATACTTATCCAACATAACTATTAGGAAACAGTTTTGCAAAATAAATATGTATGTCTAATTACCATTTCAAAAATTGATGAATGTATATAACAGAATGATTTTCTTTCTCAGAAATATGATGAATATTTACTTACATGTAGCAAAAAGGAAGAAACTACTTATAAGTCAAAGTCTCACAGAAAAACTGTCAGCTTTACAATTTTTTGGCATTTAATATATGTATTTTTTCCTGCAGACATTTTTTTAAGTCAAATTTAAAAAAAAATTTGACCTTGTGACTGAAGAGCAGAGCCTGAACATCACAAGCGTTGGATGTACCTTACTGTTTCAAAATTGAAGTGAAGGCAAAGGATCTTGTATTTATTTGGTCATTATCATTCTGAAGTTATACTTTCTGGATGGCATTAACACAGTACATTCATGTCCCCTAAAGCAAAACTACTGACAATGAAACTTTGACTGCATGGCTTCAGTGTTGAACCTGCATACCCACAGTCAGACTTTGAAGTAGACTAAGTGCCTGCTGGAGAATCTAATTGAAGTAAACATGGATAAACACTGCAGGCCATTTACAGTACAAGGTCCAGGAAGTAGGTAAGGATGTTCTGGGTAGGAACAGATGAGTAAACAGAGTAATGAGTACAAGAGCCTTGCATTTTGCCTTTGCAACTCAGCAGAGCTGGATGTGCTGAGCAGGTTCTGGGAGTGTGTTGGTAGGATCTCATAATCCAACAACCTTTAAAAGGAATTCTCTCTTTAAAGAAAACTGTGTTCTATTCCTGAAATTATGATCTTCTAGATATGGTGCAGGCAGCCACAGTGGGAGAAAAGGCTGATATATATTCATTTTATTATTCAAATTCACACAGTTTGTGCTTTGTTTTTAATATATATCATGTTTTATCTGATGTCTTTCAGACATTTTTTACTGAGATATATGTAAAAGAAAATTCTGAAATTCAGTCAAAGTGAAAGATGCTTTGGAAAACTATGCTGACATGCATAACAGGCATGTTTAGAAATGATTCTAATTTGAATAGACTGTCTAGATATTACATCAGTAAAAAGTAGCAATAAAGAGACAGAATGATGATACTTATTCGAGCTTCAGAAAAAAAAAAAGTAATCAAACTGTTTCCCAAGACTAACAATTGTACACAAAGAAATTAATTGGCTATATAACAATTTCCATGTTTATTTTATTTTATTTTANATATTACATCAGTAAAAAGTAGCAATAAAGAGACAGAATGATGATACTTATTCGAGCTTCAGAAAAAAAAAAGTAATCAAAGTGTTTCCCAAGACTAACAATTGTACACAAAGAAATTAATTGGCTATATAACAATTTCCATGTTTATTTTATTTTATTTTTCCTTAACTCTTGTCTTAAGATTTCCAAAATTAACTGTTCTGGGAGCTATATAGTTTGTAGCTTATGCATTTCAGGAAAGACGTCCTGTAAAATCCTACTGAGGCCTGCATTCTATATCACAGTATTATAAATGGACACATTCAGTGTGACTTTAAAATTAGGGAAGTATTCATCCTTATTCAAAGTCTTTATGATTCTCTCTTACAATCTCTTTCATTATACATATGTCTACATAGATACTTACACAGGTATTTATATATGTGTACATAAGTATGTATGTGTACATATACTTTTATGTAAGTGTGTATATGGATAATTAACTTCACATATGTCTCATATATAGGGAAAATGTTTAAGGAAAAGTCCAAACAAGAATAGCAAATATAGAGCAAATATGTCACATAATGAAAGAAGCCATCTATTAGATGACACGGGGTTATACTACCAACTTATAGATGATGTATTTCCTTTCATATAATATTTGTAAGCTCACAGCAGGCTCATTCTCTAGTCTACTGCAGAGAGTTTTATTTATTCACAGAGGCTTATAAAAATCTACCCAAGGCAGCTGTTTAGAAAAAATTGTTGTTGGTATCAAAAGAAAATAAAGAAAATCTTACTGTTAGATATGGTTTGTGATACAATTCCTCTCGTGTTAAGATCTATTAAAAGGGTTTGTCACCACACAGAAGATTTAAGGAACACTTCTTCCTCTAAGAAAATCAGTCTTGAAAATTTAAGATTTTATAGTCTGTTAATCTGTTATTAAAGAACAATGACAGGATTCCTTTCTGAAATGAATTTTGCATTGTTTAAGAACTTATCTACAATACCAGAAAAGAGGAAGAAAAAAAAGAAAAGGCCCAAACAATAAAATAAGGCCCACAACATGGTTCTTATCAAAGTCCATGAAATGAAATTGCAGCAATGGAAAACTGTAGATACCAATTATGTGTAATGCTGCAGAACCAGGTTGCATCAGCATTGAATTTCAGGCAGTTCACATTCCATTTTACCTGCGTTTGCAGAAAGTTGAGCCAGCGTCAATTCCCACTAAGGATGCAGTTGTTCAGTGTTACAGAAAGTCAGACTGACAGATAAGAGGAAGCAAAAGGTTCTGGGTCATGTCTCTGCTGGGTTTTAATTAATTCTCATTAGGAAAAATAATATACCAAAGTGCTTGTTAGATTCTAAAGCTGAAAAGCATACTTATGTATGGAAAATGGTTACACTGTTTAGACAGAAGAAAGGCAAAAAAAATTCTTTTTATTAATTTTAGTAAGAAATGTCTGTCCAAAAAGATCTGTTCTAGTATTAGATAACATTATCTGGGGTAGGTGAACATGGCGTGATAAGCATGCCATCAGGTGTGCTTTCTCTGTTAACTGTGTTCATTTCAGAACGAGCAATAAACATTAAGATGCTTTAATTCTGTTCATTTCAATGAGAGCAATAAACATTATGAGACCCTTTAGTACTCCTTTCTGAAGAGGCTGACTTAGCTAAATTTGGTGTAATCGAGTAACTGAATACATGATTTATTTAACCCTCTGCTTGACAAACTGATCATTTTGGAGTTCTCACCTCATAAAAAAACACTAAGTACATTAATGAAAATTAGTATTAGTTGTCATTCTAGATATGATAGTGTGGCACCAAACGCAGCACAGAAGAAATACTTGCTTCAGTGTTTAAGTCTCTAGTTGTATAGGTCTTAAAATAATCTACATATCCATAGACCATAGACAAAATCACAGGCAGGTTAAAATTAGTATCTTCATCTGTGTTGTACAATAAGTCATGATAAAACAGATTACACAATGTCTGATGTTGACATGATCTATTTTGAATATATGAGACTATTCTTCTCATTCCATCCTTAGGCATTTGTGGCGGGTTGACCTTAGCCAGCAGTGAAACACCTGCATGCCCTCTCATTCATTATCCACCCCAGTGGAACAGAGGAGAGAATGAAAAGAGCAAAAGGGAGAAAAATTGTCGAATGAAATAAAGACAGTTCAATAAGTAAAGAAAATAAATTTAAAAAAGCAAGTGGTGCTGAGGCAATCTCTCACTACCACCCAACTAGCAGACAAATGCCCAGCAAATCTCAGAATTAATGCTACCATGGAAAACACCCCACCATCCCAACTCAGTTTTTATTGCTGAGCATGGTGCTAAATGGTATGGAATAGACTTCAGGCCTTTGACCTACATTTACCCAGTGTAACATCATGTTATGCTAAATGATGTTATTTTAAAGAGTTCTTCTGTTGACAGAGATTTATTATGGACTCAGTTTAACTCCTGTTGAAGTTAATGGTTAACTTTGAGGGATTACAGCCGTACCATGACCTACTGTGCTATAATTTAAGATATTCTTAAAATTTCTATTGTCAAAAAATGCCAAACAGCTGTTCTATCTTTCCATGTAGTGGATATGGTATTTCATATTTAACATAATGTATTCAATAGGTGCCTGGTAGAGTTAATCTTCTTAAAGTTAATGAGAATCTTCTCATCAGTTTCCCTTGGATCCGATGTTAATCCTACATCCTTTTATTCCTTATTTTCAGTTCAGAGTGCAGTAATATAACTTGGTCAGACAGGATCTATCTATTTTTCTATCAATTAATTCAATCCATCTGGTTTCTATTAACATAATACCTCAGCACATCACAATATTACATGAATGTTATTTTTAAAATGTTGTGGCTGGAATTCAACTAAGAACAATATCCTGCTTCTACTTCTATATTTTTTTTCTCCTAGGTCAGGAATTTTCAACCCATTTTACAGGGATTAGGAAATGTATGTATCCTTGAAGATGCATTGGTCCCTTTTTTGTTTTAATCATGTATGCTTAGCCATTTTTGTTAAGTATGCATATGCATCTTGTCTATATTCCTACAAGAATAAATCTGTACTCTCTGACCTGTTGTGACTACTGACTCAGCTCCTGATTTCTAGGAAAATATGTGAAATCACATTGTTACACTCTAGTATATTTAACATCTCTAGACATTTTAACTCAAGTGGACTGAGTATCTTTAGAAGGAGGAATATATATCTCAGTACGCTGTGATAAACTATTCAATAAAATAAATTAATAATGAATCCCTTCTTTTCAGTTCAGGCTGCTATTTTACCATAGATTTTATTGATCTAAATTCTTGGCAGAGAAATTGTCCCACAGGTGACATAAAGGGCACATGGTATAATTCACATAGTGTAACTATAAATGACCAGAATGGAGTCCAAAAGGTCTGCAAAATTCAATATTTGATTCATGTTTCATTCAGTGGTGAGGAGATTTTGGAAGTGATCCAGGTTAAATGTTGGGTTTATACTACAGCTGGAACTGTCCAGGTGAGAGAGGGCATGTGAAGCAGAAGCATTTCCCAGAGATTAACACACCCAATACAACGATTTCAATAGAAAGTTGTTTTTTTTTTAAATCCTTCAGGTACTCATATACACTAGACGATTGTAAGTATAGATGTTATCCACTTCCTTTTAATTGTAAGTGTATTTTTATTCATTATATAAATGAGGGGAAGGTCAAGATTACTAAAAGAGTGGCTAATGAGCAGGAGCTATTGTTTAAATGATCTGACTTTGCTGGACTTGGCTAACAGATTCTCACCTCACCCTTCAATACCATTAGTTTCAGAGCATGCTCTGTATGTAGCTTGTAAGTATAGACATATGCAGAATATACATACATAACCTGTATAACACAGAATTTGATTTCTTGTAGAAATAGTTAACAGTATAGAAAAAAAATATACATTTAAATTTGCAAAATGGTTTACCTAAACAGCAGAATATGGAGTGTAGAGTAACATATTAATCAGTGCTTCGACTAAAGAATAATTGGATTATTTTAATATTAAAAAAAAAGTGTAGTAAACTCAACAAATAATAAGCTGTTTGAAAAGCAGGAAAAACACTTCTACACTTTCTCCTTATGAAATTGGTTTGGATGAAAATTTTCCAACCTGTTATTTTGAACAATGTTAATTAATTGGTAGTCATTACAAAATGATTACAAATTGCAGATCATTTTAATTTTTACACAATTTTTACTTATGTAGTTTAGCAACTCATTTTATTTTTCTTTGCTTCCTTCCCTGTAATTGAATATGTAAAGACTTGTAAAACTTAGTTCATGGAGACGGAAACTACAAAACTTGCATTATTTCTGAACAACATATAAAATTTAATGGTTTTGGTATTACAACTTTTTTTGATGCATGCTATCCTGAAGAAATAAGAGATCAGAAGAGTAATAATAGATAATTAATTACCATAAAAAATTGTACCAATTGTATGTCTAAATAATACATGGATGTAATTCTATTTATCTAACTTTATCCATTTGGAAATTAGCTATATATAAAAGCTCACTTAATGTTAGCTATTTAGAAAAAAATCAGAGCAAGATTATAGTTTTTCTATATAGTCAGTAGAAATCTTGCCAAAATTCTCACAAAGTCACTAGTCTGACCTTAAGACAGAAACCTGTATCTTTTCAGAAAACTGTACACTAAAATATTAATTATAATTAAACAATAATAATTAATTAATTAAACAATTACAATTATTTCCCTTGATGGAAAAGGATCTTGGTGTACTGCAGATAGCCGGCTGAATATAAGCAAGCAGTATGCCCAGGTNGGCATCCTGGCTTGTATCAGGAATGTTGTGGTGAGCAGGACTAGGGAAGTAGTCCTGCCCCTGTATTTGGCACTGGTGAGGCCTCATCTCGAGTACTGTATTCAGTTTTGGGCACCTCAGTACAGAAATGACACTAAGGTGCTGGAGCAGGTCCAAAGAAGGGCAACAAGGCTTGTGAAAGGCTTGGACATTATGTCCTATGAAGAGCAACTGAAGGAACTGGGGTTGTTTAGTCTGGGGAAAAGGAGAAAGGAGGCTGAGGAGAGACCTTATTGTTCTCTTCCAATATCTGAATGGTACCTACAGCGAGAGCGGAGTTGGTCTCTTCTCACTGGTGACAGGATGAGGGTAAATTGCCGTAAGTTGCGCTAGGGAAAGTTTAGGTTGGATACCAGGAAACACTTCCTTACAGAAAGGGTTGTTAAGCACTGGAATAGACTCCCCAGGGAGGTGGTTGAGTCACTATCCCTGCATGTGTTTTAAAAACCATTTGGATGTGGTACTCAGGTACATGTGTTAGCAGAGGGTTAGAGTTAGGGTGGTATGGTTAGGTCATGGCTGGGCTTGATGATCTTTAAGGTCTTTTCCAACCTGAGTGATTCTATGATTCTATGATTTCATGATTCTGTGCTTCTATGGTTAACAGGCAGAGATTTATCTCTGGTGAGTTTAAAGAAAAGCCTTAAATGCTGTTTTAGTTCTGAGTGTAGACTATTAGTCACAGTAAGGGGAGTTCATTCACAGAACAGACAGAAATATTCCACCAGTTTCATTGAAAATGCTAATAAAGGCAGAAAACAAATTAGCTGACATACTAGATAAGAGAATTTACTAATTAGCACATGGTTTGGTATAGACTTGAATGACAGCTCCAGTAGCATGAAAGCATTTTGCTTAAGTAGCAAAAAATAAACAAACAACAAAAAAAACACCTCAAAAAACATTCAGAGAAGATTACCAATGATTCACGTTTCAAATGTGCCTTTATTTGGCGTTGCATCACTTTGTTAGGGTGCTATTTATAAATATCCCCAGAGAACACTCTTGTCACAAGTATTATATACTAGGTACTTCACTTTTTATGCCATGCAGCTTTCATAATTGCTTCTGAAAATATGGTAACTATTGTTACAAACAGCAGGTTAAACATTCCTTTACTTTTATCTCCTGTTAAATTTATTGTAAGTTCATAATGAGTAGTAAATTTCTGTGTACACTTCTGCTGTCTTTGTTCACCCTCACACTCCTGCATCCTGTGTACCAGAAAGGAACACCATGCCTTCATACAGCTGAACACATAACCATTTACACTGCCTCATGTAGGCTAGATAGCTACACATCTCCCCCTCCTTTCCCCTACTGTCCTTTATGTACAAAGTTTTCTTCACCTTAGTAACTATACCAGGAAAGTAGCAATGAAAAGATCAGTTTTACTTTTCTATTTGTTGTGAAAAACATAACGGGCTGACAATGTTCTCTGGATGACATTTTCTTTCATGTCATTTGATATTCAAAAAATGTATAGATCTATTTATGGTAGTGTGTTTGAAAGGAAGTTATTATGAAAATTAAGCTGGCAAAATGTAAAAAGAATATCAAAGAACAAGCGGTAGAATATGTCTCTAAAGTGTCAGTGAACCTTAGTGCAATAAAATAAAGGATTTAACAAATATTTGAAGGGATCTGATGATAGTGGAACAGTAATATTCCTGCCTCCTGGGAAGTACAGTTTTCCCTATGGTGAGCTGACAGCTTGCAATCTACAGTAGTCCCCAAACAGATAGGTGTAGCTTCATTGCAGCAGGGTAAGATAAAGTATGTCACTGGCATCAGCACTTCAGTGTAAAGTGATAAGCAGGTAGGTAAACATTGTCAACAAATTATAAGCAAAACAGAGCTGAGCTGGAGGAGGTCTATCCTACTGAGCCTGGGTGAAGAGAGTGACTAAACATTTTTTTGGTGTTTGTGTTACAAAGGATATCTACTACCAGTATAAGAAAACCATAAACAAAAAAGAGAAAAGAATCTATCTAAAGTTTGTGTGGACAAAGAGAAGAAAGTGAATTTTTAAGAGGTATCAAAATTCACACTGAAAGCCCACAAGAAGCACAATATCTGATTACACCTCCAAACAATTGTTCAGAGTGACGCTTGTAACTGTAAGGTGACGTCACAACAAATATTACTGAGAGTACTGAACCTCCTTTTTACTGCCTGCAGTTGGTGTCAGGAATACGTTGAAAATCAAGTGGTAAGCTGAGATGCTAAAGCTGTCTTTATCTGGAATGTCTGGATGTTCAATTTATGCGTATTTTAAAAAGTGTGGTCAAAATACCAAGCACAGCAGTACTTCTCAGCCATATGTGAGTTGTCATGAAACTGGAAATATAGATGCTCTGTTGTGCCCTTTGCAGCGACAATTTTACTCTGCTGCTTTTAATGTCATCCCTGCCAGCTCACATATTCTTGCTGCGGGGCATTGCCTGTGTTCTGTAGCTTCAGAAATGCTAGCTAAAATCATGCCCTGAGGAAAGCAAAAAGACTTCTGGTTTCAGTGGCTTTGAGTAAATTGGCTGACCAAGAAATATTTTTTCATCCCCAGGTGGAGCTCTGTGCGCTGGCTGCATCTTGAACCTTTGTCCCAGTAAGGGGAGACCAGGAATGCTATCGGCCTTTCCTTTTTTCTACCTTGCTATTTTAGAAATAAATTTTACATGTGGAGGCCAGTAAGGAGCTTGTGCATTTCGCGGTCATGGTCTCTTATGCTGTGCTTGGTCTGGATGTGATCAATGAGGTTAAACATTTTGCCATGGAATTAAATCATCGTGTTTATGTCTCCAATGTGCATGCATATACACACATGCTTTGCCCATTTATATGAGTATTTGCTATACAATTTCTCAGTTACTTTTTAATTCACACATAGAAAATAATGGTTAGCTATTAAAATGAAAGTCCTCTGGTTTTCCTTCTAGAGAAAGATGTGAAAAACTGAAACAAAATAATATATCTTTCTTCCATTTAATGGCATCAGAAACTCATTCACCTCTGGGATTATGCTTATCCACTCCTTTTATATCTGTGTCAACATGCACCTTCCTTGATCAAACACATGACAAAAGCACTGCATATTCCTTCAGCAGGAAGACCTATTCTGTATTAAGAGTAAGCCAGAATTAAAAGATGGATAACTAAGTTAAACAAGATTTTCAGATTTACAAGCCTGAAGGGAAATAAGAAAAGTCAAAACAGAGCTTTTGAAATTATGTACAGGACTGTATTGTCACTATAGTTCTTTTGCCAGCAGAACTGGCCCAATATAGAATTTTAGTTTTCCAAGGCAGAGGGGCCTACACCAACTAAGCTTTGGAATTAGGAATAGGAAAGTTCATATACTAGACAGAAAACATGAATACTTAGATCCATCTGGAAAATACTGAAATGCTGTCCCTAATGTATAAACATTTATGCACAGTGTGTTTTCAAACTGGACAGAGGGAATTAAGAGTTAATTTGATAATACAAGATTTGTTAAAGATTCTAAATGTTTTTAATGTAAAAGTTGTAAAATATTCTAAAAATTTTCATCTTATTGTGAATAAATCATTTTGGTGTATTATTTTTATCATTATTTATTGTTTTCACTCAGGAAAGAACACATTGCAGCAGAATCACAGAATTGTAGAGGTTGGAAGGGACCTCTAGAAATCCAGTTCAACCACCCTGCCAAAGCAGCTCCCTAGCCCAGGTTGCACAGGTAGGCGTCCAGGTGGGTCTTGAACGTCTCCAGAGAAGGAGACTCCACCACATCTCTGTGCAGCCTGTGCCAGTGCTCCGTCACTGCACTGTGAAGAAGTTCCCACACACATTTGTGCTGAACTTCCTGTGCATCAGTTTGTGACCATTTCCCCTTGTCCTATCACCACACACTGCTGAGAAGAGTCAAGCCTTGTCCCTTTGCCTCCTATACCTTAGATATTTATAGCTGCAGATCAGATTCCCCCCTCTGACTCTTCTTTTTTCAAGGTTGAACAGACCCAGGTCTCTCAGCCTTTCCACGTAAGGGAGGTGTTCCACGCCCTTTATCGTCTTTGTGGCACATTTCATGGACCTTTGAGAATGAGCTCCTTGCTTTTCCACACAGGTCTCCTGCCAGCCATGTCCAATTTCTTACTCACAGGGATGCACTGACTCTGAGCTTGGAGGAAGCATTGTTTAAATGCTGACCAGCTCTCACAGGCCCCCTTACCTTCAAATACCCTAGCCCCAGGGATAGCTCCAAGAAGGTCTCAGAAGATATCAGAGATGACTCTTCTGAAGTCCAGAGTAAAAATCCTACTTTTTGGCTTGCTTCTTCCACTCAAGATCTTGAACTCCACCATCTCATGATCGCTACATCCCAATCTGCCTCCACCTTCACTTCCCTAACAAACCCATTCTTATTAGTAAGAACAAGGTCCAGTAACAACACACTCCTTGTAAGCTCCTCCACCACCCGCATTAGAAAGTTGCCTTCAGTACATTGCAAGAACCGTTTGGAGACCACATACCTGGCCGTGTTGGTTTCCCAACAAATATCTGGATAATTGAAATTTCCCGAAGGAACCAGCACCTGAGGTTGTGAGGCTACTTCCAGCTGCTTGTAGAAGGCCTTGTTAACTTCCTCCTCCTGATCAGAGTACCTATAATACAACCCCACAACAGTGTCCTCCATACTAGCCTGCCCCTTAATTCTCACCCACAAGTTCTCCACTGGTATGTCACTCTCCTCCAGGTGAAGTTCAGTACATTCTAGGCGCTCTCTCACTTAAAGAGCAACTCCATCACCCAGGCTCAACATCCTGCCTCGCTATCCTGTCTTTCCAAAAAAGCATGTAGCCATCCATGACAGCATTCCTGTCATGCGAGCTGTCTCACCATGTCACCGTGATTGTTATGAGATCATGGCCTTGTGACTGCATGCAAACCTCTAACTCTTCCTGTTCACTTCCCATGCTGTACTCATTAGTACACAGGCACTTTAGGAAAGTAGCAGGTGCAGGTATACCTTAAGAGACACAAGAAGATTTCAGGCAGGGAATTAGTAATGGTAAATCCTCTGTGGAGTCCTCACAAGATCCTACAGTATGATCCAGAGGTATTTCCCTGCAATCTCCTACAATGACAAAATCCCTTTGCCCCTCCCTGTCCTGTTGATCTCTACCCTCTGCCCCCACCAAATCTAGCTGGCAGCTCTGAACTACTCCCTCCACCCTAGCAAGTGACATTTTCTCCCCTTCCCTCTTCATATCTAGTTGTAAGTTCTCTCAACAAGCCCTGCCAGCTCCTGGGATAGGATCAGCTTTCCTCTCAGAGACAGGTGAGATCCACCCACAGCCATCAGGCCAGGTGCTGAGTAAACAGCCCCATGATCAAAGAACACAAAGTTCTTGTGGCACCACCAGACTTTCAGACACTTATTCAAGGCCTGAGTTTTCCTACACTGTTCTGTATCCCTCACTAACCCAGAAGAGAGAGAGGAAAATATAATTTTCCACTCCCTCATCCAACCACCCTAAACCTTTGAAATCTCTATTGATGGTTCACAGGCTTCCCTGAGTGATATAATCACTGCATGGCTGAACTATCAACATTAGATAATAATCAGAGGAATGAACCAGACCTGGGAGTTTTTTGATGATGTCCCTGACCTGAGCGCAAGGAAGGCAGCACACCCCCCTACAGGTCGGGTTGGGTCTGCATATGAGGCCCTCCACTCCACTTAGAATGGAATCACCTACCATAATTACCCTTCTGTCTTTTCTGGCAGAAATAGCTTCAAGGTATGGGGATGTCCACCTAACTCTAGTCCCCCCCATAGGCAGTTCCTCCCTTGCCTCTCCACTCACCTCCTTCATCAGTTTCCAGTACCCTAAACCTATTGCTTAGGGGGAACTAGGGAAGGAGGGTAGGCAGGCAGGGGATGCGTCCTTGACAGTGAGCTGGGACTATTTTCCAACCCCCCTCACGTGTCAGCTCTGTCCAACTCTGACAGGGCAGCAGGTCCATCACTTTTCTGAGAGTATCTCCCTGGCACCCCTCCCTCTGACCTGCCAGTGAGTCATTCCAGCAGGCAGTCTTCTGTACACACTCACAGTGGGATTCTTCCTGCTACATTTGGCTCTGCTGAATTGTTGGACAGGTCTGAAAAAAAAACAAAAAACTGAAGCTGGCAGCTGTTGCCCATTCAAAATTTCCCCTGAGGTGAGAGAAAAGCAAAATCTAGGAAAAGACAATGTAGATACTTTATCTGTTCTTACATTTTCATGTCAGCTTACTAGTTATGCTAGAGGTAATCACTTTCCTGCTCTCACTTGCACCATGAACATGCCCATAGCTTAAGAGTTAAGGTGCCATCTCTTGAGGACTCAGCTGGGTCCGTGATAGGTTTTTTTTATTCATTCACCATCTCATGAGGATCAAATGTCATATTATATATGAAAGAGTAAAATTGAAATATTAAATTAGGACATGTACAAAGCAATGTAGAAAATTGTAAGTTAATTATTTTAACCCTGACCATCTCTAACCTTACATGGTTTTAATTTAATAAATGTAAGATATTTCTGAAATCAAAAAGAGCACATGAATTTAAACTAGAAAGTCTTATATCAACTTGATATACTCTGCAAAAGAACCAGGAAAAAAAAACAAAATCGTAAAATGAAGTTGACAGAGCTGTGGCTGTCACTGTAAAGGTCCATTTAAAAATATATTTTTTTAGATTTTTTAAAGATTATATTAGAATATAGCTAGAATTATTAAAATATGGATGGATGCAACAAAAAATGAGACCTGTATAGATTTCCAGATATCTCATTGATTTCTTATTTGCACATATGTTTGCCTTCTTACATAATTACTATTCCTAATAGTCTGGCAGAAGTAGAGGTTGCTCATTCATCTCAGACAATAAAATTTTAAAGCCAAATATTCTCAAATTTTCATTGTGAAAATTCAGAGAAAATTCAGAGAAATTTTCCCTGGAATTACGGCAAAAATGTAAGTATTGAAAAGATGATAAGCAAAGATATCAGTAGCATTTCCTTCTCTGCATCTTTAACACATAGAACTGCTTGGCTATTATGAGCAGGCCAAGAGGTGAGCTCTCTTCACTGTCATGGGAAGAGGAATTCTGCAAGCATACAAATTGAATTTTTAATAAAACATTTGGTGAGATTGGCAAGTCATTTCCCTCTGGAGGAAATACAAAAGCTCTTGTTTAGTTTGGACTTTCGGTGTCCTGATTTTCTTTCACAAACTCCTACTTAACCTTCCACAGGTCCAGAAGATTAAAGTTTCACTGAAGTATGACCTCAGATAAATACTTTAGCAAGTCATTGTCTATGAAGTCATGTATTGTAAACTTCTTGTTGATAAGATTTGTCAACTGATCATATCCTTCTCAGATTTTAATTTCAAACCTGATTTTATTAAAAAAAAACCTTTAATTTATTCCAGTTCACTGTTTCACTAATTATTTGAACCATACGTGCTCCCTTGAAATTATTATTTGGATCAAAGTAAGGGAAAAGTGTTCAGTTTCTCCAGTCCTTGTCAGACAAATGAAAATTGTAACTGCTCAGTCACATGTCAGCTCTGCTACAGTTTGCATCTCAGATACTGATAAGCAAGAGTAGGATCATACAAGCCTTCCAAGCCTCGAGCTACATTACCAATCCCTTATAAAGCTTAATATTATATGTCTCCTTAGATAATCAGAGCTCAGTTAAAAATATGTGTTGGACTGGTGAGAAATGAATAAAACTGATGCAAAACCTATTTCAAGTGGGCATATTCAATACTAAATGTCACATTTTACCGGCTGACACACATTTATCACTTCATTTCACAGTACAGTAAACAACTCATAAGTCACTGGCTAATTTGATTGACAGTAGCCTTGGGCATTCTTTAGCAATCATGTAGTGTACTGCACTAAGTCAGACTTTTAGGGTAATTGACTTCAACGATACAAAACAAATAAATAAATAAATAAAATTCCTATAGTCTGCTTAAAAGAAAGGGAAAAGGGGAAATCAAAAATGCGAGAACAATAAATTATAGAAATTTCTCATTTGAGTAAGTAACAGCTTTAATAGCTTTCTCTAAGTACTGAGTGCACTCAATTGAACATCTGCTTTCCAGCTGTGTATATTGATATATTACTAGGGTTTTATTCTCTTCTACTTTAAATATATCCATAAGTTCTTAAGGGCTCCACTACCTGACTTTCTGACAATGCCTTGATTGTAAAAGATATAAAAATGTCAAAAATTCTGTAGGCCATTTTATGCCCAGGATATTATTTTTCAATTGAATCCAAAGACAGATGTCTATGAACAATTAAACCATTCTCCAGTCACACCTTGTTCCAGCTGGGATCACAGAATTAAAAGGAAATAAGCCATCATGATTCACTTATGGCTGGAGTACCTAGTGTTTCCTGTATTGCTGATAGATTCTTATTAAACAATTCTGTAGATGGAAAATGAATATTGTCCGCTGCTTGAACTTCTGAAGTTAGTTCTTTGATATTAAATTTGATTTTCTTCTCTTATAATAATTCATACACTTAGTGACCAGCTTCAGAAATTCCCATTAGATGGAGATTATGTTATCTAAAGCTCACTAAATCCCACATCAGGTCTCAGGGAGTTTAACTGTAAAGCAGAACACTGCAAACGATCTGTAATAAAGAAGGGAACTTGTTAATCAAAAAAAAAAAATATATAGGCCAGTGTCTCTTCTATTAAAGAATATGTGGAAAATGCTTACTTCTTTTCCCCTATTTTAATATAAGGTTATCATTTTCAACTCTCTTTGTCACTGTTTCTTGCTTTGCAACCACAGAACACAGAGTTATATTTTTAAAAGGGACCGTATAACATGCATATGAACCAAAATATCATCAGTATGTTTGTATTTCAGTGATTCACAGCAGCTATATTCTCATTCATGTGGGAAACATTTGATTACCAGGCTGTATCCAGAAAGGTTGTTAATAAAATATTTCAGCACTTCATATATAGACAGTTTATTATTTTTGGTTGTATGTTCTGAAAGCAATATACATTCTCACTATTTTCCCTGGAGACAATACAGAAGACACAAGCAGCCTTTGTTTCAAAAAGTTAATATAGAGAGAAATCTACTGATTGATTTGTTTAATTTTATTGAAAGACACCAAAGAAACACAAGTATGTCTTTCCAAAACATTAGAGATGAAGAGGATGCATTAACGTGTATAAATTAAATCTCTTAGTCTTGATAACATTTTCAGAAAAGACTGACATATACATAGGATACTCTGAATGAAGCTACAACAGATACAAAGAACACAGTAGCAGTATTTGACAGATTCTCAGCTACAAAGTACTATTTTTCAACACAGACACCACCATCAGCAATGCATTTTTACCTGAAATACACAAGAGCCTAGATGTCACACTCTTAAAAATCTGCACCAGCAGAGGCGACTGCTGTCACTGTTGCCACTACTGAAATGCACTATCTACCACCTCACTGAGCTCATATAGACTATTTGGCCACCATAAACATTTAGAAAGCATTGATGGATGACAGTGCCTTTTTCTTTCTACATGGAGGAATTCAGTGGCACAGCTTTGCTTCATTTGAACTTCCATGTCAGACAACATTTTGTTAGACTGCCACTCTGCTGTAATCTGCCACATGGCAACCAGATAGAATGGAATATTAACAGGAAGAGTCACCCTCTACTGCTATATTACCAACATCTACTTCTGATATCATGGTCCAACATGATAAAATAGGAGGCATTACTTTTGGAGCAGCCATCACAGTTTTCAGAAAGGGCTTAGAATACCTCAAGTGAATCAGTTTTGCAGCTTACAAAAAAAAAAAGTGAAAAATATTTCAACTCCAAAAGAGAGAAAAAAAGGAACATTAACAATGACAAATCAGAATGAAAGTCTGATTTTTCTTGTTGCTTTTTAAAAAATGTTCATACTTCATATCTTCAATAGACTTGTGCTTTACTAATTTCTGATGGGGTTATTGAAAATACTTTTGTTAGCAGGATGGAAAATGTGATGGGACTCATCTGAAATTTAAAAAAATTTTTTGAGTTGCCCAGTAAGCTGCTGTGGGGGTCATTTTTACTATGAAAAGTGCAATCTAGTGTGAAGTCATTTCCCTTAAAACCCTGAGATTTTCAAAGCATCAGAGGAGATGAGTGTAGGATAAATTTGAAAGGCATAAAGTTGACACAACTGATTTGCATGACTTCTCTGCATTTTGGAGTGCTATTCCTAACCTGAAATAGGTGCACTGGTGTACATTATGAATTTTGTGCAAATGTATATGTCCACTTGAAAAAATAAAATAGGGTCAGTTTCTGCCCACAAACCCTAGACAAACAAATCCTTTAAGCATGTGCTTAAATTCAGCAGAAGAATAATATCTGCAACAACAATGAAAATCCCCACGTTTAAGTGATTTAAACATTCACAAGTTCATGGAAGTTTTATTTAGGATTTATTCTGTCATAGCAGCAAGTACTAACATGACTTTTACTTTCTCTCCCATCTGCCCACTGTTTATAGCAGAGAAGACATTTGTAGGGCCAGGTAACTATCCTTCTTTTTTTAAAAAAGGAAACACCCTACCAATTGACATGCAGGACAAAGAACTGCTGAACACACTAGCCTTACTTCAAGCTGGAAGAAAGAACAGAAAACCTGGCCTAGGTATAAGTTTATACAGCAACAGTTCACTACTCCACATTTATATACATATATGCTTTGATTTGTTTTCATCTAACAAATCTCAGATATACAGGATCAAGTATGTTTTAAACATAAAAAATAAGGTAAATACATTAATTGACTAAATTTATGAGAAAAAAATGCTCTCACTTATGTATAGGGGAGAGAGGTGTTGAAGTAGCACTTCAAGGAAAATTTGGATTTTATAGGATTTTATATACAACATGCATATAGAACCCAAAACAGACGTATTCCTGTTTCAGAAAGTAAAACTCTTCTCCACTGAAAGAAAAAGAAAGGAAAAGTTTTCTTCATATTTACAATAGTTGCAAGCTTTCTTTTACTGTCAAGATTTTGCAGGTAAATCCTTTTAGAACAAAATCTTCTATTTTTTGACGTAGAAGCAAGGAAGCATAGAACATAGGAGCAAGCTGCTTGACATTCCTAGTGCTATAGCGTTCATAGAATCATAAAATCATGGAATCCTTAGAGGTGGAAGGGACTTCTGATGGTCATCTAGTTCAACTCCCCTGAAAGGATAAGAGACACCATAGCTAGATTGGGTTGCCCAGGGTCTGATCCAGTCTTGCCTTGGAAGACTCCAGAGATGGGAGTCTCTTTCATAAAATAGACAAATTCAGATGAAGAACATTCTCATCATACCAGTTACTTCCATGTACAAATCCTTGCATTTATCATAGTGTGTGTAAGCAAACCATTCACAATCATGTCACTTTAAGAATTTCTGAGATTTGAATATGTATTAAACCTCAGAACGTGCTTTAGCTCCATCAATTCACCTCCAGTCAAGCCTTGAGATATTACATCTGGATGTTAAGCTGTTTAAAAATTTGCTTTCTGTTGTTCATGTAGAAACTACTAAATGTGGAAAAAAATTACAGGCAGATGTAGAATAGGATGATTTTTATGCAACTTCTTTCCTCCAGATCTTTTAGGCATGGTGGAAAGTCCTAGGTGTCTTTTGTTCAGTACACTGCATTATCCTTGTCATTTTTTTTAGTTATCTCAAAAAACAAAAGGTGAACTATACTTAAAAATCAAGAGCTTTTGAGACTTACATATGCTAAAATTTCGGTAATGCATCTAATATACTGTTCCAAAGATATACAGATTACATTGTGTTTTATACAGCACTATTTGAGGTAAAAGAATTGAACATGCAGATCTGATCCCTAAGTTGCCTAAGATTTGTCTGCAGTGGAGAATTATTAAAGCCAGTGAGAAATATACCCCCACTTACTCACTGAGAGCCTAGATGTTTCCCACTTTCCCCTTTGCATTGTCCCTATATTGCTTGTAACATAATGTCAAGTTGATTGACACAGTGTCTTCACTAAATTTCCAGTACATAGCAGAATCCTGATGTCTTATTTTGCAAATTCACTGCCTTGTAGAAAAGTAATCCATGAGAGAAGGTGCCAAGCTGAACCTTGTCCTCACCAACCAGGAGGGACTGGTGAGTAATGTAAAGTTTGAGGGCAGCCTTGGCCACCACCAAAATAGTGGAGTCAAAATCATTAGGGTGTCAAAGAGGGTACACAGCAAGCTTGCTACCCTGGACTTCAGGAGAGCAGACTTTGAACTCTTCAGGGAACTCTTGGTATGGTGTTATGCAAGAAAGCCACAGAGGAAAGAGAAAGCTCGTCGATATTCAAGAACCATCTCCTCCAAGTGCAGAAGTAGAGCATCCTGTGAAAAAGGAAAGCAGTGCCAAGAGGCTTCCTTGTATCAGCAAGGAGTTCATGGGCTTAATTAAGCTCAGAAGGAAAGTTAAAGGAAGTGGAAGCAGGAACAGGTTGCCTGGGAGGACTACAAAGAAATTGTTCAAACAGCCAGAGATTGAGTTAGGAAAGCTAAAATCCAGACAGAATTAAATCTAGCTGGAGACGTAATGGGGAACAAGAAGAAATTGTACAGGTATATCATTTGTAAAAAGAATGTCAGAGAATATGTGAGATATGGAGATATGGAGAAAGCTGAGGTGCTGAATGACTTCTTTGCCTCAGTCTTCTCTGGCAAGGGCACTAGCTGCACCACTCAAGCTGCAGAGAGCAAAGGTATGAACTTGGAGAAGGAAGATCTCCCCACTATAAGTGAAGATCAGGTTTGAGACCATCCATTTTCCTTTAAAAAATAAAAGCAAGGTGATTGGTGGTAACCAACATGGCTTCACAAAGTGCAAGTCATGCCTGACAATAATGGTGGCTTTGTGATGGAGTTACAGTGTCAGTGTATAAAGTAAGAGCAACTGATGTGATCTACCTGGACTTATGCAAAATGTTTGACACTGTCCAACCTGTCATCTTGGTCATTAAATTACAGAAAAATGATTTGATGAGTGGACAACTGTCTGGATAAAGAATTGGCTGGATGGTTGCACTCAGAGTTGTGGGCAGTGGCTCAATATCTAAGTGGAGACTGGTGACATGTGGTGCTACTCAGAGATTGGTGCTGGGATTAGTTTTATTAACATCTTTGGAGGTGACATGGACAGTGAAATTGAACGTAACCTCAGCAAGTTTGAGACAACATCAAGTTGAGTGGTGCTGTGACACACCAGAGGAAAGTGATGTGATCTAGAGCAACCTGGACAGGCTTGAGAGATGAGCATATACCAGTCTCATGAAGTTCAACAAGGCCAAGTGCAAGGTCCTGCATCTGGGTCAGGGAAATATCAAGCACAGATACAGACTGGGTGGAGAGTGACTTGAGGGCAGCTCTGAGGAGAAGGATTTGGGAACATCAGTTAATGAAAGATTCAACATGAGCTAGCAATATGCACTTGCTGCCCAGAAGGTAACCATAACCTGGTTTGCATCAAGACAATTGTGACCAGCAGTCAAAGGAAGGTGATTTTGCCCTTCTACTCTGTTCCTGTGAGATTTCACATGGAGTACTGTGCCCAGTTTTGGAGCTCCCAATGCAAGAATGACATGGAGCTGTTAGAGCATGTCCGGGGGAGGGCCACAAAGATTACCAGAAGGCTGGAGCACCTCCCCTACAAGGACAGACTGAAACACCTGAGGCTCTTCAGCCTGAAGAAGAGAAGGTTCAAAGGAGACCTTATAAACATCCTTCCAGTACACAAAGGAGACCTACAGGAAAGCTGAGGAGGGACTTTTTGTAAGGGCAGGTAGTGACAGGATGAGGGAAAATGGCTTTAAACTGAAAGAGGATACGCTTAGACTAGATATTAGGAAGAAAGTCTTCACTGTGGGAGTCATGAGATGCTAGAACAGGTTCCCCAGAGAGGTTGTGAATGCTCCCTCTCTGGAAGCATTCAAAGCCAGACTGGGTGGGAATTCAAGCAACCTGGTCTTGAGGAAGGTGTCCCTGCCCGTAACAGGGGAGCTGGACATAGATGATCATAAAGGTTCCTTCCAACCCAAACCATTCTATGGTCTATGATTATTTGTTTATTTAGCCTCTGTCCTCCCTCTGGATTGAAATGTTCAGAATCTTCTAAACCAGCTTCACTGAACGTTGTGGATTGGATGGGATAAGATTTGCTGTGAAATTATTCTTGCAGTTGGCTTGGATCACTGATAAACTGAAATGATTGCGGAAAAAATAGTTATGAGTTTATCTAATTAGCATTCAGATGCATTATGAAGTGTAAAAGTATTGCTTCAGGAGTCAATGTGAACAGTATAGGAGATTTACACTTACTCCCAGGATGGGCACAGCACACTGGATGAGCTCCAGCAGGTAAGAAACCAGAGCGTAGGAAAGGCAAGTAATTTTATGTCACAAGATCAAAGGAGTGCTTGAAACATTAGAGGAAATTACTACACAAGTACAAGTTTAGAAGTAATATTTGATCCCTCATGTAAAATGTACTCTGACTATTGGATGAGACCAGTGAAAAGATCACTGGAAGTCCTAACAGAGAACATGAGTAAAAATGTCAAAGAGATTAAGAAAGCAGGTTATGGCATACAGATCACACTGAACTTTGGCATATGAGAGGGGATGGTTATATGAGGATTCAGGGACCAAGGCAAAAACTCGCAAGATGTAAGGGAAGGAAGCAGACTCATTTGTTCTGTGTATTCATATGATGAGTTCTATTTTGTCAAGAAGATACAGGTTTGTCCAAAGCATTTTTTAAAGTCTATAGGGGGTTACTCTCCTGTTGAATTTTGGCGAAAAGAATTTCATTTGTTAAAGATATCTCTGTTTCATAATTCACTTCTTCATTTGTTATATCCTGAAGGAAATTTTTCAAAAATGTTAAATACATGTGTTAAATGAAAGTAACTTCTTTTTAAATTGATGAGGAAGTGGTTGTGAGATTTTACCCAGATAGTGGTGGTCAGTAGCTCAGTGTCCACTGAGCCATCTCCATGGATGGAGACTAGCGGTGAGTGTTGTGACATTAGCAGTGTGATCGAGTGCATCCTCAGCAAACTTCTGGATGACACCAAGATGTGTGGTGCAGTCAACACACCCAAAGGACAGGATGCCATCCAGAGGGACCTAGACAGGCTCAAGTAGTAAACCTATGCGAACCTCATGTGGTTCAAGAAATCATGTGCAAGCTCTTGCATCTGGGTTGTGGCAACCCCCACTATCCGTAAAAGCTAGGGAATTAAAAGAAGGAGCACAGTCCTGTTGAAAACGACTTGAGAATACTCGTAGATATCAAGCTGAACATGAGCAATCAGTGTGCCCTCACAGCACAGAAAGTCAACCATATCCTGGGCTGCACCCAAAGAGGTGTGGTCATCAGGTCATTGAGGGTGATCCTGCCCCTCTGCTCTGCACTGGTGAGACCTCACCTGTAGTATTCCATCCAGATTTGGAGTCCTCAGTACAGGAGTGATGTGGACCTTTTGGAGTGCATCCAGAGAACGGACGCAAAAATGATCCAAGGGATGGAACACCTCTCACTGTTTTGAGGACAGTGTGAGAGAGCTGGTGTTGTTTAGTCCAAAGTACAAGAAGAAGGTCTTGGAGACTTTATAGAGTCCTTTCGGTGTCTAAAGGAGGGTTATAATAGAGGGGGACAGGCACTTTAGTAGAGACTGTTTTGATAGGACAAGGGGAAATGGTTTCAAAGTAAAAAGGGGAGATTTAGATTGGATATAAAGAAGTTTTCCATAATAGGAATGATGAGGTGCTGGAAGAGGTTGCCCAGAGAGATGGTGGATGCCTTGTCCTTGGGGATATTCAGCATCAGTCTGGACCAAGCTCTGAGCACTATGATTCAGCTGCAGATATCCCTGTTCATTGACAGGCAGTTGGATGACCTTTAAAGGTCCCTTCCAACTCAAATAATTCTACGATTCTGTGAAATCACAATGGAAAACACATTCTCTCATACCTATCTTCTGTTTATAGAATCAACGTATTTGGATAATGCAAGAAAACATTCTTTAAAAAAAAATAAAAAGCTTTCAAAAGGCTTTTAAGTCTAGATGGTTCATCTGCATAGCTAGTTTAATTGTCCTTTTCCTTGTCAAGCCTACTCAACACAGCTGTAGTGTAGATAAATAAAGTTTAAATGAATACATAAGAGTTAATTAGCAGCACATGAATGCATTTTGGTTTCAGTCTTACAGTGCAAATTTCAAAATGGTTTTCATTTCTGTCCCAATTATAGTAAAATTCTAGAAAATATTGTATTGCTTGTACTTCTTTTTTTCTAATTTACAGAGTGTTTTACACATACTAGACATACGATCCATTTCAGTTTGCTTTTTTCCTCTCAGTTCACATACCCAAGACCATAAAAAAAAAAACAAAACAAAACCTGTATAAACAGGAGTAATTATTTGATGCTAAAGTGGTTAAAGAATTATATCAAGTTTAGTCTGTAACACTTACCACTTCTTCAGTGTCCTGTGTAACATCATTAGAGCCAATGTGACATTTCTTTTTAAATAGCGTTATGTTTTAAATTACAGAAAAAAATCTAAACTTTTCTTCCTTGACATAGAGCTCAACTAAATATATAGAGTAAATTAAATATTTCTTTATCGTTTTCCCTGCTAAGTGCCAAAGAAGTGTTTTAAAGTTTTTGAACTCTTATGAATACTTTCATAACCCTTACACAGTTCACTTCAAGTATGGCAAAAAACTAGCAACAGCACTGCTAAGTTTGAGGTCAAAATTCCTTTACTTGTAATCACCATTCCAAAATAAGATCTAATGAAGCAGAGTTATTTCAGTCTACAAAGTATTCTGATCTACCCTTGTGTGTAATGTATTATACCTGCACTTTTAGTATATTTTAAAAGACAACTCCGACAATATGAAATGTATTTGGCATTTTTAGGTCTACCTACTTCTTCCTTTCTTCTATGAAAACACCTTTCTACCCCTTCTGAGGTCTGATTTTCTGCCTTTAACATGCATGATATCACCTTCTATATTATGTAATCACATGGTAGAGCTCCTGAAAACCTTGCCCTCCTTATTAAAGTCCAGAATATCTTCCAGCCATTATTTTTCAAGTGTTCTCTGCCTGCAGAGTGTTGATGACATAATTTGAATCTGGATGCAAGGCCCTCACCTTAGGCCAATTACATTCTAATTGCATGACATTATGGTTTCTTGGGAAAGGAGATGTATAACACTCCAAATTACGTATTTTAATAGTCTGTGAAACGTGGATTGGAGAGGTAAGATGCAGAAGATATCAGCATTACACATTAAAATTGTGGAGGTATTTTCTTGAAGTAAAATATGACAGTGTAAAATCTACAGAATCTATGCATAATGACTCTGTGATAAGGTGGTTGCTTTTTTTTTTTTTTTAGATGTATTTAATTTCCCTTTACTGTGGAGGACTGGCTTAGGGAAGGAGGTCATGTGTGCTAATCTTCGGAGCACTACAAACAAAACAACACGTTCGGATCACTGGATTTTGAGAAGTGGTGCACCACTGACTGGGCAACAAAGAGGGAGTACGTTTGTGGTGGAACCAGATGGGCCTGGTATGTGTGGGAAAAGAGGAACTAATTGGACACCGCTTATCTCGCAAGGATAGAGCAAGAACCACTTCTTAACAATTATTCTAAAAATAGCATGTGTTCAGGGGTATAAAAGTATGTAACCTGCGCAATAAAGTTGGCTCAGCTGCAGTCATATTGATGTTTCTCTGAGTCCTTGCATCAGCATCTTAAGAGGATCGTTCTGACGTGGCCGTGGGGTCACCACACTTTACCATTATCTTAACTTGGTAAACTGCACTAAAATGAAATATATATATATATATACACATTTATATTCACATTATTTTAAACAATTTTATAAAAGACAGTAGCTTTGCAGTCATCAAGGAAATATTGGGAAGAAAAATTATGAATGTAGTTAGACAGATGGCAAATAAAAATCCTAATACTGGAAGATGAAACAAAGATCAAGTGCAAAGAAAGTGATAATTGTTAACAATGAAGGTCATTAATTGTAATATATCTTTCAAGCAGTTTACTTAACATGATAGACTGCTCATCATCTGAAGTGCTTATATCATTACTAAGGACTTAATAACTATATGTATAGAATTATCTTTGATCTACAATTAGAATAAACTGAAATAGAGCCACTTTGCAAGGAGTGATGGTAGAAAAATATTCAATTCCATCAAACATTTACTTCCAAATACTAGCGATCTTTACCTTTGCTATAAATACCAAATATACAAATGTAACAATATATAGAAATAACAGAGGGGATAGAAGAGAAAAACTTCCAAGGTTTTTAAAAGAAATCACATTATTTGTATATCTATGCCTATGATAATAGCTTCTCCCCCGTTCTTCATAAGAGTTGTTTCTTTGGATGATGAAGGAGAGAATTATTTATCCCTCATTATTACAAAGTCAACATCAGTATTACTATTTCAAAATGCTTAGATTAAAAAAAAAATTAATTAGTGCTCTAAAAAAGCTCTAAATACTAGTATTTACTATATTAATATACGAATAATATTAATAAGAAAATGTCTGTAACAAATATTCTAGAAGATAAAGTCACTGTTTTCTGTGTCTTTACTATTCATTCATTTATTTCAAGGTGTTTTGAAGTAGATGAATTAAGTTCAAAATTTAAAATTTACAGGATTAAATCTTAGTGAGTTTTTTTTTTGTTGCTGTTTTTTTGTTTGTTTGTGTGTTTGCTTTTTTGGTGTATGATGCCATGTAGAAGCAGTAAAGATGGGTATAAAGAATATATACTGAATTTAAACAGGAGACAATGAAAGTACAACTGATGTCATCTACCTGGAATTTTGTAAGATCTTTGATACGGTCCCATGTCAGATCCTGTCATGGTTTGGCCTGGTTCTGTGATTAACAACTGGGGAGGGGAGACTCATGCCCCTGGAGAGGGGGAAGGAGGAAAAGGTAGAAGGTAGGGAGATGGACCTGAAATCAAAACAGCAGCATCAAGCTGCCTGTGTCAGGAGGATTGAAACTAAATCATCTTTGAGATCCTTTTTAACTTGGGCTAGTCTATGATGTGACATGGTATAACATGTTTCTATGTTTCTATGATATGAGTATACTCACATGATCAAAAGTAGCTCTGTGCAGCAACTAAATAGAAGTGTTCACTGATTATATCTAAAATTTTCTTATTTCCTACTCTAAAATATTGATGGTATGTGTTTAGAAGCAAAATAAATAACTATTCCAATAGCACTTTAAATTATATACCACATGATTACACACCATACATAGTGCAAAAAAGGAAGTACAACTTTTTTCATAGTATATTAAAAATAAATCAAAAGATCTTGATGCTTTAATTATTTGAGAGAGATTTTTCTCTGCCATTAGTTGTCAAAAAGTTGCATTTCTAGTTTAAGTTAATCATGTATACCTCCTTCTATCTCTTGTCAAATTAAAACTCTGTCATTTTAACTCAAGTAATGGAGACGAAAGAAATCCATATTGGATGTACAAATGAAGTTAACAGATACTCATATTCACTCATATTTGGGCTATAGCTTATAATTCTACTTTGAATCTTGTTTCGGAGATAAGACTATAAAAAGCAAATGCTTTATGTATAATCTATATTTCTTCAGAATGGAGTGAAGTTCAACCCTCTTACATTGAGAATTATGAATTCTGTACATTAATCTTTCCTTTTTTATCACGGAGATACTCTATTATTCATCAGTTTCAAGTAAAAGTTTAGCTTTTCTTGACTGTGGGAAAGAGATACTGGTTTCACTGGGATGTGTACTATTATTCTTAAGGCTTTAATTGCAATATCAGCCACTGTGGTGTTCGTTTTTTTTTTTTTAACATATTATTAATGGATGCTCAGAAGTGGTTGTTGCATGATTTGAGGAAAGTTGGTAAAGTAAACAACAGAAGGAGGACTCAAAGGAGAGTGAAAATTGCTATAAAGATCTTGGGGCATCCTTGTTTCTTACTTGATAATTGCCAAAGATACTTACTAAAGTGAGTATTAGAATGACTGAAAACATGCAAGGAGGGAAAAAAAAAACCAAACAACAACAACAAAAGACAGCACACAAACAAACATAATAAAGAACCTCCAATGAGGATAGATAGAAAAGAAATAATTGATTTAATTAATTAAGGAAATAGTTTATATCATAATTAAGTATTCATCCCTAAAATACCTAAGTTTCTTTATTATAAAATGTATGCTTTACTTGCAATTTTTGGAGTTTTTAGAAATATACATCAAACTCCTAATAAATTCAATATATAAAAATGTACATAAAGAATGATAAGCCATGCCACCAAATGGAAAGATTTAAAACTAATTCATAAAATCTTGTTTTCAGCAGTATATTTTATTGGATTTTAAGGCTTCACTAGTTTATAAGAATAAACTAAGTGAATATTCATAGATAATTCAGTTGTCCAAATATTAGCGCCTAGAGTCATCATAGCAAGATATCCAAGATATAAGCACGAAGTCCTTAAGCTTTTATATTATATATATTATCAGCATAAATACATAATTTTCAAAATGCTGTGATAGTCTGTGATAAAAGAATATTATAGCAGAGAATGTATGTATTTGCTGTTGAGCAGGTTTTCCTACTGATCTGATTGGTAAGTGAAAATAGTTGACATAAAATCATATAAATTACTGTTGAGTGGAACAGAAAATTTGTAACTTAGGAAATGTTGAGTAGAAAAACAAGAATGTTCTGAGATGTTAAGATACAGACCAATTACAGGTGCTGAGTGGATAATCAGGACAGAATACTAAAATGAACGTCATTAATACTGTATGAAACTCCAGGACCCGCTACTGTTCATAGTTTTAAAAAGGAGGTGCTGTAATAGCATTCTGAAGCAACATTTACTGAGGTTCTACTAAAACTCAATGTATCTGAACATTTTCAAATTCAGTTTTTGCATAGTTTCAAAAGCATAGTTATTTTTTTCATTGACTTTTAGCACCAATCCTTATGCCTCACTAAAATCCATAATATGAAAGAGATTGATTTTATTTTTTAACTGACATAGTCTCTTCTACAAATTGCTTGTCACTTAAAATAGATCGTTGATACTGTCTCATCAAGTGTCAATGCAGGATATAATTAGTCCTTTTCAAAATTTTATGCCTTTAAATACAAAAATTATACACATTAGGCATGCCTCTCAAAAAAATATGATGTATCAATGCATGCAAATTAGTGTGTCATTATAAATATTTTCTTAGGAAGCAGAAAATCCTTTTAATACAGAACCTATCAGAAAGTACTAAGAAACTTTCACAGGGTCGATTTTTCAGCTGTATGAAATTATCAGGTAGAATTTGGAGACAGAACATCATTTAAAGTCAGAATTTTAAAAATAGAAAAACTTTTTAAATGAAACTGCTCAGATTTATTTATGAAACAGAGGAAGCTTGTTCTCTGAACAAATATCCTGTTTCTCATGAAGTTTTTTGAAGTGTGTTTCAATCTGAGTTCAGACTGTAGTATGCAAGAAACCCTTTTTGTTCATTCTGTGCAGATACATCCAATTCATAATGGGAAATAAAAATTTATAGAATATTAAATATGCTTCTTACCATTTTTTTAGATGAGGAAAACATATTAGGACTTAGTAAGATACTGAACATAAAATTAATTATAGGAGAACATCATCCATAACTTGTTCAGCTTTTTGAAATCTCCTGTTTCTTGTCTTCTGCCTTCCCAGCTATCAAGGGTTTCATTGAAACTATTAACTGCATCAGAAGTTTATAAACTCATTACAGAAATATATATATAGCAATATTCATGAAACATTTAATCTTAATATCATTTTGTAGTTCATATCTTCCAGCTCTATATTCATTTCATATATTAACATATAATCATATGAACATTTATACATATATATATATGTGTATATATATATATACACGTATTTAAATGCATACAGATGTATATATGTATGTTTTTTGCCAGTATCCTCTAAAGTTCAAACACTGGTATCTCTCTGTGGCCACATCTTGCAGCTGACATCTTCTCATAAAAAGATAAAATTCACTGTAACCTGAGCTGGTCCTTAAAGGACAGTTAAAATGAATGACAAATAGGGCCTTCAGCTTGCACATTTTAAGATTCTGACAGTATAACCTCTGTTTATGTCACTTCATAATTTTTGTACAATAGTTGTCAGAAAAATAGCAGAAAAATATTGTCATTTAATCTCTGGGTCCTGGTTCTGCAATCAGATCTTTATCCTCCTCTCTCATGAAGTCCCAGAGATGACTTTTGAGGGCTAGTCACAGTTCATGTGCTTAGAGCAATCCAAAAGTCAATTACCCAGGTCAAGCTATGGATTCTGAGTATTGTCTATTGAGGTAGAAAGATACCACTAAAGTTTAATTCATTTCAGCAGCTTTAGAATATGGTGAATCTCCATGTACAACTAGTTTATATATGCAGAACTGATGTTAGTCTTGGCTATCACACTTTCAAAAGTTAAGTACCCTAAGTCCCATCATACAAGATTGCTTGAGGTAAATTGCAGATTGGTTGTTCATGACTGAACATGAGCTAATGCATCTCCTATGTTCAACTGACTGGACAGTCCAACCAATTGCAAGGTAATGCCTACGAATTGACAGAAAAAGTTTTAAAAAAGACTTTTTTCACATTATCTACAACTACTGCAGAAATACACATGGAGATAACAGAGCATTCTCAAATTTTAGAAACTTCTGGTGCTAACGCACTATGAGGTGAATGTTATGCAGTTTGTTGAGCCATTTGGTTTTCTTCTCCTTCATGGGTTACTAATTATATGAACAGAGCAGAAAACAAATCAATGATGAAAAAATCCCCCCAAATGTGAAAATAACACACTTGTAATTAATTTTTTTATTTTTTTATTTTTTATTTTTTCACTGTGTTGACTGAAGAAGGAGTCACAGGAAGAATCTTTTGGGAGGCTGGAGACTATGCAGTGCACTACTGAATTTGCCACATATTTCAGTTCCAAACTAAGAGGCTTTTAGATGAAGTCAAACTTTTTATCTACAGCTGCACACGTGTTCACAAGATCAAAACTTTAATAAAAAAAATACATAGAAAGAAATTACAAAACTCTACATTGCTCATGAGGAATGCTTTGGAGATTACATGGGTCAAGACCATATATAAAAAAAAACTACGTGATGGACTTCTCTAAGGGGCATTACTGTGAGCAGTGTTGCACAGGGAAAGCTGAGAAGACTGATATTATATTATTTAATTATTTATAGTGGCAGATGTTAAGAAGAGTACATTCAATATGTTCAAATTATGCTTGCAGTAAGTATAACTTTGTTCTTGCTTATGCTGTGAGATATCTCTTGCACTTGCCAGCATACGATTTCAGAAGACTTTACAAGAAGAATCCCTGGGGACATTCTGCAACTGATCTCATGTCACTCAAGAACCTTACTATTTTCTACTGAAACTTAGGAATAAATAGCTGTAGGAAAAAGGAAAAACAAAAAAGAAAGAAAAATTACTTACTTAAAAAATAAACATATTGTAAAAAGTGAATAAAGTATTTTGCTTTTAGCTAGAGCATGTGTACAGTACACCTCCTTCAGATACTATTAGGTGATGCTTTCCAGGCAAAGCCTTTGTGATTTGCTTTCTTAGAGATCAAGACATACAGTCTCTGATGAAACTTATATTTTGGGATGATTACAAATGCCAGTCTTATTTAGAAACACTGTTCAACATCAATACACACCTTTTGCAGACTTTTGATTCTTTACATACAGAATTCAGAGATCTGGCTTTACTAGTAACAGCAGTGAGCCATGTGATGAATATTTACACATTCAGCCCCCCTGGAGTCACCAGCATTCATCTGCATTAAAAACCTTAAAACAGGGCTTAGTATGTCATTTTTTCAAACTTGATATCTGAACAATCATACTTGTTAAGGGAGACGTGTTTTTTCCTCACTCCAGAATTCTCCTTCTGCTTGAGAAACACTTAAAGCGTGATTCAGTTAGGAATGGTATACTTGTAGGTCAAAGTACAGATTGAAGGGGTTAAAGTATGCATAAATCAGAATGAAATACATTGCTCTGTAGAAGGTTCAGCTGGATAAAACAACCCATCTATCCATTTGTGCACAGCATGTCTCTCTCAGATGAACAGAGTAGAGAACACAGGCTTCACAGACAGAACAAGTGTTGTCCACTGATGTACATAATAAATCACCAGTCTAGAGAATTTGTCAATAACACGTTGCCCTAAACATCCATATGTCTGCAGCATTAGGTTCATGATGTTGCAACTAAATGAGATTTCAACCAACACAGAATGAAAAAAAAGGGACAATTGCTTCTTAATGTGACAACATATGAGTTTGTAAAATCCAGATAACAGTCTCTTCTCCCTTTCCTTTTTTTTAGAGCAGTTTGGCAAACTAAAGGTCATTTATGAGAACAATATGATGCAGCTCAAGCAGATGGGGGGCAGGACTGAATACTAAATTCAATCATGTAGGAGGGTAACTGAACTGAATGTTTCACCTCCACTTCTGCAAAGTGGCCATGAGTGAGACAAATTTGTTTCCCCATAGATATTTAATATTTCTTTCCATTTGGGCTCTGCTCATCTTGGATGGTCTTACCAAGCACTTATACTGTCTGCACTGTTTTCGATGCAACTGCAAAGTAAATGAAAATTATCAGTGATCACTGAAGAAAAGTAATGAATAGATCAAGATGGCAGATACATAATTTCTGAGGACATATATTCTAGACAGAAGGGGACTTCAGAGATACTTAATACCTAAGAGAAAACCAAGATTTATTCAGAAATAAGTAATTTTAGCTATCTTATTGCTGTTTTCATCATATAAACATAGAATGGCCTGGATTGCAAAGGACCTCAAAGATTATCCAGTTTCAACCCCACAGCTATAGGCAGGGTCTAGACCAGCCACTAGACTAGTCTGCCCAAAGCCACATCTCCAGGGATGGGGCATCCACAACCTCTCTGGGCAACCTGTTCAAGTGTGTCACCATCCTTCGAGTGAAAAGCTTCCTCCTGATATGTAACCCAAATCTCCTCTGTCTTAGTTTAAAACCATTCCCCCTTGTTCTGTCACTATCAATCCATGTAAACAGTTGTTTCCCCTCCTGTTTATATGCTCCCTTAATCTTATTGTACATCATCCTAAATTCAACCCCATTTACTGTCTGGTAGTTCCCATGAAGTTATATAATACAACACATGAATAGGTAAACAAGAATTAGGGTAGCATAATTCAATTTACCTCTTAAAAATCCAAAATATACAAAACATATATGTGTATTGTAGTTTGAAACTTGAAGTGTAAAAAAAGGATGGCTGGTTATTACAGGAAAAAGATCAAAGAGAGATTGTTAAAAATTGACATTTTTAGAATACTTCAAGAAAATAGAATACAAAGAGGAAACATCAAGTTTTTCAGTACAATCTTAGTAGAAATGGTTTCTAAAAACCAAATACCTTTTGAAATTATGTTGAATAAGCTGTTTACAGTGGTAATTCACTGCTACCTTCACAGAAGTCTTATTTTGTGTAATGTAAGGTGGAGAAGATCAGAGAATGCTTAAGAGTTTAAATTTAAAAGTCTGACTTTCAGAGATGCAAAAAACAACGTATGTATTTTTGTCTATTGTCATCTGGAAGTACAGTTAACCATCACTTTTTGTGTGTGTGATAACGTCTTAACAAAACTAAGACATTGGACAAGAGTCACCACCTAAAATATTGGAAATTTGGGATAGAAAGAAAATATTCTTAACCTTGAAGAGTGGCTGCTTTAGAAATGCTTAAGTCTGGAGACTTGAATTTTTCTTCTTTTGTATATAATATATATTATATATAACATATTTATTTGTATTCACATATAAAGTCAATGAGAGGAAAAAACGAAATGAGAGAGAAAGAGACAGGGAGATGGACGAAGATTCTTGCAAAACATAATTCAGAAGCTCTATTTGGTGAATAGAATCATGAAAGTATTACAAAGAATATCAGATTATCAGATAACAGGTAGAAAATCACTGGAGTAGAACATTTTTTTTTTTTGATTGTTAATGGCAATTTACCACCTACGCTGGCTTTGATTTCTCTCTTATTATCTAATATTCTTGATTTCCCTGCTGTTTATTATTTTCATGCAATTACATACAGTTTAATTTGAAATACAAAGCATTTGAAAGAGGAAATCAAATTACAATAAGAAAGAAAATTCAAACGAGCAA
>VXAB01012465.1:60261-102575 GCA_013399175.1 Odontophorus gujanensis
TCTCTTCTCCCTTTCCTTTTTTTTAGAGCAGTTTGGCAAACTAAAGGTCATTTATGAGAACAATATGATGCAGCTCAAGCAGATGGGGGGCAGGACTGAATACTAAATTCAATCATGTAGGAGGGTAACTGAACTGAATGTTTCACCTCCACTTCTGCAAAGTGGCCATGAGTGAGACAAATTTGTTTCCCCATAGATATTTAATATTTCTTTCCATTTGGGCTCTGCTCATCTTGGATGGTCTTACCAAGCACTTATACTGTCTGCACTGTTTTCGATGCAACTGCAAAGTAAATGAAAATTATCAGTGATCACTGAAGAAAAGTAATGAATAGATCAAGATGGCAGATACATAATTTCTGAGGACATATTTTCTAGACAGAAGGGGACTTCAGAGATACTTAATACCTAAGAGAAAACCAAGATTTATTCAGAAATAAGTAATTTTAGCTATCTTATTGCTGTTTTCATCATATAAACATAGAACGGCCTGGATTGCAAAGGACCTCAAAGATTATCCAGTTTCAACCCCACAGCTATAGGCAGGGTCTAGACCAGCCACTAGACTAGTCTGCCCAAAGCCACATCTCCAGGGATGGGGCATCCACAACCTCTCTGGGCAACCTGTTCAAGTGTGTCACCATCCTTCGAGTGAAAAGCTTCCTCCTGATATGTAACCCAAATCTCCTCTGTCTTAGTTTAAAACCATTCCCCCTTGTTCTGTCACTATCAATCCATGTAAACAGTTGTTTCCCCTCCTGTTTATATGCTCCCTTAATCTTATTGTACATCATCCTAAATTCAACCCCATTTACTGTCTGGTAGTTCCCATGAAGTTATATAATACAACACATGAATAGGTAAACAAGAATTAGGGTAGCATAATTCAATTTATCTCTTAAAAATCCAAAATATACAAAACATATATGTGTATTGTAGTTTGAAACTTGAAGTGTAAAAAAAGGATGGCTGGTTATTACAGGAAAAAGATCAAAGAGAGATTGTTAAAAATTGACATTTTTAGAATACTTCAAGAAAATAGAATACAAAGAGGAAACATCAAGTTTTTCAGTACAATCTTAGTAGAAATGGTTTCTAAAAACCAAATACCTTTTGAAATTATGTTGAATAAGCTGTTTACAGTGGTAATTCACTGCTACCTTCACAGAAGTCTTATTTTGTGTAATGTAAGGTGGAGAAGATCAGAGAATGCTTAAGAGTTTAAATTTAAAAGTCTGACTTTCAGAGATGCAAAAAACAACGTATGTATTTTTGTCTATTGTCATCTGGAAGTACAGTTAACCATCACTTTTTGTGTGTGTGATAACGTCTTAACAAAACTAAGACATTGGACAAGAGTCACCACCTAAAATATTGGAAATTTGGGATAGAAAGAAAATATTCTTAACCTTGAAGAGTGGCTGCTTTAGAAATGCTTAAGTCTGGAGACTTGAATTTTTCTTCTTTTGTATATAATATATATTATATATAACATATTTATTTGTATTCACATATAAAGTCAATGAGAGGAAAAAACGAAATGAGAGAGAAAGAGACAGGGAGATGGACGAAGATTCTTGCAAAACATAATTCAGAAGCTCTATTTGGTGAATAGAATCATGAAAGTATTACAAAGAATATCAGATTATCAGATAACAGGTAGAAAATCACTGGAGTAGAACATTTTTTTTTTTTTGATTGTTAATGGCAATTTACCACCTACGCTGGCTTTGATTTCTCTCTTATTATCTAATATTCTTGATTTCCCTGCTGTTTATTATTTTCATGCAATTACATACAGTTTAATTTGAAATACAAAGCATTTGAAAGAGGAAATCAAATTACAATAAGAAAGAAAATTCAAACGAGCAAGTTAAATGTCAAAAATGCACTTTTGCCCTATCCCTTCTAATACCATAGAGCATTACTACAGTCATCAAACTGTTCCAAGATTTCTCCTTTCCTCACACAGCAATATTTAATCTATGGAACTCGTTTATACAAGATGATATCAAAACAACAAAAGAATCTATGGAATGTAAACCAGTTTAAATACTTACATGGGAAACACATACTGCAACCAGAATTTGAAAATATATTTGGAAGAAAAAGAATCAGTCTGCAGTGAAAAAGCCAATCACACATTAAAATTTGGGAGAAATTCACTATTTAAAAATCGTTCTGCAACAGAATGTTACTTTTTACACCTATGAAAAAGACATAAAAAATAAATATTAAAAAATGTTTCTAACCATAAAATAAGTATAGCCTAATATGACAGAAATATTGAAACAGAGACTATAAACTGTGCATCTCCTTTATGCTTACAGCACCTACATTTTATCCTTCAATCACACACCTATATTTATTTACTCTAGACAGTTTGGATTTTTTTGACAAGGACAATGTGGGCTTAATGTATCATACTAGAGTTCTCATTTTTAAGACACATCCACTCCATCACCATCATTTTAAGGCAGTTTTGCTTTCCAGCAGAATGCTGCAGGTTTTAATCACAAGTCTACTTTTATACTCAGTGTGAAACCAAACTAAATATACCAACAGTGTGAACAGTTTTCTGAGAGGACAAGAGTATTCCTGCTTGTCATAACCGATGATACTGATCAAAGCCAACCAGGTGCTCACACTGGCCCTGAGCTTTGATCATTTACTATATTTTTCAGTATCAGAGCCAAGAGCGAGTTGCCCTATTGGCCTCTGATTACATTAGTGGCATATGGCAGGAAAAAGGAGCAGAAGATAAGAAGCAGTGAGGAGATGAGAATGTCTAGCTATGCAGCATGTGTAAAACTAAAAACCCCTAGGCAACTGAAGTTAGCTCATATTCAAAGCTTTTCACACGCTGTACATTTTAATGTTAATGAAATACTTGGTAGGTCTTTCATGAAGGCTGGTCCCAAAAGGCAATAACATGGTTTTTTACTCACCTTTACTCATATGAGTAGGCTGAGTAATATCAAAGGGATTTTGTGCATGTATATATACGAGATCTTTTGAAACTTAAGAATTTTGTGAGTCCTCAGAAGTAGATATTAGTGTGATATTTTTACACATATCTACTGTATTTCAACACAGTATTTCTACTGGGTTGAGATCATTTCACCCATTGCTGGAGTTCATGACAGCTTCAACTACAAACTATGATGCAGCCTGACTAAAACTGCTGTTTACCTCATTAGCACTAGTTTCTCATTAGTTCTGAAGATGGATTATGTGATAGTGTTGATAGCTAAAGGCATTTTGGAAAGACTTCCTCACATCAGGTCTTGCTCACACATGTGAATCTTTCTGAAAACAGTTATGTATGTGTCAGCAGCTGAATAATTTTAACTACAGCAACAATGAGTTTAAACATACAGACATAATTTCTTAGCAAAAAAAAGGAAAAAGCAAAAAAACAAAACAAAACAACAACAACAAAAAATAGAGCGCTGAAAGCCTCTTTGTAAGATTCCTCTTCATAAGTTCAGAGAGAACCAAGAACACCAGTGCCATACTCTTCTTTCTGGGGAATCTTTCCTCAGCACTGTCATAAAGCAAGAATTCAAGGTTGTGCTTTTCATAAAAGAAAAAAATCTCAGCTTCAGAATACCTACACATCTCACCATGGGAATGTATTTTTGGTGGTTTTATTTTGTTTGTTTGCTTTTTGTTTTGGTTTGTTATTATTTTATTTTTCTTCTTTTGGTTGTGTATTATAAGTAAGAACAAGTGAAGACAAGCATAGTTATCTTCTACAGAAAACCAGGATTCTATTAGCTATTAAAAGTTTTCAGTGTTTGCTAACCTGCTTTTTGTATGAACAGCAATGTCAGTGAACATCCCAGCTAGATCATACCTGCAATTATTATGAGATCTTAGAGCAGCCTTCCAGTACCTAAATGAAACCTAAAAAAATGCTGGGGAGGGACTTTATATCAGTAAATGTAGTGATAGAAGAAGGCATAACAACTTTAAATTAAAAATAATATAGGGTTTACATTACATATAAGGAAGAAATTATTTACTCAGAGGGCTGTGAAACATTGGAACAGGTTGCCCAGAGAAACTGTGAACGCTAAATCCCTGGTGGCAGTCACAGACAGGTAGGATGGGGCTTTGAGTAAACTGGTGTAAGTGATGACATCCTTGCTCATGGCAATGGGGCTGGAACTATATGATTCTACTAAATTATTGTCCAAATATCTACCCTGATCAAATATCTCTACAAGATTAATATTTTATACAAAATTCAGCTGTCAGTGTTCATTCAGCATAGCTCTGAGCATCAAATACTGCTAATAAGATATAGTTGATCTTTTCTACTAATTTATGTACTTGCTGTCTACATCACCCTACACAGTTTCAGTCACCTTTGGGCAGCTCGTTACTACTGATGCTTCATATTTCTGGCTTTTCAGTACTAACGGTCCTTAAAAAAGGAAAAGAAAGCCCCCAAAGTCTTTTTTCCTCTCAACATTTGTATGTTCAACTTTACAAACTTTTGACAGCAGCTACTACTGTATGTCAATTTTGCTGCCAAGGGAGTAAAAGTATATTTTAATATGGAATTATGACCAAAATAGAGAATTCAGCTGAAGTCACATATTTTCAGTGACAACACCATTGATGAATATGTTCACATATGGGTGATATTCAATATCACAAAAAGCAATATAATATAATATTTTGATCTTCGTTTGAAGTCCCTTTACAATGCAAATGATCTGTTTTAGGCTTGATTCTTAGATGGTTCTCTTTTTGTATAGTGATGTCACCTGAGAAGTCATAGCACAGTACCACAAGTTGGTATTTGCATGGTGTCAGACTGTACCACATCTAATTCCATATCACAGAATATGTTGGGCGTCTGCATCATGAAGCATTTGCAGCCTTAAAATGCCAAGCTATGTAACCATGATGTGTGTACTAGGTGGTACCACAGAGTGTTGATATGTAATTCAGTACTTCAACCAAAAGAAGTATTTAGTCATGTCACAGGCAACAGGAAAGATATAATATCTCTCATTTTTTCCAAATCAGAGTTCTGTTAACAAGTAGTAAGTGATACAGACTTATATGGAAAGTCAGTTGGCATAAAGTTTTCCACAAGTTTCTACTATGGTATTATTTATGTCTTTCTGTTGGTATGTGAGAAATTTTCAAGGTTATAAATGGAATGTCCAAAATATTCAGCAGACATTAAATTAATTCTTCAATTATTTGTATCTATATGTCTTAAGTCATATTAAAGACAGCCACCCGTGTAATATGTTGTAAAAACATTTTTGTTAACTACTTTATTATTTTAATTTCTTGTACTTCATTTATTTTATGACTCCAGGGAAATTAGGGTAGATCCAAGCTTGGTCTGTGACACCCAAGCAAATACTTTTCTCCTCAATCAACTGGATTTAGAAATACCACTACCTAAGACATATTCTCTTCTGCATAATTAAGAATGGAACTCATTTTTTTACCTTTAGTATCTTCACTATGGGAGATCACCAGCATCATCCACAATGCTTTTTACAATGAGAAAGTGTTACCTTGCTGCAGTGCCACCACAGAAGGAGATTTTGATAGAGTGAATCTTTTCCTCTTGGAATTGAATGATCTGACACAGAAGTTTATTATTATTATTATTATTTTTACCTGTCATGTTTTTATGATTTTTGTTATAGGTATTCCACATCATAACATCATGCGAAGCACTGGGAGTTAAAGAGTTAATACTCCAGTTCTGTGAACTGCCGAAATTCTGGGTATCTGGCTCTCAGAAGAGAACTACATACCCCAGAGAACTTTGCCTTCCTGTTTTTCACACAGAGGGAAAGATAAAAATGCACACAAGTCCCAAGACTTCCTCTTTTTGCTGTTCTTATCAGCAGTGGGAGTTTCCCAGCCATCTCACCTTCAACTTTAGCATATGGCCTTCAGTTTTTGATCCTCTTTCTTTATTTAACTTATTAGCTTCAATTCTAATTATACTGTATCATATTGTGTTATTTGGTATTCTGATATCTTAGTTTGTATATTAGTTATCCTCCTTAGATCTTTGCTGCTGTACATCTCCTTACCCTTTCCCTTTTTCCCCCTCCTCTTTCCTGGGGCATGGGCCCATGCTTCCCCCACCCCATTCATCTAGCCCAAACCAGCCCATGAAATGTTGACATTACCAAAAGGCTTGGCTTCAATGTTTAAAAAGTGATAGTAACTCGTGTTTTGATTATAGTTATGGGAGGAATTTATTTTTTTTGTGGAATGCATGGCCCACCTTTATCAATTACTATACTTCTCTCTGAATCAAAATGATGATATTTAAAAATCCTCTAGGCACAATAATTTAGACCTCAAATTCCAAATAGCATGCTTCACAGGATAGGATTTGCATCAAATAACCCTAGGGAAGTTCATAAGTCTCGGAAAGTTCACTCTTTGCTATAAGCAGAAAGTCCCAAAGCTGAATTCTGCAAAAAGAGCATCTACAAAGTATCATTTTTGTATGAAAATTATAGTTGCCTGAACAAGTCTTAAGTCAACATGTTCAGGAACTCATGAGAGTATTTTAAAGCTCCTTTTAGATGTAGAAAACAATCATTTTATTGATGGCAAGCAAAATTATCAAAAAACAAAAAGTTATTTAACAGTCTAATTCAGAGGTGACTATACCATTTATTAGCTTAACCTTTGCTTTAAAGGCAACTTGGAATTTGTATGTCATCAGGCTTTTGACACCGTCTCCCATAACATCCTCAGAAGTAAGCTCAGGAAGTGTGGTAGAGATTAGTGAACAGTAAGGTGAATTGAGATCTGTCTGATTAGCAGAGCTCAGAGATCAGTGGCACAGAATCTAGTTGGAGGCTTGTAACTTTTGCTCCCCAGGGGTCAGTGCTGGATTCAGTCTTGTTCAACATCTTCGTAAGCAGCCTGGATGAAAATGTCACATTTGCAAGGATACTTTTAAACTATAAGAGTCAGAAGACTTCAGTATGTTTCCCTCACCCTTTTCCTCTGCTATAACAACCTATGTGAATATTTTCCTCAGTTATTTCATAGAAAGACAGTGACTGTACCAAAAGAATGAATCAAAATTCTTTTATTTGTGTTCAGCATGATGTATGTGTGGAAATAGAAGAGGTCAAGGAAGAAGAGTAGAATATATATTAGGTGCATCAGTGCCTTTGATTGACTTGCTAAAACCAAAATGAGTCTGTAAAATGCAGAGGATGGATACAGTCATTCTCATGATTGATTTGCCTGGTTTATATGTAATGATCTTGCTAGAGTTGCAGCTACAGCATTTTATCTGTTTTTTTTTTTGGTGTATGATTACTCTCTAATACTCACCTCACCTGAAATAACTTGTGCTGCAGTATGTGGGAGAATATTACAGTTAATAAACCATCAGTGCTTCTTCAGGGTCCGTGACAGCTGCAAAGAAGAGAGTAAGTCTTTGAAAACAACTGGTGTGATTCCAGTTCTGCAAAGATCTAATCCATTTGCTTCATGCTCTGAATTCTAATTTTCTCTAGTGGCCTTAGGTAGACTGTTCACTGCATGCCTAAAAATGCACACGAATCTTTTAACGATAAAGGCCTGTAGCTTTGATCTTTCTGTACCTAGACTGGAAAGAATTTGGACAGCATGTGGATACATGCATGCATAAGGCATTTATGGGTCTGGTTTTGGTCTTAGATTTGAGGAAAAATTTTTTCTCTGAAAGAGTGGTCAGGCACTGGAATGGCCTGCCTAGGGAGGGGGTTGAGGCACCATCCCTAGCGCTGTTCAAGAAGCGTTTAGATGAGGTGCTAAGGGATTTGATTTAGTAGTTTAGTGGGTAGGGATGGTGATAGGAGGATGGTTGGACTAGATGATCTTGTAGGTCCTTTCCAACCTAATGTATCTATGAATCTTTGAACCTATGGTTCTACACACTTGTTATTTCTTTATCCCTTTTAAAATTGTGATTTTGATGTATGCAATTATTTTTTTTTTTAATGAGAAATATGGATTATAATCAAGCTTAAGTTTCTGAAACTGTATAAGCAATGATCACATCTGGGAACATTATAGGGTACAACATACCAATGCTGCAATATTATAAACACAGTGTTAAAAGCTGGTAGACTACCGCTGTGTATTTTTAGTCAAGTAAAGATATATTTCTCAGTATTACAGGGTCGCAATCTACTGTCAAGTTTTTAGTAGCATTCTGCATTGATCTCAGTGGGTAGTTGCTTTTAAAACTTAATGGCAAGATCTGGCCCCTAATACGGAGTGACGTCTGAAAAGAACATACCGTTTTTGCTGTTCTTGGCACAGAGAGAAAGGGAAGAGGAGAATGAAGGAGGAAACATCTGACTGCATGTTATCTTGATGTATTTGAAGTGTACAAAAGTTGAAACAGTATTAATAGCCTGAGCCTTAGCCTGCCTAATACATAGTGTTGTCTTAGTATATTTCCATGGATTTAATCAAGTTGCTTTGGATTTATGTATTTTGTAATGCCATTTAAATGTAATACAACTGAGAAATATTTCTACAAATAATTCATCTGGTTTTATACAGAGGGGTTTCTGATCAATGAATATATTCTTACATCACTACATGTCAATCTTAGAGATATATAAAATTGAGCCTGAAAATAAAAACCTTATTTTCTATTTTCATGATAAAATTATATGAAACATTTCACAAATATTTTTTTCACAAAAGGATTTCTGATGTGGAAATAGACATTGAACATTTACATTAGCATTTCCAAATCCTCCTCTCAGGTTGGAAATTCATGGTTATTGAATATCCTTTGGTATACTGTCTTCAAGTTTACAACAAACTTTAAATTATTTGTTTACTTTCTGATCAGAGAATCTTTACTGTAAGCTTTGTCTATCATGACTTGGATTCAACCTTTCCATTTATTTTTGTTTTGCTCATTCATCTGTTCATGTAATTTGTATAAGCTTATACTTTTTTATTTTTTTTTACTTCATTAACCTTTAAAACACCCTTAAATTCAGACTCTCAGACACATTGTAATCATTTTGATCTTCCACTTTTGCTTCTCGTCATCCCAACATCCACATATAAACTTATATCACATAGCAAGATTAAATATTCAGAGTGAGAAAAAATCTCACATCCTTGATTCTGCTTTTTTTTTTTTTTTTTCATTTTAGCAAAGGGCTTAATCTGGATCAAATTACTATATGAATACATCATAGACAGAGGGATGAATTCAACAAAGATTAAAAATAAGTCACTGAGCTCACTGTAACTTCCTCTGTGTCAAAAAATGTGCTTTTGTAAATCCACTGGGAATGCCTGAACAATACTTGCATATTCCGGACCTTATGTTAGCCTGATACCCATCTGTCTATTTGCTGCGCTCTGCCTCTCCTGTCCTTTCTGGTACCGTCCCCTCTAATGTGAGAGAATGTGAGAGAAGGGTTTTGAATAACACAGTTTTCACTCCTTTTGTTCTAAGGTGAACTCCCCTGGACATCGTATCTCCCTGCAAAGTACTCTAATTCCGTCTATGTGCTGTTGTACGTTGTTCTTGTGCTAATTCTAAAAGAAACACATCGACCCCACCAAATACTAAATAACCTTGAGTGTCACTACTATATCTAAATAATTTAGATCAGGTCCCCGGCTCCAATTTGCAAGTAAACAGTTTTGATAAATCTCACCATAGTGTTTGAAGGTTTGTAGCATGCTCAGCACAAAATTTGCAACTGAGGCAAGAAATGACAGAGAGTCAACTTTAAACCCTTCTAATTCTGCACCACCTCGAGCTGGAGAGATGTCTCCCATAATTTTGGTATGTCTACAGGGTTGCACAGTGAACCAAATCTCTATGCATGCTTTTTGGAGTGTGATGTGACTTTTGACACGTCTGCACTGGGCTTTACAGGGATTCTTTGCCAAGAGATAAGAGGAGAAACATTTCACTCACATAAACAAGGTGGAAACCCATAGACAAGTCACCATGCAAAGATACTTTCTGATAATTCTGTAGTCATAGATGGGCATATATCTATCACAGACATAAAAAAGTACTCCTGTAAACAGCAAAAACAGCACATTTTCTTTATTGTTGTTTTTTTTTTTCATCTGCAGTACAGTAATAATACAGTTGTTTTCTCTCTATCATCGTGTTATCAACAACTGATGCACCACTAAGCTACCACAAGCACTCTTTGCAATATTCCCAACTCTGTTGTCATTACTGTTCTTGTTTGTTTGTTTTTTTTTAGCATAACTTAGCAGTCATGCTGGTAGAGCAGTCAGTCATGGGATGATTTGTTTGGAAATGCAGACTTTGACTGGCAAACATGCATGAAATGATTAGCATTTGGCGGCATTTCCTGCCTACTCTGTGACAAACAGAACATGTAGCATCTTGAGGCTTGGAGGACCAAAAAAAGGATGCAATTCCAAAGAGATGGTGGTGGTAATAAAGAGATGAGTACTCCAGCTTGGTGCAAGCATGAAACCTTGTTTATTTTATTCTATTGCATTCCATTACATTCTATTTCACCTATCTCTAGCCTCTATATATTCTTTAATAATAATATTATATATATATATACTGTTGATACTCACAGCTGAGCTTATATACCTTTTCAGCTATAGCTACACAATAGAACTTGTGTAATTAGGCTATATTGTTTAATGTAACTAAGTAATATTGTGACTAAGTAACCTTGTTTAGTCAATGCCTTGTTCCACACAAACCAGGAATGTACAATACACATTGTACCAAACACTCTCTATCTCTCGTATTTTTTCTTCAGGATCCCTCTTTCTCTTGCCAAGGTCTGTGGCCTACAATAACTAATGAATCTATGTTGGTTGTTACAAGCTNCACATTTTCTTTATTGTTGTTTTTTTTTTTCATCTGCAGTACAGTAATAATACAGTTGTTTTCTCTCTATCATCGTGTTATCAACAACTGATGCACCACTAAGCTACCACAAGCACTCTTTGCAATATTCCCAACTCTGTTGTCATTACTGTTCTTGTTTGTTTGTTTTTTTTTAGCATAACTTAGCAGTCATGCTGGTAGAGCAGTCAGTCATGGGATGATTTGTTTGGAAATGCAGACTTTGACTGGCAAACATGCATGAAATGATTAGCATTTGGCGGCATTTCCTGCCTACTCTGTGACAAACAGAACATGTAGCATCTTGAGGCTTGGAGGACCAAAAAAAGGATGCAATTCCAAAGAGATGGTGGTGGTAATAAAGAGATGAGTACTCCAGCTTGGTGCAAGCATGAAACCTTGTTTATTTTATTCTATTGCATTCCATTACATTCTATTTCACCTATCTCTAGCCTCTATATATTCTTTAATAATAATATTATATATATATATACTGTTGATACCCACAGCTGAGCTTGTATACCTTTTCAGCTATAGCTACACAATAGAACTTGTGTAATTAGGCTATATTGTTTAATGTAACTAAGTAATATTGTGACTAAGTAACCTTGTTTAGTCAATGCCTTGTTCCACACAAACCAGGAATGTACAATACACATTGTACCAAACACTCTCTATCTCTCGTATTTTTTCTTCAGGATCCCTCTTTCTCTTGCCAAGGTCTGTGGCCTACAATAACTAATGAATCTATGTTGGTTGTTACAAGCTGAGCAGTATTTCCAGTCCTGCTCTCTATCTGTATCTCCACACCAAAGAAATAAGCTTTGTTGGCTTCCTGCAGGATGTTACTGTCCTTGAATTTCCCTTGAATAGACTCAGAAGTTACTATGAGAGAATGGATAACTGACAGGCAGACAAGACCTTGCAAGGAGCAGGATTAAATAATCCCACTTTCATTAGGAAACAAGGGAAGGAAGTGAACAAAATCTTATATTTAATAGACTGTGATGCATCTTGGTCACTTGGAAGAGAACAAACATACTACAGAAACAGAATATATTGGCTTTCTTCAGCTCTTGTAACAAATTATTGATCTCTTCTGATTCTATCCAGTGGCTGTAGTAGTCATCTGTTCTCAGGTAGGTACTGAGTAGGTGCAAATTATAGCCAATCTCCTTTGGAGTTTTAAGAAATAGCTGTTATCGTCCGATATCATTCTGTTCTTATCTGGGGAGAGCTGATGTTTTATGGCTGCACAGATTATAGTTCTCTAAACTATTCCAAGGAAAATATCTTCTACTGCATAGTGCACACGACACTCTTTTCAAAGTCTTGAATAATTACGTAGCTTGCCAAAGCCTTATTACCTAAGAATATGATGACCTATATAGGTATATCATAGTCTTTTTCAACACTTCTTATGCCCCTAAACAAATACTTGCACAGGTAAATATACAGGCCTTTGAAAGATTATTGGTATAAAGTAAAACTTCATCGTCCTCGAGGGTCTCTGACTGCCTGCTCAGATGTTTACTTTCTCACTGCCCTCATTTTGTTTTCTTGAGTTCTCAATAGCTTATTTTCAGCAGAAAATAAGGTAGCTCTATTTTCTACATAAATGGTCATTACCAAACTTCCCTGTATTTTATGCCCTGCTGATGTGTGTGAACTTATTTTTATTGTTTGTACACTAAAAACACCTGTGCCTTAACTAATGTGTTTATACCTTCTGGGAAAGTGCAGAAATTCTGAATTTAGGCAAAAGTAGTTTAGGAATTTAGGTTTCTCAATTTGTAGGCAAGACACCTAATCTAATCATAGTCTACATTCAGGGGAAAAAAAAATCTTCATTAGAAAAAAAAAAAATAGCCAAGGAATCTGAATAATATATGAACCATGGCACCTCAATATGCAGTCCAGATCATCCACCATAGTTTCAAACAGAAGAAGAAAGTAATACTTACTCTTGAACTTGGAGTATATCTTATTTCTAATCAGATAGCCCCTTAATTTTATGTATGCTATATTGATTGCCTAACTGCATTTAAGGTAGAAGGAGGCTAGTCCCTGAATATATTGGTCCTGAATTGTTCAGTGGGGGCTGGCTACTTTCTCTGGAGGTACTGTGTCACCTGCACCATTTGAGCAATCCTGCACTTGATTTGTGAGTTCAGTGAACATACATAATTTCTTGGTACTTTTAAAAATTATTTCCTTAAATATCTGACATCATAATTTATCATAGCCTCTCAGAGAAGTTAGGCAGAGGTAAACACGACATTTTTCCAATACATTGGGGTTGCCTTCCCACCACACCCTCAGGAAACAATCTACAGTATGTTTCTTTCCTTTGTAATAGTGATTCTTGCTCATGAGCTGGACAGTCTACTTTTCAGTGCAGAAAATATTTTCCTCATGTTACAAACTAATGAAAGATTTCTGAGTTTGATGCTATATACCATCTTGCTTATGTGTTCAGACATATAAAAAGTAGCAAGTAACCACATATAGGAACTGAAGAAAACCATCTTCAGTGTGAAGACTGAATATGCCACACAGCTAAAGAGTGGTTGCCTGTATCATGCTGCCTTATCACTAACACCAACTGAAGCTAATCTTCAGGCTACTGCAAAACTAAAATGTTCATACAGTGTGTCATTACTCCTGTAGTAAATTCTTATACTTACTCTGCTTTTATTTCTATATATTATTTGCATTTGGGGAATTCTGCAATACTGCTTATCTTAAAAAATATATTTCAATATGGTCTTTAAAATGTGATTCTCAACCAAGAATTTTGAAATTAAACCCAAAGGAATAGAGTGAACAGAAATAGATTTCTAGTTTTGCACTGATTAAAAACTACTGCTTTATAATTCCCATTTTACTCTGCTAAGATGTCATACTTTACATCTCTGTTTGCCTCTTGTTTTCTTTTCCTTTCAGAAAGAACAAGCAACATTCCTTTTCCTTGTGAGTGTTCAGGGACTATATAATGACAAAATGTTGCATATTTCAACAGAAAATTACCCATCTCTCACACCAAGAACACACTTTATATCCTTGGCTTTAAAGTAACTAATATGATTAAGATCAAAAAAAAGATCATCCAAAAGATCTATTACTTATTAATGTTGGTATACCTTATACCATAATTCATGTCATTGTATGATAGAATTATTGTTTAAAATACTCAGGTTTTTTTCAAAATTGTATGTAATTACTGTGTACCTTATTTGTCAAATTCTTAGTGTATTCATAATCTCTAAATTCAGAGTGGTGTTTTAAGATATTAGTGGAATCATATGTACATATTCTAAGTAGTTTCCTAATAAGTTTTGCTGGTTTTTTTTTTGTTTTTTTTTTCTGTGCATATTTTTTCCTTACTATTACTTGAAGTACAGGAGTGATTCTATTCTAGCACTTCCAAGTTTAATATCTTGAAGAAAAGACACCTACAAAAGCTCATGATGAATCAGGATAACTACAACTTCTAAGTTCCTTTCCCCACCAGAAAAGTCACTATTATTCAAAAGTTTTCAGGCAGAACTTTATGAAAATGATAAATATTTACATATTTCTTTTGAGAAATCAGTAACTGACAGAAGATGGATGTGAATGGCATCAAAAAACATCAAGGGAGGCTAGANAATTCAGAGTGGTGTTTTAAGATATTAGTGGAATCATATGTACATATTCTAAGTAGTTTCCTAATAAGTTTTGCTGGTTTTTTTTTTGTTTTTTTTTTCTGTGCATATTTTTTCCTTACTATTACTTGAAGTACAGGAGTGATTCTATTCTAGCACTTCCAAGTTTAATATCTTGAAGAAAAGACACCTACAAAAGCTCATGATGAATCAGGATAACTACAACTTCTAAGTTCCTTTCCCCACCAGAAAAGTCACTATTATTCAAAAGTTTTCAGGCAGAACTTTATGAAAATGATAAATATTTACATATTTCTTTTGAGAAATCAGTAACTGACAGAAGATGGATGTGAATGGCATCAAAAAACATCAAGGGAGGCTAGAGCAAGAGATATTTTTCTCAAAGCTTGTGAAGAGCTGCAGCTGCTTCCTATTACATACATTTTGCTCACTGTTGCTCTTCAGTAGGAAAGCCACATTGATTATGAGTTTACATTTAATGCAAGTATGTCAAATATGTTAAAAAGCAAATATCAGAAAAGTTATGTATTTAAAAACATCTAACATTTATTTGCTTGTCTACTAAAGTAACTTACAAGAAAAACATTATAAGTAGTTCTATCAGATTAAAAAAAAAAAAAAAAGAAAGCCCACCAATATTTATTAATACTAATTTGAAAAGAAATATGTATTCTTTGATTTGTCATCTCTGACAATGTACCTAATTTCAGTTTTAAACAGAGTTGGGTGCTTCTTTTAAGTTTTGTTTTAATTAGAATCATAGAATCATNGGCCACTATCCCCTCATCAAGGTCACTGATGAAGATGTTGAACAAGACTGGAGCTAGCATGGACCCCTGGGGGACACTGCTGATTACAGGTCTCCAACCGGACTCTACACCACCAACAACCCTCTGTACTCTGCCAGTCAGCCAGTTCTCAACCCACTTCACTGTCCAATAAATTGCTTTATTTTTATTTTGAACAAAATAAGACATAAAAATGACTCTAGAATAGATCACCAGGAGTACTATACAATATGATACACCAGGGTGTTCTTTCCTGAGTGACTGCAATTAACTAGAAAATAAATGTTTATGAGTGAACAGTCCAATTTATCACTCTTTGAGGAACAGTTCCTTAGCCAGAAACACCAAATATTGTTTTTCCCCTTTTCAAGATGTAAGTCCAGACAACTGTACCTGTCTCTGTGTGAGTAACCAACAGTGAGCCATTTGTTGAACAGCAAGGGTACCGAGTGGCAAGCTAACAGAAAGTTTTACATGATTTGCACTTGAAAACCAGGAAATAGATGATTTAAAAGGAAATGGTTTTATATGGTAAACTGGATTACTTTAAGGCGAAAATACATAGAATCAATGGACACTGCATGGTACTCTGTATAACACATTTAACATACTATAGAACTATTACTCTGAATCAGAAATGTCTGAGATAGTTTTCTGGAGGCAGAATCTCTGGTGAATAAATTTATAATTCATGATCACAATGGTAGACATCCTGCCAACAGGAGCACATCTACAAAAATGCTATTACAGCTTTTGTACCTTGTCTCCCCCAGGCTCACCCCTGCCCTGTTTTCCCATTGGCTGTGTACTCCAGGTGCACAATCTTACCTGGTTTACATTTGTTAATTACATTCTGACTCTTGGTAATTCTTATTCTATCTTGCTGCCAGCTGGTTGCCATCCTGCTGTTCCAAGATGTCTCAGAACTCTCCTTATCATATTGACATGGTGATTCTCACCAAGGCCTCTTCCCTTCTGTCCAAAGGGTGCTACGTTTTTTTAAAGAAAAACGAGGGAGTCAGGTCTTCCTGATGCTTCTTCAGACAGGCAAGTCTCAACTTACTTTCACTTCCTTAGGCATGTTATACGACAAAATATGATCTATATATTCATAATGGCTAAACATAAATTGTTACTAGCTATACCTGCATATTGCTAATTAATTTGTAATCATTATTTCTAATTTCTGTGATGCTAGATGGCCACAGAGCCTATGAAATAAAATTCATATCTTGTTCTCATCCAGAAATAACATTCTATTCCCATATCTGGAAGATATATACTTATATTCAGATCTCAGATTTTCACTCAGGGCTTCCATTTACTTCAGTGTTAGCTTCATTCATCATTTTTACGCAAAAAATTTTGCCATTCTCATTTTCACTATTTTCTGTGTATATCAAACATTTCAGCTCATCTCAGTGTAGAATCTCTGCTGCATTAGTTGGATTCACAGAGTTAAGAACACTGTAAAATTCCTTCCACCAGAACTCTGGATAGTGTGATTTGCTCTTTAACAAGTATATTTGAAAATATTAAAAGAATACATTTTATGTGTTTTACAGGATACAAGCACACACACTTTAATGTTAGTGGTTTGCTTTTTAAGTACACTAAGGCTTCCTCCTTTATATTTTTATAAATATGTTGCGGTTGCATTAAGAAACAAACCTTAATGTAAAGTACACTCTTAGTGAATTCACAACTAAGCAGAGATGATTGATATTCTAATTTGTGCAAGAGAGAATGCAGAGTCATCTTTCTTTTACTTGCTAGTGTCAGAATTTTCATGAAAATTCAACATTTAAGAGAGCTGCAGAGAAAAAACAAACAAACAAACAAAAAAAACAGAAAACAAAGAAAAAAAACACCACCACAAATCCTTTTACTGCTATTACTGAGCTACTATTTGTAAGAAAAATAAAATGCTGACATTATTGTTTCTCCAAGTACACATTTAATATGTTGTTTTTTCATAACACATTGAAGTAATTCTGACTAAAGGTCTGCCTAAATAAAAAAGTTTCCTTAAATTAAGTAACAAGACATTTCAAATTTCAGATTTTAGATACCGTCTGCCACACAAGAAATATACATAAAAAAAGAAAGAAATATTTCCAAATGTATATTTTAAATTAATGTCACACATTGTATTTTTAATTTGAAGTATGTTTTTAAATCATTGTGATTTAGCACTTACATACACAAATAATTCTTTCTGTACACAAATAAATTATTTTACCTTTCTTTGCAAATATTAATATGTTATTTCTAGTTTAGTTTTTTGTGTTCTCAGTTGGAATTTTCCATTTATTTTTACCAAATATTAGGACAATACCTAATCTTCTAGAGACAGAAATCACCACATTATTTACAAGATTACCTAAAATGTGGATAGTTTGCAAAGCACATTTTGGCAAAATATTTCTCTTCATAGGGAACTGCACACATTTCAGTTTCTACTTGTGTTTCTAATATTCTCCCTATGAATGTTTTTCTGTGTTTAGTTATACTGTAAAAGAAGATCTTGTTTCAACAATGTTAAATTTACTTTTAATTTACAAGCAGATATATGTAAAATATCTTTAACAGAATCATGTAGATCTGTCATATAGGAATCTATTTTATATCTGTACTATGTGAAACAAAAGACAAGCAGGAAGCTACTAATTTTTGAAAATAAAAAATAAAGAAGCTTTATGTTTCAAATTAAGTCATCGTTCGAGATTACTGAAATGGAACAATTTCATGGTGAAGTGTCTCACTGTAGTTAAGTTTATTTATAAATATCTCTAAGTGTTTTTTTAGAGCTACTGGCTATTGTTCTTTTCGTTATATGGAATTCTGTGGGCAGGTGAGAAAGACAGCTAAAGTAAAAATGCTTTCCTTTTGGTGAAGATAGTGAAATACGTTTAAGAAAGATGTGTCCAGAATGTGAGATTATCCACAACCATTTGTGGTTTACAGTTTTGCTGCTGTACTGACGCCAGGGAAAACGTTTGTCAATGGGATCCTGGTGAGCACAAGACCAAGGGATGGAGTGGTGAAGAGGCAGAAGGTACACAATATTTAAAATATAGCGCTTGATTCTTTCAAATATTCTGTGAACTTCATTGAACGAATGACAACATGGTACTGTTTATAGTGCTGTATTGCAAGAGAAACTATACACTGAATTTTACACTCTGAGTCAGAATGAGGCAGGATGTAGATGCTTACATTTCAACTGATATTTAAGATCAGGAGGATAATTATTGCACTTTCACACCCTCCAAAATGCTGAGTACAAATTGTCATTCCAAGAAGACAGGGTCAAATATGGAGAGTTTAGATTCACAGTTGTCCTAATTAACACCTGCTGAAACTACTGAAATCTTTACAGAAGTCTCAAATCAAGCTATTGACATCCATCTTATCCTTGGTCAGAGAAGCAAGCTGACATCAGTGAAACATATGTTTTCCTAACAAATTTATGATTTTGTTAAAAGTTCTTTCCTTGATCCCAGGATTCTGTTGTTCTCTGACCACAAAAAGTATTTTGTATTTTTTTCCCCATTATAGAAGATATTATTCCAGATTTAAGAATTTTAAGGGACTCATTTTTGTAATTAAATGTGTGATAGCATACAGTAACATTTAGAGGGTGTTTTCAAAACTCTCTTGCATTGACTTAATCTATTCTACATTGATGGGAGTTCTGCCATCAGTAAGAACAGAATGAATCCCTTCCTAAAATCATTTGAAAAAGCTAATCTGTGGCTATTTTACTAAATTAGATAAAAAATACATGGGAGCAGAATCTTGTTTACTGCAAGATCATTCTATCATGAGAATGTAAAAGACTTTTAAACAAGTGCAAATCTAATTTTCAAGTTGTTTATATCCCTTCTCTTTCCATTTCCACCTTTAGAATGTGGGGTAAAATGGAGTCTTAAGAGAAACTCTGACTCAAAGAATATCCATATTTTTAAGTCATTATATTCTAAAACTACTACTCTCTAATCAAGTACAGAAGATTCTGAAAGTGTGTGTTTAAGACTCTCAGGCTACCCATGAAAGTGAGAAAATCAGAGCAGTTCAGGTATTTCATTGTAGAGCAAGGCCAAGAAATGTACACTTTGCTGTGGACTTCTGCCAGTAGCAATTCCCAGGTGAGCAGACAGATTCCTGAGATCTGATTTGACCTAGCAGTCAAAGGATGGGAGCTGCCTGGTCAAGTTCTTCATTGGCATAAAGGCAGCTGTAGAAAACAACAAGATTTAACTGTACTAAACCATCTGAACCTGATTAGAGGTTCCATTCCAGTGGTGCATATTACCAAGAATTCATAAAGGATTTGACATTAGCTCAGTTCTTTACTGAGCTAAATCTACTAGCAAATCAGTTCAGGCACTGTGGCTGTCAGAAAAGCAGTCTGTAAACAGGTGTTGGAGTCGTCCCAACCAGAGCCTCCTGGAAGGCTGTCCAGATTGAAACCACATTGCCACTGCAAATACTTGCAGTCCACAAATGAAGTTGTGTTATCATGACAAAGCCTTAGTGAATGATCAACCAGACTTCATGTAGCATTCTTTTCGGTTAGGTTGAAGAGCAGATTCATAGGCTTGGCCCCTGGATGTACATAGTCTTGTTTTGTTTTGTTTTTAAATTATGAATACTCAGAGCACCAGGAACAAAAAGGGAATCTGATTATATTCCCCAGGAAAAATCAAAGGAAAAGGGGAATTTAGAGGGAGTTTGAATCTGCATGGAAAACTGTACATGCTGGGTTCTATTAGTAGGTGATGCTGAGCAAAATTTCTTGCTAATCTTATGGCAAAATTAGAGAAGACTCCAGAAAGAAAAAAAATAGTAAACAGAATAATAGAAATAATTTAATTATTGAATTTCTTTGTTATAAATTATATGTCATTCATCACTGCCAGAAAGAAGTATAGAAAAAAGTAAAAAATCCATATGCTCCATGTATGCTAATTTAATTTTGCATAACAAATTAGTGCAAAGCAGAACGTGTAAAAATATGAATAATCACCAAATTACTATCCATTTTCCACAGGCAGTATCTAAATTTTAATACAGACCACTGTTGTAGTTAATCTAAGTTTTACATTGACTGAAACACAATAAAATCTCAAATGAATATTATAGACATATTAGCAGTTATGAGCCACTAATGATACTAAATGATGAATTGCTATATTTTTAATAGAACAATCATCATCTCTCTTGAAACACTTTCTATACCCACTATCGTTCTTCCAATTAGTTAATAACAAAGTGGCACAGTTTGAAAAGATACAGGAAATAGTGAGTCAGAAGTGACAGTTAATTTTATATGCCTGAAAAGAAATGTTTCCTTGATCTTAGTTATGGTCATTTTCCATCGTTTTTCCAAAGCATTGAAGTGATAGTGTCTCTTGAACACAGAAATATTTTCGCTAAATAAATGCAAGCCATGGAAGAATGAAACATTTTCTCATAAAACTTTGAGAGCCATATTGATCTAGATATAAATCTTCATATATCTCTATTACTATTAGTGAATTCACTCCTGAGTTAAAATCCATTATTTACATTCCTCCAAAGTGGGAAAAGTCATTTCAATAAACATCTGTTTAATTACTTCCTTAAATGTCTTATTCTTCATAAAGAAATGACAGGGAATGTAGTAGTTCATCATAAAGTAAATTAGTTTATAATTAGCACTATCCTGCTTAAAACTTAGCAGGATTGCATAGACTGCTCATAGAATGAAATGGGAAAGATACCGCATTTTTGAAGTACAAAAATGATAGATAATAGCGAAGTGTCTCTTGTAACAACTATATTCCTGAGATTCTATTCATAGAATATACTACCACGGAGTAGTATTTTATCCCAAAATAGTTCAGTTGAAACTATTGGGAAAATTTGAGTAATACTTAAAACACATGTAGTCCTGAGAAAGTATTAGCACTGATTTTTCTTTTTTTTTAATCTTTTACTTTTTATTTTTTTCCCAACACGTATTTTACACTAGAGAGATGCATGAACATTTTATTTCATATTAACCAAAGTTCTGACGTTCCTGGTGTTGGTGAGAAAACAAAGTTTGAGTCCACTGAAGTGCTGTCTCTAAGCTCTGTTCCAGTATCCACGGTACAGTCTAACACATCATGCTCAGGATGCAGAGCACCAGTCAAATATTTTGATATCTGCGCAGTCCAGTCTTTGAACATAGAATCAAACGAAAGTGAGAGCCTTCATCTCTCCAATTCTCCAGACTGTCTTTTGTAATAGTTACTGAAGCTTAAAATCACAAGTCCTGTTCATATTTATCTCTTAGTTTCCTTACTGACTCCTGTGTTCACTGAGAATCATTCAGCTCTAGAAGTTCCTATGAAAAATTCTCTTATCTAACTCAGATTAACTGTTGCTCAAATGTGCTTCTATAGTGGTTCCCACTGATTTAGCTGCCTCACTCACCTGTGACACTTGTTTATAATTAACATACAAGATGATTTCTCTACCAGTTTAATTTTAGTAATTCACAACTACAAGACAAAATACAGATATTAAAAGCTTCCACCATCATACAATCTTTTCAAAACACCAGAGTTGCAATTAATTTGTTCAGCTTTGACCTTCATTATGCCATGTCCTTAGATGATCATCACATAGAAATTGCCAAGTATTTGGAAAAGATCTTTTGATTCATATAAGAATCCTTGTAGATGACACTGAGAGTAATTAACTAAGCTGATTTGGTTTGGTTTTCATGGGGTGAAGTGCAAAAAGTTTAGGTAACTTTGGAAGTGGGGAACCATATATGCAGCCCATATAATCTTTCATCTCTGTGTCTGAAATATGTCACTAATCATAAAAACAATTCCAAGAGAAATCCTGGAAAACATGTATCTGTAAACATTACATTTACACTAAATGAATTAGTGAAAGGTGCACTGAAAACCAGTGTTGTTGATTTCTCATTAAATAGATACTCCATTAGACATAAACTACCACAGGAAGATCTGTGAACAACTTTGAATATTTGGAAGATCTATTATCTTTGTATTACTAAATACATGAGCAACAGCTTGTATAGAATAACTTCTAATAGGCAAGTTGTCAGAAGCTGGGAGGATATTGCCATTACATATTGTTACCCTATTCTTATCCATCTCTAGATGGCATAGTGACTTGCGGATTCTTCTGCAACTTATGCTTTCATAGATAGAGAGATTTCTTTTAGATTTTTTCAGTAAATTTTCAGGACAGTTGAGATGAAATATGACTGGACCTGTGAGTTCTGTCACCTTGGGCAGAAGGTTATGGTATTGGTATCCACTTTCAAGAGAGGAGTTGGTATTCCCATAGTGGCTGTGATTGTCATATATTACTTTTTTTATCCTAGTTTTTTATCCATTGTCTTTATATTTCTCCCCCCTCCCCCTCTTTCTCTCACTTAATGAGCATGTTTGAAGGTAAAGCTTTGATTTTTCAGAATCCTTCTTTATCCTCCTATGAGTTCTCCCTATGGGAGTCAAGCACATTGCACTTACCTTATTATTTCATTTGTAATAGCCTGAACTGGATTTATGTGCACCTTGAAACGTACTCTACTTGCTCCCTCACCAGTGCTGGGTAGACATAATAATAGCAGAGTACTGCAGGGAGGAAAATGACTTGGGTTGTGAATAAAACAAATTATATTAACCCAGGAGCACAGCAAAGAGTGTTGTATTAATTACTACAGAAAAGAGGGTTTAGGAATGATTTACAGTTGGAATAGTGTCTTACAAATGGTATGGCTGAGAACACAAGGTGGTGCTATATACGCTTAACATAATAGGCGTCCAAAGCTCTGTGCTGCCTACTGGCATTTGTCATTTTCCCAGTCAATTTCATATGGCTTTGGACTATGTGGGAGGTGCGATTGAATCCATACTTCTCTGAATGTGCAGGTTCTAAAGATGAGGGGACATTTCCTTGGCAGCAGTTACCTGGGTTCAGCTTGACTGGAAGTGTATGTTAATTTGTCCTTGTCATCTCCTGAAGGGAGGACAGAAGTGTTAGATATTTTGCCATACAATGTACTACAGGGAAATGCAGTATTATAAGAAATGACACACTTGGCTGTTTCTGAATAGAAGAAGATTAGGAGCCAAAGCAGCAAACACTTACTCTCTAGTATTCCCCAGGTTAAAGAACTGCCATAGAACGATTTAGGATTCCAGGTGGTATGGTAGACAGCTGATACTTTGCTTTTTCACCAGCTTGCTATGTGAAATTGGGTTGTGCTTTCAGTTGTAATTAAGCAAGGTCATTATCAAGTGTGAAAAAATAGCTTCTATTCAGCTGAGTGAATCACTTTGAATTTCTCCATGGATGGTAGACCCCCACTGTAACTACTTAGTGGAAAAACCTGACTAAATAGTAATCCGGAGAAAACATGAGATTATTGTGAGTGATGTTTGGAAGAGAATGAGATATTAATAAAAGATGATTATTGCACTGAAATTAAGTGTGGTCAAATCACTACCTGCATTAATTATTTATCCATCAGACAGGTTGGCATTAAGATATCATCAGAGTGGGTTTTATTTTTATTACTGATTCATTAAAACAAGAATTAATTTCATTCCTCTGAGAAAGAAATTAAGAATTCAAGAAAAAAATATTTAACACCAAGATTTTTTTCCATATTCCAACTTTAAAACAAAATAAACAACAAAACACAAAAACATATGCACCTATACCCTTCTAATTAATTTTTCTGAATTCAATCATAGCAAAGAAAAACAAACAAGAAAAACAACAAACTAATAAAAATGAAGTAGAAACAAAATCACAATTAAAATGAAAAGGATTCTTCTTCCATATGAACTGTCTTTAATACTTGAATATTTAACTTTATTTTACCTTATATCAGATGTAAGATGACCAGTTTAGTGGCTAATGAACTGTAAAATGAAAAGATATTCATAATGTTACAAATGGTGCATCTTTCTCATTCACTATTGATATTTCTGATTAGAGTAACAAATTTTCCAGATGTCTGATTAAACTAAGTGCCTCATTCTATTTGCAGTAATTTCCTGAAATAACTTGAGACTGTTAATGCTATCAAGAATTAAAAATCCAGAGTTTAATTTCTGGGTAATTATCTAAACTAATAAATTCATACAGAAAACATGAAATCATAAAATTCCAATACTTCTCTTTTCAGATGAAGAATATCACATAGCTTGAACTTTTTCTAAGGAAGGAAGAGGAAAAGGGAAAGGGAAGAGAGAACTGGTAGCTACCACAGAAGTGTGTTGTGAAGTGAAGGTCTTAAAACTAGCATCTGAGTAAATAAAGACTGCTTGACAAAACAATTTAGAAAAACAACTATCAGCAAAACAGTAGAAGAAAAATTGACTGTATAAATTGAGACTAATGAAGAAAAACAAAAATAAAAGAATTCTGATAAACTTAAGGGTTTACCAGTGAAATATCACACAGGTGACATGTTAAAGAACTGAGTTTTTAAGATTCTAGCAGAAGCCATAAAGTCTCTGGAAGTTTATTTGTTGTCTTACCTCAAGTGTCCCAAACATTGTCTATCTAACTGATCTTCTTTATTTCATTTTTCCTTCAAAAGACTTTTACTTCTCAGATGGAACTTACTGTCTTTGTACATTAACCCTCGGTAAAGAAACAATCATAAACACTTATTTTCATTATTCATAATATGCAATACAGATTTTTTGGAAATCCCTTGTTTAAAGGAGGGAATCCTGAGAGAGTTGCTGCAAGTAATTTCTGTTTCCCATTTGAAAATTAACAGATAAAAATTACTGATTGATTATGAAAACTGTAGTCTGTGTGCTGTTATGCTTGATGATGTTATTAAAATAAGCCTTTTTGTTAATTTCTGAAATATGAGCATCTCTGGTTGGAATATAGGAGAGTAATCAGTAGCCAATGTATTTTCAAGAATAAGTTCTTGTTTATGTGCTATTCTAATCAGTTATTTACTATTCCACAATTGAAATTTCTGTGTGAGTTATACAGTTAACAACTATTTTATATATCTTATATCTCAAATGACAATTGAAGAATAATCTACATCTTCAATGAAAGTGTTTATCTCTTCAAGTGCACGATTATTTTGGTTTGCAAAGGATAAGTACTGAAGGGATTTAGCTATATTTAAACAAGTTGTTTCCAATTTTCAGGGATTACAAAAGAAAGAGAGAATTATCATTAATCTCAGTGGAGATCTGACTAAAACTGGTGGAGGACTAAGGAAATACTTACCAAACAACAGCAGCAGTAATAGAATTTAATCCCCAAATATTCCACATTTCTCTCTGAAGATATATGACTTTGTCTTACTCATGTACAATTTTTACATTTCTTTCTACATCTTCATTTGCTTCTCATGAAGGTAATTTAGGGCAGAAGTACGATTGGCTTACTGTACCTGAAGAGCCTAATGCCAGTGTTAGCTCTCAGTTAACAAATTTATTTCACTTTCTGTGCAGGGATCATAAGAAATTCAAGAAATGAATAATGTTCTTCCCTAGAGGATAGTATATCATTCATGATAAAACAATAAACAAAATCAGTGCATTGTATAACATATTCCAGATGGAGTGATAGAAATTCTGGCATTTGAATGATGAAGTAGTGTACTCCATGTTGAGTCTAGGCAGCTATTTCTGTCACTTCTTTTTTGTACAGACAGAGTGATCTGATAGCTGTAGAAAATGTAGCTATTTTTGATGAGATGAACAGAAAATTCAACTGTACTTCTGCTCTGGGTAATGAACCACATCTTGTAGTATTAGTACTTCTTGGTGCTTTTGCCATACAGTACTACATGAATAATTCTCCTTCCAACCTTTTTGCTGTTTGTTTGTTAATTTTTGTTTTATTTTTGTTTTAGTTGTGCTTGTTCTACCTATGTTTTATTCAGGGCATGAGCATGGAGAGAGGCCATCCCTGCTTCTTATTTTTACAGTTCCAAACACTTCAGTAATCTGACCTGTTGATATTTTAACCATTCTTGAAAATATCATTCAAACTGTCTTTAGACAAGTTAGAAAAAAATATTTTTTTCTTTCTTGAAAGCAAAATTTTAGTGATCCACTATTAAATTATGACATAGTCTGTGTCATTAGTACAGTGAAGTAAGATGTTACACTTAGTTGGAGAAAAAAAAATCCCCAAACTTTACTATGTGGGTGCTGCCTAAAAAAAGACAAAACATCTCACAAATCATCCAACCACACTGTCTGTACATCAGGAAATAGAAGAAAACATTGCCTTTGATTTGAAGCCATACCACATTGTAGAGATTATGACATTTCAGGGTTTCTAGGATACATCATTATTTCCCAAGTAAAATACTCTTTTATACCATTGCTATGTTTTTATTTATGATAACTTATTGATCAAAGCAAGAAATGCCTTCAGAGAAACAAGTAGTTTTGCAAGAAGCTAAATCAACTGCATATCTTTCACTCACAGCACACAGACCTTTCTTTGATTCTGTGACAAGGAGGGGACATACATATTCAAAACACTGCTTATGGCCCTGCTGTCATAATCTCTGCCACCACAGGCCCTGAACAGGGACTCTGGAATCAAAAACAAATTCTGGTCCAGGTTGTATATTTTTGTCAAAATCACACAGCTAAGATTATTTAGAACTGGATAAAAATATTAGGGATGGTGAGTAATTTTACACCTTCTGTTTCATTCATTACTGTTATTCAATCATGTTTCTTTCTGATGAGGACTGACAGACATCAGATATTTGTTCTATGATAACATTGAAGTTGATTAGAACAAAATGTGAATGGAATTGGAAACAGTAGCTGCAGAACACCTTTAAAACAGAAGAAATTATACTCACCATCTTAAAGAACACGTGGCAGATTTTCCAGTGAATCGTCACATTCATCACTATATTGGAAAATGATTTGATTTTTCAGGACTTTCCGTGGAATAGATCGAACGACCACTTTTGTTTCTGCAGTCAGCAATTCAATATGCTGCCCAATGAGGTGCCACATAACTGCATAAATCAAACATCAGACTTATCAATTCATAGTTGTTTTGTTGTTTTTTGGATGTGTTGTTTTGTTTGTTTGTTTTCAGAAGGGGGGATTAGAATATCAAAGAAGTCACTGTGGTGAAAATGAAAAACACTTTATTAAGTCTCTACCAGCATCTAAATGGTTTATAGCCACCTGATTTGGAAATAATATATGTGTATCAAATCTTCTATGATACCTTCTATGATGTCAATACTGGCTAGATGAGTGGACAGTGAGGGGGGCTGAGAACTGGCTGACTGTGAGAGCTCAGAGGGTTGTGACCAGTGGTACAGAGTCCAATTAGAGGCCTGCACTTCGCAGTGTTCCTCGGAGGTCAGTGCTGTGTCTGGTTCTGTTCAACATCTTCCTCAGTGGCCTTGATGAGGGGATAGAGTCCACCCTCAGCAAGTTTGCTGGTGATACAAAGTTGGGAGAAATGGCTGACATGCTAGAAGGCTGTGCTGCCATTTAGAGAGACCTGGACAGGCAGGAGAGTTAAGCAGAAATGAACCAGATGAGGTTTAACAAGATCAAGTGTAGAGCCTTGCACGCAGGGAGGAATAACTGCGTGCACCAGTACAGGCTGGGGATGATTTGCTGGAGAGGAGCATTGAGGAGAGGGATCTGGGTATCCTTATGGATGACAGGTTGTCCATGAGCCAGAAGTGTGCTCTGGTGGCCAGGAAGGCCAGTGGAATACAGGAGTGCATTAAAAAGAGCATGGACAGCAAGTCAAGGGAGGTGATCAAAACTGTAGGGTTTGGAAGGGACTTCTAGAGTTCATCTAGTCCAACCCCCCTGCCAAAGCAGCTCCCTAGACCAGGTTGCACAGGTAGGTGTCCAGGTGGGTCTTGAATGTCTCCAGAGGAGACTCCACAACCTCTCTGGTAGAAAATGTATTACTCATGATACTGAGGAAAAAGTCAACTCTTCAATTCATCTTTCAAGGTGAATTCTAATCATTTTGGTTAGGAAAAAATATTATGAACAACTTATGAACTGAGCACATCCAGGTAGGTTTCAAGTTGGATTACTCTTCAAAATCTGTGAAACAATGGTAATAATAGTGGAAATTTAACATAGGCTAAATAAATAAATGTAAATATAAATATATAAATATATGTATATATTTTGTATATGTTATATATATATATATATACACATAAAAAACTCATGAGCTTGCAGTATCAGCAAAGATTTAATAAATCCACAAAGAAATGTCATTAAGCTAATGAGTGCTTGGATAAATCCCAGTCTGTGATACAGTTTTTCACATACTTATTGGGATCTCTGATTGAGATGAGTGAATCAGCAGGGCAGTCACTGGCAGTCTTCATGTTGATCAGTACTTTCTCAGTTAAGAAGATTATAATTATGACCATAACACTTGGTTCTGATGGTTATGCATGGAAGATCAAATTTGATCTTTTTGGCATATTTTGGAAGTGTCTGCAAAAGGTACTACATTTATTTACCTGGATTTCAAGAATAAAATGTCCTATGCATTTGATCTAAACTGCATGTGAGCAATTTTGATGCTACACAGGATAGCTGCCCTGTGAGAGACTTTGGTAGAAATTAAACCACCACCGGCTTAGAATCAGAAACTATCAAGTCAGGATATTATGCTGTCTTCCTGCTTTAAGAAGGGGCGAGACTGACATGCTGAAAGACAACAGTACAGCCTATAAATCAGGGAAGGAAGAGGTTGTACATATCAGGGCAGCCCAGAACTAATCTGGATCAGAGAAATCCTCACCAGATGGGCTTTAATGCAATCCTAGCTGTAAAGTTTGTTTTTCCTTTGTGGTTCAATCCCTGCTGGAGAAATAACGATGATGACAGTGAGGCTATTGTCTGTATTGGAGTGAATCCCATCCAAAAAAGGTGCAGCACATCTAAAAATCTGCCCCTCCCTTTAACATCTAAATAAAGTAAATTTATAGAGATCCTGAGTTTGATTTTCTTTGGGCAGAAGGTTGCAAATGCCATCACAGATCAAGTGACTCAAGTCACTGTGTTTGAATTCTTTAAACTGAGGAGGAAATTAAATAGCAAGTTTTTATCACACTCATTTACTTATTGCAACAAGAAAATCTTTTGTTAAAAAACAAAAACAAACAAACAAGCAAACAAAAACAGTATTTTGATTCCATTTACATTTTCTTGTAAAATGACCACAAGTACATTCATGGAAATCAGGAGCCATGTAGCAGCTTTTCTGTTTGTTTTCCTTAATAACATCCAAGTATGAATATTTTCTGTGTCAGCATTATGAGCAAAAAGTGTGTGTGCTTGTTCATGTTCATACACTTATGCACATCCATGTGTATACATATATATACTGAGAGTAACAGCAGACTTGTTCAGCTAAATGCCTGTCTGCCCTTCAGTGGAAGACATGAATGTACTGCTGTTTAAAGTTTGTCAGCCAAAGGCCAAAACTTTGCTTATGGGCTTTAGATAGATGTACAACCTGATTACTGAAGGACTTCAGAGGACAAGTGCAAGCAAAAAGTAGGTCAGATAGAAAGGAAAAATAATAGATAAGGGGCCAGAGAGTTATACTCTAAAGAACACTGTTCAAAGGGGTTGTTTTAATGTGAAGCTTGTCAGATCCTATAAGTTTGAAATTTTCTTTATCATAGTCTGTAGAAGTTTATCAAAGTACATAAAGAAAGTTGGCAACAATGATGTTAGAACAAAATTTCCCTAGTATTACTGACTAGCCTAAATCCCCATACCTTAGGCAATAAACATCTTCTAGGAGACCTTTAATCACCTTAAAAAACTGAAAACAGAGAAAATCAAATAAAATATGCATATATCTTTTTCTTATTGAAAAATATAATTTAACTCATATGTACAGAACAGTTGTGAAAAATTATTACATTAGCATTACACTGTTATGACTTAATCCAGCAGGTAGCTCAGCACCACATAGCTACCACCCCAATGAGATGGGGGAGAGTATTGAAAAAACAAACAAACAAACAAACAAACAAACAAACTGTTATGGTTTTTTTTAATTTAAATAAATAAAAAGTAAAGATAAAATCTATTTACTAAGACAGAGAAAAAAGAGAAAAGCAATGTTAATAACACAACATACATTTAATAAAAAAAGTGCCACACAAAATATGAACCAACTGATGCCCAGCCAAGTCCCTTAGCAGCAGTTTATTTCAATCATAAAACATACTAAATATATTTTAGGTTTAACATAAGAATTTCAAGCAGATTTTAGGAATATTTTTCCACATTTTTGATAAGTCAGACATCTGTCCTGCTGAGTGAAAGGAAAAAGATGTTACTGAGAGAAAATTTTGAAATAGTCTTATCTAGTTCTTGCTTTAAATATTTATTAGAATTTCAGTGCAAATGGTTGAGGTTTGAAAATTATTCTTAACAGTCTTTACAGGAAGTTCAGATCAATATCTGAGAGTTTATTTCCTGTGCTGAAATATGCTGAACATGCTTAATTCTCTCCACCAGCTGTTAAGGAGCACCTAGGAAGTCCAAACTTAAACTGTAGTATTACTAAAGTAATAAAGATCATAGAATCGTCTGAATTAAAGGGTCTAGGCTTAAACTAACATTCCTGCAACACTTTTTCTAAACTTATAAAAGGAATGAGTCTCTTATTCACATGACATGTTTCATTGACTTCAAGGGAAATGAGGGCAACCAGATCCGAAACTTGTGATGTTTCAAACGAATCTCATGACAGTAGAGGTAGAGAGGAATGGAAAATACTTCCCTTGTATGACCTTTGGATCTGAATTTAAATTCTGTATTTTTATTTACATATTGGGAAAGTTTTGATGAAGGCAATCTTCATCTATAACAAGAAACTAGAAATTGTGTTTCTACTGTTGCGATTCTTTAGTTCGGAGAAGAGAAAACAAATTGGCTAAGGTAAATGCCTATCATAGCATTTTCCAATTCATTTTTTCCTTTCTTTAATTTACAGTCACTTCCCATATTATATAGCTATTTTAATGCAACAGAACATAGCACAGAATGAAAATGATTTTGAAATATTTTCAAATTTTTTTAAAATTCTGGCCCTATTTAATAAAGCAAATGTGTGATAGTCATGTGTTACCATCTTTCATCAGATTAATCACAGTTATTCGTGCTGGCATTAGTTCATTGTTTATTTATATGGCTGCACAAATACATAAGAACTAGGTGAATTCTCATCCTTCTGGTCTTTTTGAAATATCTTCTTTGGAGTGGCAGAGATTAATGTATGTGTGTGTCTTTATACAGGCATCTAGATCAGACATACATAGCTGTACATGTTTCTGAAAGGTAGTAGATTCGGAGTAATATTAGCAGTATTTAACTGGCATGTGTGTGTTCATCCACATTGGGTCCAGAAAACTTCCTTCCCAAATGGCTCTCTTATGAAAAATATCATTTAACTTCTACTATATATCAACAGTTTAACATAGAAGAGGGAAGATTTTGAGTTCATTATCTGAATCTGAAAAACACCTCCGAAGGTCACCTGAACCATTTCCTGTTCAAAATCTAATCAGATCAGAGATTATCAAGAGTAGTATCCTGTTGTGTTCTGAACACTTCTAAAGACAGAGATCCCACTACCTGGACTGCCTGCTATAGAATTTGAGAATTTTTGTGGTTAAAAAGTGAAAATAAATAGTATCTAATATCTAACTGTATTTCTTATGTTCCAAATAATAAGAATTTACATTTGATGTACCTTGTTTAGCTCTTCTTCAACATTATTTTGTAAAGGCTTCTAGAAAATTGAGCATTGTCTTTTGTCTCCACTGTATTGAAATATGTTGTTCTTATACTAACAGAGATACATAAATAGAACTTCATAAATAGCAAATGCATTGATTCTGTCATCACCAAGACATCAAGACACTTATCTAGCAACATTCTTGTAATAGCGTTTGAGTATGAGTGTCACCAGAATGGCTTTCTCAGTCACAAGGACTTTCTAATTCCCTTTCTAGACAGTTTTAGATTATCTGCACAAGATAATGGATTACAATTTTATTTTTTAATTAAATATTACTTTAAGCAATTAAATGTTTCTAGTCCAAAGGAAAACAACAACAACAAAAACAAACCAAAAGAAAAAAAATTACTTAATTAAAACTTCTGTAATGATTAAGTAAACTTACCATTATGCACATTTAGGTTACAGCAAGCCTTTACTCCAGTTTCTGCAAGTTTATTATTCACTTTGGGAAAGATCTTCCCTTCAGCGAATCACTCCAGGTGCATCCCTCAGAAGCCATTTGATCCATAAAAGCATAGGATTCAACACTGCAGCCTCCCACATCTGTGGTAGAAATTATTTCTCAACCTGTAGTGATGTGCAGACAGATTTTTTGTCTTCCCTTGTCTATTAAAGGTACAGCATAGCCCAATTACACTCAAGGTGTAAGTAGCCTGCACAGAAGAATAATGGAGGCTTTTATTTGCATTATTTCTATTTTTCATAAATATAAAACAAAAAATTCAGTTATTGTTATTAATAAATTTTGGAAATGCATAGCAAATACTAGTCAATGGAAAACTGTTAGAAGTTGATAACATCTTTTATACAGATTTATAGTGTGTTAAGGAGATATTTTGGAACATAAAAGAATGATAACATTTTGCTCAAGGATATTATGATGCAGAACATTTCCATTTTATTGGTCTGAGATTTGGAAAACTATATGAAAATGAGATCTTTCTTCCTCATTTCTTCCGAATTCGAGTAACAGTAAATGAAGAACAATAAATTTGTATTTTACACAGACACAGTCCTACATGCATCTAAACATGACTGTAATTAGACACAGTGGTACCTATGCACAGATACGTGTGTATGTGTACGTATGCACACATGTATATGCATAAGTGCATTAAAAGTTTTCTTTGACTCAGTGTCTGCCTGTATATTTGTAGGTGTATGTGTATACACAGTGACAGTATGTAAGTGAGTGTACTGATTCCCTGACATTTCTCTTTATAACTAATTTTCAGTTTTCTGGCATCTGAATTAAAAGAACTACATACACTATAATTCTAACTCAGTGACTGTAATAGAAACAAATGTTTCATGAAAATAGATGGTAGATCAATTGGATTTAATAGAACATCTGAAAAACTAAAGATGAAAAGGAACAGTGATCCTCCTGCGTGTTTTGTAATACTCATTTTTAAAAACATTTCTTTGTAAACAGCAATCAAACCAAAGCCAGTGCTGAAGAAACAAGACATCTTTTGTTGCAGGCTTGAACTTTGACTAAATCAACCTAAATCTGTAGTCATCTGGTGAACATATGGGTATTGTTCATCCCCTAGATAAATGCTGTCTAAATCCACAGATAGTTTTTTGTGATGTTTTAGGACTGCCAGCCAGACAGTTCTATGACTTGATTCCCTTCCCTGGCCTTATTCAGGTGGTGGAGGATATATTACTGCTGAGATTGTCAATTGGATTTATTTAATGGATTTTGTAGTGTCAGAGCTAGCTGTTGGGTAAACATATACAGACAGTAGTACAGTGCAGAAGACTTTAACCTTAGGATCTTGCCCAATTCAAATCCTATTTTTCTTCAGATGATCAGAAAAGTTGTATTGGTGCTATGTCTTCTAAATCTATGTTACAGATTGTTCTGTAAAGAGTTAGAAATCTGAAGCAGTGTAACCCATTAAAATAGACAACAATTGGTGTATTGTTGGTTTCTATTTTACATTCTTAGTGAGACAAACCTATTTATAACTGAAAGTGCCTGTGTTTATTGTCTTCCACTCATATTTATTTTTGTAGTGTAGTGGATAAATTTCCTATTTTCTACTCTACATAACCTATTCTGAATTAAAGGGTAAGGCAATCTTGTTCTGAAAACAAAAAAAAAGTGGGTGAAATACCCCAGTAAATCTTTAACTCTCAGAGGAAGAGTTAATGCAGCAGAGAAATGGAGAAAGCTCCATTTACTTCCTTTTCTCATTGAGCCTAAATACGTGGAACCAAATTCGGAAGTGTTATTGGTTACACATCAGTAATTCAGTTGAAGTCTGAGCATACATGGGCTAATAGAAAACAGGACTGGGTTGTAGCAGGAGGGGCAATAAGGAAAGGATGTGTATGCTCATCTGTGCTACATCTAGCATATTTGAAAAGTAGTCTTAATCCTGCTAAGTACTGGAAAGAATGAAGGTGATAGGGTGAGAAACACAAGATGAATTCGAATCTGGGGATGAAATTTCAGAAATTCCTTCTGCTCTCTGCTAGTACTTTCAGAAAATTGCTCGGATGTTTCTCAATATAATCTGTATGCTTAATGCTGGGATCTTCAACCCACACACCAGTGTATTTGGGGACACCTATGGTGGAAGTGCATTTATTAGAGTTTGAAGATAGAAATAAAAACACTCTTGTGCTGCCATGGACTTAATGAAATAGCCTAATATATCTCTTCCACTCTTATAAGAACAGCTCAAACACTGCAGGCACACTGTGGTGGCCAAACAATGAATGCTGAAATTCTCAGTGTGGAGAGGTGCATGGAAGCTTCTGTGTGAAGAAGGAAGAGGAAAAAAAAAGAGACTCCTTAGACATTCTGATGAGGAATGATTTACGACATTAAATTGAAGTCACTTGAGCAACTTTTATCCCAAGTAAGCATGCATTCTATGCAGTCTGTTAGTTCACTACACTTATTTTTACTTGCATGCCACCTTCCTTGGAAGTGAAATTACCATCATTTAGTGAGGAATGCCATCTCAGTCAGACTTCTGATTAGGCTGTTGCTTATAGAGCTTTTAAGTATGTCAGTGGGTGTATCATAAACAAAGACCTTGAATCATCTAAGCTTATCCCTAATTAGTCTATACTGCAACAATATTGACATTTGCATTTGTTGAAAAATTTCGGAGGATAAAATCCTTATTAAATTTGTGGTAGATAATATAATTTTGAGCTACAAGACTTCTTTAAAACAGACCAATAAAAAAAAAAACAAAACAAACACAAAAGTTATGTGAATTCTTCAATGCAAATCTGAGAAGGCCACTTTTATTCTGTGCCAGGACAAAGCCCAGATCTTGTCATAACACTTCAAACTCTTCACCACCCATACCCTACATCCCCATTAAAATGAAATAAATAAAAAAAAAAATTTCATGTCACATAAAATACTATGTAAGAAAATGTGCCTGGAATGGATGGGATGGAAAAATTGTATGATTCTTATCATCCTGAGTTTCAAGATCTGTATTTCCCTCATTCACAGGCAGGTGAATTCCTGAGGTAATACTAATAGCCTTGTGACAAGTGTGCTATTTTTATTTTGAACAGAAATAAAATTCTGCACCTAACACCTTAATGAAAGCTAATACTTTTATGAGAAAATAAAAAAAAATGAAAAAATGGCATTTGAAAATGAATAAAGCCCTATGAAACATTCTCGAGCCAGTACTGGTAATAAAGACATCTTAAAAACCTCAACATTTGAAATGATAAAAATAATTACAAAGCTGAAATTCATGATTTTTGTAAAAAAAAAAAAAAAATAAAAATGTGAAGAGATAAAATAATTAATGAAAAATCTCAAAATTTTACATTATTTAACTAAAAAGACATCTCTCATTTATATTATGACATTTTAGTTTCCTTTCGATATTTCTGATAACAAAGATAGTCTCAGACCTTCTCCAACAGAAAGATAAGTATAAAAGCAAAGGACAATACTACAGTAGAATTCACACCTGTCTCCAGCACTATAATGCATAGGGCTTATGTGGTTCAATTCATAAGATCTCACATTGACTTTAGTAAGAATATACAGACCTGCAAATCTGCTCACCTCTTCCTTCCCCTTCTGGGTGTCACATGACACCNTATTTTATTTTATTTTATTTTCATATAAAGAATTTCTTTAGGCTCTGATGTGATTCCAAATAATGCTTTTAGTGCTTAAGGTATTTACTTGGGATGTAAGGATTACTTGTATCTGGCATTTGAACTGATGCTTTTCCATTCCAGAGAAAAACTCTGTTTCATTGAATTCCTTGGCAGAGTTACTTTATACATTTACCGAGCATGGATTAATACCTAAAATGAAAGATTTGAAAAAATGATGTCAAGTTGACCTATGGCCCAGTAGCTGAGCACTCTCTTACAATAGGAGAGAGATGAGTTTAAACTCCTGTTCGCAATAAGACACAGCAGAAAGGAGTTCTGGTATACTGTCTCGCAGTCAACACCTTAGTTATTCACCCATGAAAAAGTGTAGTCTGTGGAATTAGCTATTAAGAACAACAAAATCAGAGTTTTGTGTCATCTCAGTGGGGTAAAATAGCCTTACAATTCTTGGGAGCATGTGGAAGGGAAGAAGGCCCTCTTTCACTTAACTCCACTTGCAGCTTTTGCAGTGACAGGAAGACTGAATTTAAAATCCTCAAATCCTCATCCCCATCTTTCAGTGACTTCTTTCCTGCCTGTTCTTGTTCATTTTAGTTACTTTCACTCCCAAAATCAATCTGTACCTCAGAGATTGCCTTCTGTCTTTTTTTTTTTTTTTTTTTTTTTTTTTTTTTTTTTTTTTTTTTTNATCTCAGTCAGACTTCTGATTAGGCTGTTGCTTATAGAGCTTTTAAGTATGTCAGTGGGTGTATCATAAACAAAGACCTTGAATCATCTAAGCTTATCCCTAATTAGTCTATACTGCAACAATATTGACATTTGCATTTGTTGAAAAATTTCGGAGGATAAAATCCTTATTAAATTTGTGGTAGATAATATAATTTTGAGCTACAAGACTTCTTTAAAACAGACCAATAAAAAAAAAAACAAAACAAACACAAAAGTTATGTGAATTCTTGTATGCAAATCTGAGAAGGCCACTTTTATTCTGTGCCAGGACAAAGCCCAGATCTTGTCATAACACTTCAAACTCTTCACCACCCATACCCTACATCCCCATTAAAATGAAATAAATAAAAAAAAAAATTTCATGTCACATAAAATACTATGTAAGAAAATGTGCCTGGAATGGATGGGATGGAAAAATTGTATGATTCTTATCATCCTGAGTTTCAAGATCTGTATTTCCCTCATTCACAGGCAGGTGAATTCCTGAGGTAATACTAATAGCCTTGTGACAAGTGTGCTATTTTTATTTTGAACAGAAATAAAATTCTGCACCTAACACCTTAATGAAAGCTAATACTTTTATGAGAAAATAAAAAAAAATGAAGAAATGGCATTTGAAAATGAATAAAGCCCTATGAAACATTCTCGAGCCAGTACTGGTAATAAAGACATCTTAAAAACCTCAACATTTGAAATGATAAAAATAATTACAAAGCTGAAATTCATGATTTTTGTAAAAAAAAAAAAAAATAAAAATGTGAAGAGATAAAATAATTAATGAAAAATCTCAAAATTTTACATTATTTAACTAAAAAGACATCTCTCATTTATATTATGACATTTTAGTTTCCTTTCGATCTTTCTGATAACAAAGATAGTCTCAGACCTTCTCCAACAGAAAGATAAGTATAAAAGCAAAGGACAATACTACAGTAGAATTCACACCTGTCTCCAGCACTATAATGCATAGGGCTTATGTGGTTCAATTCATAAGATCTCACATTGACTTTAGTAAGAATATACAGACCTGCAAATCTGCTCACCTCTTCCTTCCCCTTCTGGGTGTCACATGACACCCACAACAACTTTTATCTATAAGCCTAAGCACCTGACTGTGGCACACCTGACAATAACTACTTTTAAGAATATTGGTCATGTAAGTGAGGAAAAGTTATTTCTTTTGTTAGAGTCTGAGTTTCCTTTCTGGTAACGTTATGTAAGGAATTCAATTTCTTATTCTGAGTAAAATACAACTACTATTTACGGAACTATAATGCCTAATCCTTATAATATTATAATTATAATGCATAATTCTTATAACAATTCTTATAACACAATTCTTATAGGGAAACAGTCTAAAATAGTATTGGAGTTGCATACTTTGAATAAGAACAAATCATGATTCAATCACCCAAGATCAGGCCCAAAGTGCAAGAGAGCATGTAGGAAATCGTCTGCTTATATTGTCAATAGTATATGATTTCTGTAATCTGGATTTTTCCAAATATTATTTTACTGTCTATGAAAGGCATCAGGCAAACAGATAAAACAGTGAAGACATTAGCATTCCAGAAAATTGCTTTTTCTGGAACAACTGATATTAGTTTTCAAGCAATTATTCTTCAGCTTCAGCTTCACCATGTTTACCTATTTCCCTAATGTTCTTCCTCATGGGAATCTGTGATCATCAAAAAAGAAGGTGAACTCAACATTTTTCACAGATTAACGAATTTTATTTTATTTTATTTTANACTCCTGACACTGTGTGAGCTGCCTCTATGTACAGCTGACTTCTGAGTTCCTATCCTGTGAGACTGAGTCCCAGTCATCACACTACTTCCCCTCTGATTACTCTTGGATTGATATTCAGATCAGAGTGATCAGCCCCCCCATCCAAAATGATTCATAAATTTGCAGATTCAAATTTCATACATAAGTGAAGTTTTGAGTAGCTTTGTTCTGCACTCATTTCATGAACAAGTTACTTGAACTGATCAGTGAATTGATGTAAGTTTCCTCTGGATGAGATTCTTAAACTTTGACTTCAAACTCCAATAACAATTTGAAGAGCTTAAAGAATTGTGGTCTCTTGAACAACTGACACAAAAAAATTTCACATTTCCTACTTCCTAAATATCCTTCCTTGTCTTCCTCAGTCTCTTGATCTGAAAAAATGAAATATATTTTGGAAAACTGGATCAGCCAAATATTTTATGTATTAAATCCTCTGGAATTAGAAATAATGGGTGTCAACAGTTTATGGGCCTGTTTGAACTGGTTCTGTAACTAATAGAGTAGGGAACGCATAGGCCCATGCCCTGGGAAAAGGAAAAGGGAAAAGTGGAAAAGGGTCGGGAGATAGGCCTAAAAATAAAACAACAGCAATGATCTGAGGAGGAAAGTTAATTTACTAAATAAGATATCGGAATGCAAAATAACACAATATTATACAATATAATTGGAATATAAGCTAATAAATCAAATAAAATGGAAGTGTCCAAAAACTGGAGGCCTCGTTCTAATGTTGAAGGTGAGATGTCCAGGGAGAACACGTACTGCCAAGATGAGTAGAAAGGGAAAAGAGGGACATATAGTAACGTGAACAGTTTTATCTTTAATTCTGAATGGAGAATGGAAACATAAAGTCCTCTGGGATATGTAGTTCTTCTTTCTGAGACAGATATACCCAGAACTATTGATCATTCATGAAACTGGAGCATTAACTCTAACTTCCACTGCACTACATGATGTTGTGGTTGGAATACAGATAACAAAAATCATAAAACCATAGCACTGTTATCTATTTGTCTGATTTGTGGTTGCAGTTATGACTTGATAGTAAAAGTTACTTCCAAAACAGAAGATGGCTGTCACACAGACATTAAGTCATTTCTGCCCTAAACTAAAACTGAAAATACACCAGTTCAAGGTGTTCTGCTTAGTTATATATATACCTAAATGTCTCATTTTTCATCTGCATGGCTGCAAACAAGAATAAGACTTTACTGATTAGAAGAGGTACTAAAAATAAATATAAGAAATACAGAGCTACTCTTGTACCCGGACTCTTCTTTTACGGAATACTTTTTTATTTAATTTTAGTATTCGTTGAACAAGGTATAGCGTGATAAGGCACACTTAGCAAAAGAAATCAATGTCTGTTTTTCATCGTTTTGCTGAGGATTCTCCTATTCTGATTGCAGAATCATAATTTTTGCCATTTTCTCTGCTGAAGAGCATCACCCTTTTTAATATACTTTAATAATTCAAATTTATATATCAGCATTCAATGATATTTAACAGAAAAAAAAAAAGAAAATTGGTAAAGACATGGACAGACTTTGCACAAGGACATTTTTCATGGTTTTATGTACTTAAGTATTTCCAAAATAAAAAAAAAAAGTGATGCAATATTAATTAATATTAATAATAACAATAATAAAATGTTCAACAGTTCTGCATGCTGTCGGCATAAATCAGTCCTTGCAACAGTTCTTTTGAAACAGAATATTATATTCTTCCCTATGTGGGAAAGTAAATTTATTTCTTAAAAATCACAAGTGGTTTATGATGGTGATTAAGGCAGCAGTTTCGTCCTAGGAGCCTGAATTTGTCCCAGAAATAGCACGCATGCAACATTGCCCCTTATACTGAAGTATGAGAAAGAATTATCTATTCCAAGTAGACAATCTTGACACCAACTTGTACTGCTTAAATTTATATTAGCTACGTTAAATTGAACTGAATGTGATGGTGGGAAACTTTCATGTAGGCCATTAGGGGATGTTAAGAAATAAAGTACACACAAGGAGAAAACTTTGTCTCTAGCCATCTGCTTGCCCTGGTAGCACATAGACTATTTGCAGTATACAATTCCCTCAACTTGCTGAACAGCAGGTGCCCATCTTCTCCTTCATCTGTCAAAAAACCTTTCAATTTCCTTACAATTCTTCTCCTTACAGTTTCCTTACAATTCTTTCCCTACTCCCTGAGGGATCTTTTCATATCTTTGTAATGGAAATTTAGAATAAGGAAGAACAGATTCTGTTTGAACTAGAATTATCCCAGTGCCCAGTAAGAAATGGATCTAATACACTGTTCTATCCTGTGAGCATTCTATTTAAATGAACAAACAATCTCTTTTTTTTCCAATTGTCATGTCTGTTACAAATGAAAATGACAGCCACACTTTACAAACAGTAAAGAGCACAGAGTGTGAGGATTATGAAAAAAGTATTCTGTTTTCAATGTGCTGGTATTCTCAATAAATGCTAAACCATAAGTAAAGCAATAAACTATACATGAACAAGTTATTGCTTTATATCCTTGGCAATCAGTTTCGTCTTCAACAGAAAGGGATCACTGTTATGTGTAGACCAAGGAATACTGTGATGAGACGGTACAAAAGGTGTTAGGAAGTGTATTCTATTCAAGACATAGTACTGGTTAGAGGACAGAAAGTCAGGTTATAGGAATATTAAGTTTTATAGGCAGCTGCTACTAAGTCTCATGTACGTAATTTTTTAATGTCCATATTTTTAATTATGTGTCATATGCATTCTCAAAAGGTCTTGCTCTCTGCTCTTAAACTTTAATGAAATAAACTCGGATTTGTAGCAGTCTTTGAGACTGCTAAAATGAAGAACTAGAGTTTGAAATCCATGACTCTATCAAGAAGAAAATGTCAATGTCAAAGGTAAATGTTGGAAATGTAGTCCAAAACTGTGAGCTTTGTAGATACTGAGCAGCTTACTCCATCTTCAGCTGACTCCTCATTCATGTTGGAGGGTTCATAGTCATGTACAAACTGTTTCTGCACATTTGTCATCACATTCTGATTATTCAGAAAGTAGGTGAAACTGTACATCCAGTTGTAAGGAATCCGGTCAAATAAGCATATTCCAGGTGCAGATAAATGCCCATCATAGCTGACAGAAATAACAGCTGTTGCTGCAGTGATCATCATGTTTCCACAATGCACCTTCTGCAGCATGATCTGGATTAGTAAAAGTCCTAGAAAATGAAACATATAAATTTTTCTCTTTAAACCTATGTCTATGTGAATTGGAAGTTAAAGGCTTTTTAGCACCTGTATTAGAGCAACTGTGCAGTGAGACTAGCTCAATGGGTAAAGAATAGTCTTGGTGACTTTTTTTTTTAATCAGAAAAAGACAAGACAATGTGTATTTAAATTTTAAAAGACAGAGAAATTAATTAAGTGAATTAATTCATGCTAAAGGTGCGTGGGGGGGGGGGGGGGGG
>VXAB01012465.1:102600-114128 GCA_013399175.1 Odontophorus gujanensis
GGGGGGTGAGGGTGACATTCTAATTGAATGTTTTCAGGAGATCAAAATTGAAAATAACGTGTGCTTGAGTAGCTTGAAGTACCATGTAGGCTACAGTTGGAAAACTGTAGACCCTATGAAATTTATGAACCTCCAAGGCTAAGTGTGATGGAGGAGACCTTATTTTTTTTTATGACATGTTGGGATCTAAACACTTAAATACTAGCAAAATCTCATTTTAGGTATCTATGTACCTTATAAGATTTTTCTTCAGCCTTTCCATGTATCAGTTTCATCATGTATGACATGGATAATTTCTCTCAGTATTATGCAGGCATTATGAGGATGAATTTGATATACAGAGTTAATGTGGTGACGGTAGCAGCATCTAAGAAGACAGATCACAATAATATGATATAATACCACTTAAAATCTTGCCAAGTATTTTTAGTCTGTATCATTTTTTTCTTTCTTACCAGGTTATACTAATCTTCTGTTTGAATGACCCATTTTATCTCTGACATGGGCTATAATTTTAAAACCATCATCTTTTTTCAAATTGCCTAGTTTTCCAGCATCCAAGATTAGAGGCTACCTATGGATTTGAGGTTCCCATCAGTGTAATGTTTGTGTGACTGCTTCATTTCCAATTATGGTGGTATGTTGTTTTTTTTTTTCTTCATTTGCATGTTTTTTGAGATTCTACAATGTTTTAGGGTATAGATGGGTAGCAGAGAGGAATGATCTTTGTTTTACATTATTCACACAGCTCAAGTCTAGGTCAGGGGCAATATTCCAGAAGAAGGAGAAATTCTGCTTTTCTCTGACAGCAACTGACCTTGCTCAGCTGGGAGATGCTTCTGGAGGGTAGGACATGAGAAACAGAGTGTGAAGGACACAAAAAAATAGAGGGTCCACTGCAGGAGCAGAGACTAGTCAGTCCCAGAGAGGATCGGGGACCAAGAAAGCAGCCAAGTGTACCAGAAGATGGATGAAAACAAAATATTTTTCCTCAGGACAAGAAAGGGGTAAAAGTGGCTGAAATCTGAGAATCTACTTAAAGTTTCTGGACAAATGTCAAGTCTGGGAGGAACATCCAGCGTCAGATGAGAGTGTACAAAGGAGGGAAAGAGAGATTTTTCTTCATGTGTTTGCTTTAAACAAAAAGTTAATGTTATTTCATCAAAAAATCTCTGCCTCACTTGCAGTCTTACCATAGTCAGACTTGTACATTCTTTCATTCTTAAAGAAATACAACCTATTCGGTAAATCATTATTAATTCAAAAGATTTATAAGCACTCAGCCATGGAAAGGATGCTGTCTTAATGTGTCTTAAAGTTCAGCTAAGCATAGATAAGAAGTTATCATCAAAGCCTAGATTTACGTAGTTCATTTGAATTTTTATGCTGAGGAAGACAGAGACACACCCCAAATCAAAATAAACCAAACCAAAATTTGAGAATCTGGATTATGTGTTTGACTTGGGCAACAGTCTTCATTGTCATTAGTCAAGTCACCAGCGTCATATCATATAGGCATTTATCTGTGTGGAGTATATTAAAAAGAAAATTAAGTCCCAATACAGGCATGAATAAAATTTTATCCTGGTACTTGAGCAGAAAGTAGCAGAAGGAAGACGATATCATATGGAAAGATGTGCTCAAAAAGCATCTGTCCAGGAACTAATGGTCAGTTCAGTTCCTCAAAACTGCAACAAATGACAAAATAATTTTTGACCCTACAAGGAAGAAAGCCAGAAGGCTACTGCTGAATATCAGAACTAATATCAAACTTCACTCCTATGGTTAAGTACTGCAGCTTCATTAATACCAGTAATAAGCAGAAAGGGGAATACTTTCAGTCAAATAAGCTCTTATAACGTGAGTATGAGGTAATACTGTGTTTCCTTGATCAATATTCTGAGTCATTCTTTCATGTAATACATGAAACATGTAAGCATGGAACCCAAGATATGACTTGGCCAGCTCTCTGGCAGGAGGTCTGACGAACTCTGGGGGCATATCATAGAATCATAGAATCATAGAATCATAGGGGTTGGAAGGGACCTCAAGAGATCATCGAGTCCAACCTCCCTGCCAAAGCAGGTTCCCTACACCAAGTTGCACAGGTAGGTGTCCAGGTGGGTCTTGAATAACTCCTGAGAAGAAGATTCCACAACCCCCCTGGGCAGCCTGTGCCAGTGCTCCGTCACCCTCACCGTAAAGTTCTTGCGCACATTCATGCGGAACCTCCTGTGCTGCAGTTTCCAACCAACTCCAATGAACATGAGGTGTTTATAGGGTTTGATCTCTTCCCACTTTGCCCTCCTCTTCTCTACCACTATTTATTTTTATATTTATTAGTAGTAAAATCTATATTAGTATATATAGTAATACAGTATATATTAATATATATTATTAGTAGTAAAAAAGGAACAGCCTTTCCAAACTTTTGATATGCAAGTGAGTACTCAGTTTATCTTTCTTTCTTTTTCTGAGTATGGGAAGATATTTAAACAAAGCATTTTACCAGCACCCTATCTTTTTATGCTTTGCTGCCTGTGCAAGATGATAATTACAGCAGGAAGACTAATATTTTCAAAAGAGTACAGGAGGTCCCATAAGTAAAAAATAATGGTAGTTTCATGCAACTTGTGAAATTATAATGCATCTTATGACTAAGTCAAATCACTTTTTCTTTATAATTTCTGCATTCCATAGGGGCTATGAAACACATATTTAAAAGGTGTGTAGAAGGACCTTATTCATTAAACAGCAGAGGAAAGTAGTTGAAGCTTTATTAAAAATTGACTAATAGGCATTCCAGATAATTGAACTGACAGCCTGTTTTGACAGCTGCAAACAAAAGTGTGCTTGCTCCAAACAGTCGGTGTAAATCTTTTAGAATTCTAGAAAGAGAAATGATGTACTGTTTTAACTTGAATCAATTTATAAACTTAAAAAAAAAATCCTAACTATTCACCCAACAAGTTGAAGTTATGCTAATTGGAGGTACTGCCAATCACCTCAATGATAGAGTTTGAACTGAAAGAATTGCTAAATTCTCCTACCATGAGAAAGATAGAAGGTGAGTTCTTAAAAAAGTTTTAGGTAGCAGAAAATGTAAATTAAGATAAAAACATCGCTCTGAACTTGATTTGCAGAAAGGTATTGAAGTATACAATTTTGCTGGAGTTAACGGGTGCTGTGGATGTCTATCAGCATTGAAGATCGGGCCCCAGCATTCTACCTAACAAGGAACAGTCAATTATTCTGTGAGAATAATAATAAAAAAAAAAATATTGAGAGAGGCTCCTTCTCAGGTTTTCCCAACTATGAGAATTCATCAGAAAGAAAGAAAGAAATAGAGCATTATAAAAGGAAAGAAAGACAAGATGAAACTAAAATTGAGTTCTGTGGAAGTGAGATAATTAAAAAAGAAAAACTGAGCAGGCAGGTGTTGGAATACAGAAATATTTTTTTTAAAAACACCAAGTATTCCAAAAGTAAGGTAAATAACTTAAAGAGATAACAGGAAGTTAAAAAATTTAGGAAAAATTAGTTAAATTAGTTAAAAGAATATTAATTATTAATATTATTAATATTAGTTAAAATTAGTTAAATATTTTAGGCAGTGATGTACTACATAATAAGAATTGACATGAGTGCAGAACTTGCCAATAAAACTTAAATGACATGAACGCATTACTCTGTATTTGACCTGTATATATTCTTTTAATCCATGTATACCAGTATATATTTCATGTCATGATCCACCCTCTTTATAATATTTACATAAAGGGAAACCAACAGAATGAATTCACCACAGCTGTGTCATTTTTGCTACATTTATATAAGAATAATAAGCAACTGCCAAGAGGAGAAAAAATATTCAAGAAATGAATTAAAAAAAAATTCTGCCTGGTATTTAATTTAAACATTTCTAATACAGAAGGTCAAACTAGTCAAATTTTCTATGTACTTTAAAAAATAAAATGCAAGAAAAGAAGAGGGATAAGAAANCCTGGGCAGCCTGTGCCAGTGCTCCGTCACCCTCACCGTAAAGTTCTTGCGCACATTCATGCGGAACCTCCTGTGCTGCAGTTTCCAACCAACTCCAATGAACATGAGGTGTTTATAGGGTTTGATCTCTTCCCACTTTGCCCTCCTCTTCTCTACCACTATTTATTTTTATATTTATTAGTAGTAAAATCTATATTAGTATATATAGTAATACAGTATATATTAATATATATTATTAGTAGTAAAAAAGGAACAGCCTTTCCAAACTTTTGATATGCAAGTGAGTACTCAGTTTATCTTTCTTTCTTTTTCTGAGTATGGGAAGATATTTAAACAAAGCATTTTACCAGCACCCTATCTTTTTATGCTTTGCTGCCTGTGCAAGATGATAATTACAGCAGGAAGACTAATATTTNTAATCTGTGAGAATATTAATAAAAAAAAAATATTGAGAGAGGCTCCTTCTCAGGTTTTCCCAACTATGAGAATTCATCAGAAAGAAAGAAAGAAATAGAGCATTATAAAAGGAAAGAAAGACAAGATGAAACTAAAATTGAGTTCTGTGGAAGTGAGATAATTAAAAAAGAAAAACTGAGCAGGCAGGTGTTGGAATACAGAAATATTTTTTTTAAAAACACCAAGTATTCCAAAAGTAAGGTAAATAACTTAAAGAGATAACAGGAAGTTAAAAAATTTAGGAAAAATTAGTTAAATTAGTTAAAAGAATATTAATTATTAATATTATTAATATTAGTTAAAATTAGTTAAATATTTTAGGCAGTGATGTACTACATAATAAGAATTGACATGAGTGCAGAACTTGCCAATAAAACTTAAATGACATGAACGCATTACTCTGTATTTGACCTGTATATATTCTTTTAATCCATGTATACCAGTATATATTTCATGTCATGATCCACCCTCTTTATAATATTTACATAAAGGGAAACCAACAGAATGAATTCACCACAGCTGTGTCATTTTTGCTACATTTATATAAGAATAATAAGCAACTGCCAAGAGGAGAAAAAATATTCAAGAAATGAATTAAAAAAAAATTCTGCCTGGTATTTAATTTAAACATTTCTAATACAGAAGGTCAAACTAGTCAAATTTTCTATGTACTTTAAAAAATAAAATGCAAGAAAAGAAGAGGGATAAGAAAGAGAAAGGAAGAGAGAGAAAGCGAGAGAAAACTGAAAGTTTTACTATCCAAATCCTGCCATACTGAACATATATGATCAATGTGTTAGACCTGCTGGAACAGCTGAACAAGAAATCTACATGCTGTTTTGAAGGGTTTATTTTATTTGATTGTACAATTGTTCTAGTCATTCCATATGAGGAGGAGTGTTGCTGGAAATAGTTATTTCGCAGTTATCACTTTTAAACTGCTTTGTTCCAAGAGGGGAGAACAAAAGAACAATTGACTGTTAATATAACTGGTTTGCAAATGGAGTTTGATTGGGCATTTTTAGATTTCTCAGGACTATGTGTGACACAGTTCGGTATCAAGTACATTTGTATAAAATGCAAGAGAGCTCAGAATTGCCAGGAACAATTTAAATCCCATAAATGTTTCCTCTAAATTGAATCAGAAAAGGCTGAGAGGCCTCTAAACACTGTACAGGGATTCAATGTTTAGATTTTAAATGAAACAATTTTTAAAATTGGAGCCTTGCCATCATTTATAACACTGTCAGTCAGTGTGCTGGTAGAATAGGATGACTTTCCTATTCTGTTCTTAGCTAATCTTTGCTGCGAGTTTTCACCGTTAAACATAGTAAATGAGGGTGATGTGGAAGAGAGAACAAAACAAAAAACAAAACAAAACAAAACAAAAAAGTAAAAAAAACCTTTTTATCGCTTAAAAATATATCCCAATTTTCATTCTAAATTGTAATAGGAATATTTGATTCCTTACACTCAAGCTCAATGACCATTTCTGTGAAATATGAGAAAACATCTCAGATATTTTCAAGTTTCTTTGCATCTAAACATATTAATTTCTTGGTTTCAGTGAAGATTTATGCTGCTTATATTGCACAAGGTAAGTGTAAATAACAGCTATAAATTGCTAAGCAGTTAATGTTGCTTGTGAATGGACCCATTGTTCTCAAAACAGCCTGATTTTTAGAGAATTCGCCTAACTTAACGCCTATGAGGTGCCATACAGGAAAAATGTTATAAAAATCTAATAACAATAAATATGCATTGGTATTAAGTTATATTAGTTTGGGTGAAAGTGCATATATTTATATATATACAGTTAAAAGAGTTTTAAATTAAAAAAGGTCTGGGCACATGTGAGTCCAACTCACCACATACACACTTATCAGCACTTGATTTGATTTGATGTTTCATTATTAATTCTTAGAAATACAGGCTATCTGGAAGTGTCTGAAATGTGAAGAGTGAGATTATAGCAAGTTTCTAGTGCTTTCTGCAATGAAAGTCTCATGAGTAGAGGAGACTTCTTTATCAACAGGCCAACCCTCTTTCTAATTTTCAGAATATTAAAGTTTTAAGGCAAGGTCTAGAACTAACTCATCTCAACAGCCTTGAGAAAATACCAGATCATAGAGGAAATGCAGATCTGCACATTCCATGTGGCCAATGTTACACTTTAAAGTAAAAGCTGAGATTTCAAAACGTTTGTATCATTCTAAAATTCCAGAAACAGAGTATGGTAGCAGGTCTCATAGATATCAGCAATTCCTCAAACCTCCACAGCTGACTGAAAAGGAGTGGTGATTGTTACATAATATTAAGAAAAAGAAAAGATTGTTGTGTGTACAACTCTTAACTAATGGCATAGATAGTATCGGCAAATCTAGTGAAGAAAAAAAATACAGTAAAGGAATATCAACCCTCACTACATGAACTGGGAGCTACTAATGACTGTCCAAGTGCTACAGTGATAACAAAGTCATCTACAAAGCACCTTTACATGCTATATCCAGTGCAAGAGCCAGTTCTTTCACATTCACAATCTGTTTTATACTGCTACTATTCTCTCTGATAGGTCTTGAACATACAAAAATGCACTTCTGAACATTGTTCATAGATGCTAAAGACAGGTACTCCTCTATTTGAATATAAAATATGATAACATAAAAAGGAGTTACCAGTTGTATGTTAAGGTCACCCTAAGGCTACTGTAGATTCTCTTCTAAAGTCAAAAGTATAAAATGATTTTATGGCACCAAATCCAACACTTTTTTTTTTCTTTTTTCTGTCTGGAAGTCTATTTCTAGGAAATTCATGAGTAATAACTAAACTTTATAAAAGAAATCATAAGAATAACAACTTTCATGTTCAGTCATCTCCTAGATCATAATATAATAATAACAAACCCCAATGTTTTCTCTGCAACCTTGACAACAAACATTTATTCAAAAGGAAAGGCAGTTGCTTTTTTATTTCAGCATGTTCTTTTACTGTAAAAATTTGAGTTTCACTTAATATGTATTATCTTGAGGAAATGTATTTGCTTAAGTTAATATGCATTGCCTTTGAATTATAATTTGTAAGTATACTGTAAGTATGAATTGATAGGGAGCTTAGAAGAGTGTATCTCATTGTGAAGATAATAGTTTGATGAGGAAATTCAATGAAATTAAAATGGATTTGCAGATGATGAATAAGTGAGGAAGTTTGAGGAGATCAGAGGCAGAAGTGATTGATGGTTTCTAAACTAAACTGGAAAGAAAATGTACAGGTTATTGCCATTCAGCTAAGCTCTTTTCTCAAAATCAGGCAAAGTCTAAGCTAAAATAATATGAACTGGTAATCTTCTTTCTAACTAGCTTAGCTAAACCTAAAGTCATTGAATATACAAAAAAATACTTCTCATATTAAAATTAAACCATTCCTCAGGCTTGAATGGGAAGCATGAAAAGGAAAAGATCAAATCACAGTACTGGTAAGAGGAGGGAGTAGAATATTGCCTACAGTGACAGAAAAGAATTTGAGAGAAACTTGCTCAGTTAATTACAGTTTATTACTTTGGTTGCTTTGTTTTGCTTGTATTCATACAGGTCAAAATATAACCAATGAATTCTGTTATTCAGGAGAGCTACACCGATTTTACTCATAATGTTTTGTTGTATGCTTAGTTTGAGAATTCTGTTTCAAGGATTCTTTTAAGAAAATATTGACTCATTTTCTCATTTTCACTTCATACATACAGTGGATAGTCCACTTTTTGTTACATATTTTACTGTCTTATACTTTTCCAAATACAAGCACAAAGACTGTGTCTTTAATTCAAATTTTTGAGGGACTTAAACTGAGCAGGTAGCTGAAAGTAAAACAAGGCAATACACAGTGTGTGCACTAAGTAATAAACAGCATTAATCTTTTTCCTGAGCCAGAAGTCCTCATAAACCGCAGGTATATTACAGAACATCAATGACAGAGTGGTGAAGTGCCCTCAGCCATCCTTTCCAGAATCACCAGTGTTATGTTGTAAACATCATTGATCATCTTGTGCATTTTATGTGCATATTAAATTTGGAATTATTGGTGAGGGTCCATCTCTACTTTGTGCAAGAAGAAACTTGGCTACACTGGCTGCTGGGAACACACTTCTTATCAAATTAAATTTGAGTATTTTCAGCTTTTCATAGAAATACTAAGGGGCATTGGAAACCAGGAAGCACGTGTAAATCGACAGGTAAAACTATAGCACATTATAAGCATTTCTTATTTACATAAATTTTTAAGATTATTATGAAAGTCTTCATGTGAGCTGAGAATAAAACTGTGACATTCAAGTGTTTTCATTTTTCTCTCCTAGGGAGCTTTGCCTTTTGACTAAGTAATCTTCTTCTAGACAGTCTCAGAAAAAAAAAAAAAAAAAAGAGGTTTATGAGACTGTTTGCACATATTTGCCCTACAAATCTGGAGATTACTTCCTTGAGGTTTCCACTGGGATGGAAAGGAACTGTCCAGTATATTTACTCTCTATTTTGCTGTTCAACTGTGTGTATTATTCTTTATTGACCCCAGATCAGAGTTAAAACTAACTCTGAAATATTACAATTAAACAGTGCGTGCTGATATCTCCATAAGAGATGTCGTAATTCTAGGTCCTTTTTGTTTTTCCCCCACTGAAAATGCTATAAAAGTGGCGCATTTTAACATAACATTTAACTTCTTTTTAAATAGATGTAAATTATTGTATATATTTGTCTCTCTGTATTACATACGCACACATATCTGTGACTGGTTAACCACATACTTTCTATACAGAAATAACTGGAACCACAGTTTCCATAGTAGAAGTATAGAATAAAATAAAATATTAGAACAATGTGAGACTGAATTGTGAGTTTTGCTGTTTTCTTCCAGAGACAGACTTAGTGGTAAATCTGTTATGGATAATACAAGTACTACTGCAGTGAATTCCAAAGTCTAAAAGGTTAAGCAGAAAACAGCAAGAGAGAAAACAGTGCTGGAGCTTGGTTGCAGCAGTTGTCTGACACTGTCCCTTTCAACAAGACTCATTACCTTATTGCATATTACCCACTACTTTGCAAATAAGACTACTGGAAAGCATGATTTACAGAAAGTGACGTGAATTTTCTTGTACTTCAAATGACCCAGGAGCTTCCCTGAAAGCCATCGCCATTTGACTAAAGATAATGTTTGATCCAAGGATGTATATGGGACTTCATAACATGTAAACTACTTAATGAAATGTTCAGATCAACGTATAGACTATAAGAGAGGTCATTTTCAGTCCTGATCTTCATTTTTCTGTAAAGAGATTGTTTATTTCTCATTCCTTAGTTTTCTCATCTCTGGAGAGGGACACTCCACCAGCTATACCAGATGAAGCATACTGGATGAAAGTACTTATAAAAAATGAGAACTGGATATCCCTACATAAATTTCCATTAAAAATACAAAATAGTTAGATTTTATTTTTGAAATAGATATTTCTGAAAAATTTAAAAAATGCAAAGTAATTTTATGAGTAGCCTTATGAGAAGTGTAAACATTTTTTTACATATTCATAGGCTTCATTTATTAGTATTATTTATTTTTATGGTGGCAGAAGAGTGATATTTGAGACATATTAAATACTTCTGTATCTACAGAAGTTCAGATACACTTTGAAGAGTTTTGGGGATGAAAACAGAATCATGCTGTTATGCTTTTTGTATTATGGGCAGATTTTTTTTTCTTTTCCATACTCTCATATTCAGCAACAGAGGTAATGAGTGGAATAATTCAGTGAAATGTTATTTCCTCAGATCTCATGGAGTGCAGTAAAGGATTTGCCTGGGTTAAGAAATATTCAGTGTACTACATTTCATACATACCTGCCAGGATTGAAAACTTTATTATTAACAGGCAAAAGGAAGATTGTATATAGTCTATGGATTTCTCCTTCAGGAGTGGGACACCACTCTGAAACATAACTCTTCTAAAAGACAGCCTTTACTGTGTGCTTCTGTTTTAGTTGTTTTGAGAAACTTCACTTTGGGAAGTAGAGAGAACCACATTATCTATAAGAAAGGATGACTGTGTGTCTTTCCATGAGACTGTAAAGAAATCTAAAGTCAGAGATATTTATTTGTTCCAAATTCTAGGTTCAGAAACTTAAATTTAATGAAATGGTCCCTATCTACACTTGAAATACTGTGCCACAGTCTATTGTGCTGCTGTTGTGTCAAATTATAGGAGCTGATATAATGGAATCATTGAAAATAATCGCTTCTGACTTATTTATGAGAACAAGTTCTTATCATAAAACTAAAATAAAAAGAGCATGACTGGAAACTGATACAGTCATTTAAGACTTAAACAATTTTTTCTTTTTTTTCCCTCTGCTCTCAATTGCTCTAATGTCCGCAGATGATGCTGTGAGGAAAACACTCTTATAGACATGTAGATATTGATTATTTAATAAATTATAAGGAAAGTTAAAAAAAGTGTTTTCTTTCCCCAGACATTATAGTAGTATACAGTGTTTCTTCTGTTTTGCTCTGCACATAAACAATTGAGAAAATTGGGAAGCTGTAGGCTTTGTTGTTGATTAAGATAGTGCGTGTTCATAGAACATAAGAAACTGCACTAAGAACTGGAGACACTGCTACCTCTTCTCTGTTCTTTTAGTCAGGGATTAAATTATTACCTCAGCAAATTTATAGAGTTATATGCATTACTTTTCCAATAAGATGCTGGGAGGCCAGTTGGCATATCATTTTTGGATAATATTTGTAAATGCTATAAACCTACAAGCATTTTTGAGATTGCTAAAATATTACGTGCAAACTTACAGTAAGGATGAGTTTAAAGTTCTGAAATATTTAAATCCAATGTCCTCCCAAGATTCAGTGAGAGAAAAGTCAAGGAAACATTTATAGTTTCAAAACTGTTGTTTCTATTTATGGCTATTTGACTTTGTGACATTTTCTTTCTCTTATAGTGGATTTCATCATTTTGCACTTCCAGTATTTTGTTTTCTTTGTTTGTTTTCATTTGGCTTTTTTTTTTTTTTTTCCCTTCTT
>VXAB01012465.1:114163-126314 GCA_013399175.1 Odontophorus gujanensis
TTTTTTTTTTTTGTTTTCTTTTGGTTTTTTTTTTTTTTTTTTTCCATTCTTAAAGTGAAATTAATTTTCTCACCCCTACATGTGGTTCCAGGCAGAGGCATAGCAGTTCTTCTAATTTTAGGTCTCAACAGAGTTGGTTTTTAGAAGATTATGACTATCAAAATTCAGTGACATTCATGATCATCTGATACTAAATGAATGCTGACTCCTTTTAATATGAAAATCTGTTGTCTTCTGGAGATTTATATGGATTTGTTTTCATTCTTTACACGTTTTTCCAAGAATCATTTTATTTGGTATTTAATTCTGATAAAAAAAGACTCCTCTTTATATAGCACAGCTAGTATGTAACTAGTTTATACAGTTGTTTAAGTGGCAGAAAGAAAAACAGATGAACATAAGATGTGAGGTCAGATCAAGCTTTTCACACTTGCTATAATTTGGCATTTTTCCAAAGAATCATAGGATTCATATTTTTATTGAATATTTATTTCAACATAATGGTTAGAATAATGGATTGTACCTTGGCTCCAATCTATGAATCAGTAAGACAACTGTGCTTGTCTATGTTAATGCATAATACAACCCTGAGGCAAAGCACATGAGATCTGGGGAAAGCATTCTCCAGAAGAGCTGTCTAACAAAACATATTTCTACCTAAGGCAGTTAATATCTTCTGAAAACTATGAGTCTTTTTCAGCAACTCTAACTACATGGGAACTCCAATTAGGGTGCCCTACTAAAGATGCCTTGTGAGAGAAAACTTTGTAGACAATTTGCATCTCCATCTCAAGATGCATGAAATTCCTTTTAAGAATTAAAAAGTACATGTTATTGGGTTATTTTTTGATCTATCTGTTCTTGCAGTACTTTCCTCTGTTTCTTCCAATGACATTTCCTTTTCATGTCAGTCTGTGGTAATGACGACCATTGAGCTCATTTTTAGAGGCTTATATTAACACTAACCTTTGACTCATCCGTTTGTTCCTTACTTTATTGTTTTAAATGTGTCCTCTCTGACTCATTGTTAAACTGTACAAGAAGCAAAATTCCTCCAAACCCTGCATGGCTTTACTGGGCCATTTCGGTCTGCAGAGCACTGCTTAGTATGGCAACCTGAATCATTTGCTCCTATCATTGAGGTTTTTTGGACACTGAGCATCTTGCTGGATGTCAATGGCAAAGGAAACATCTGTGAATGATAGTAAACTTTCCTCTCAAAATAACAAAGGAACACATCTCACCTCCCGACTTCTGACCAGAGGACCGGAGCTCTTCCTTAGATCTCTCCAGGGTACAAGTAGTTTGCAGTTTGAAAAGCCCTTGCCTTTACAAACCAAGCACAAATGCAAGAAACTAAGGATAGGTCTAAAACCCTTTGGTCTTGTGTAATGACACAATAAATAGTTCAGCACATCTACAGGTAAGTTTCATTTTCAAGAGCACACAGATGTGTCGAATATCAGATTATTTTCAAAACAGGTCTTCATAATTCCGTGTATACTTCACCACTTACATTTTTTAGACTGACAAAAATAAAAAAGTAATTCATTTTTCATTTTCATTTATCTCCCAAATTTTCAGACATTATTTTAATACATAATATTCCTTTCTTATCTTTCTCCCTCCAAAGATAAATATTCAAGCACAATTTAAAACAAAAATCAAAGTTCAGAGTAAGGGAACATAACAACATAATGCCAGATTTGTTGCTGCTGGGAAATTTTGTGCTCCAGATTGCCTTGCTTTCAATGCACCATCATAAAATATATTTTATGTAATTTAAAACATATGTTTTGAAGTGTGTTCTGCAGGAACTGAAGAAAAATGTGAACAACCAATCCATTAAAATTGCTGCGCATTTTGCATACTTTAAATGCAGATACATAGAATGATTTTACATTACAATAATCTTATCATTCTAAATTAAGTTCAGGTGTCAGACTAAAAAACTGGGTCTGGATGACAGCTAAATGAAATATCTTTACCATCCAGTACAGCAAGCTATAGAGAAAAAAAAATGAAGCGGGAAGGGAGGCAACAAAGTTGTCAAGTAGATGAATACAGCTTCTTAATATTAGCAGTAATGGAGAAACTGTTTGCCATCATGCAAATCTGTGCTTAGTGAGCAAAAAATATTCTCTGAGATTTTCCATCAATGTCAATTGTATAACTATATGTCTTTAAAAATAGTAGCCTGCTGTAATGCAAAGTATCATACCTTTATTTCCTATATTTTTTTTTATTTTGCAGAAGATATTAGTAACGATATTAGATATATATCTATGTGCATCTATTGTCTTAATAGAATATACTGTATTTAAGATAAAAGTAAATTATTTGGTAAATATATTTTGGTATGCCACAATCACATACATGAATAATAATAAGGTAAACTCACATTTAACTGTAAAGAACAGATATACTTTAGCTGACTATTTGCAAGTATAATAGGTGGTTGTGATGTTGGACTTGAAAAATGGGTACGTTACTTACAGGAAACACATCAAAACTGTGAGACAGCTGGAAACTGGTACATGAGACACTGGAAAAATCCAGTATTCCCCTGCCAAAATCAAATACATCAGGGTTAGATCCAAACAGATTTACTTGTCTTTCATCTACATAGCTACCTGTATGTGCATATGTTATGTATCACTTCAAACTATGTTTATATCGACAATATATTTTTTTCTTTAATTTTGTATTACTTTGTTGTTGTTTCTTTTTTTCTTTTCTAAGAGCATTAACTAATCCAAAATCTCATCCTCTGAGATTGGCTGCATATTCTGATAAATCTAATCAGCTGAAAAACTGTATCTAAGGGATTCATTCCAAAAACTCTTTAGGACCATTGCTGTTCTTCTTGTATACAGCAGAATTGACACGTTTCCAAGATTCCACAATTCCTGTCATTTCAAAGTAGATAGTCTTGATCATATCCATTTTATGTATAAACTCTTATGAACTTTGTTCTCATTCTTCCTGTACCTAGAAAATGAAAATGCTACCATCTTTCTTTTCCCTCTTATTACTCCCAAATTCCTTAGTAATACAAATCAGAGTCAAAACAACCACCTAAAATACTGATAATAACATCTACAATTCAAATACAAGGGACAGAATTAAACTCTCAGGAATTAAATTTAGAGGGGAAAAAAATGTAACCTTGTACTTATCACATTAGAATGAGAAAACAGTCCTGGATTTATTGCAGATATCTCAAACACTATTTTTCGATGTGTTGTTGCAGAGCATTTGTTTGTGCAAAATCACTTCACAGAATTTATTCTTAGGAGACATAGAACAAAACTGAGTCTTCAAAATTGTGCACTGTTTCATTTTGTTTTTACTGTCTCTCTTGGTGATCTATCTCCTCTGAAATTGCAGATTGTTTCTAGAATTGAAATGAATCCAGAACTTATTCATTCTAATTATATAACAAGAAAGCTATGTACAAGGTTCATGAGTGTATATTATTGATGTTTTTTAGTGCAGATTTATTTTTCAGGAAGAATGTATCCAGGGCAGATCTTTGGCTATGTATGGGAGGTAGATAACTCAGCTGTGGAAACAATGGTTCAAGGATCTGTGGTGCTGTGAGTAGTGTACTTAAGATTAGTGTCCACTGAGATTACAAATAGTCTCCTAAAAGAATCAAGTAGTACATGGAAAGATTCAAAGATTTAGATGATATTAGAATATGTTGTCTCTTTATCATCATAACATTCTGTCTGAAAGAATAAAAAGTGGATTAATTTTTGAGGACAGATTTAATGAAAACCTTACTTTCTTCTACATTACCCAATTTTTTTTTGACATCTATCCTTTCTCTGCTTTCTTCACAGCCCAAAAACAGAGGCTCTGAGATCACTCCAGCTCCACTTCCTCATGCAGAAGCTTGTGTGTGTGTTAATGTTTTCTCCCTCCATTACTCTTTCATTTATTTTGTTTCTCTCAAATGTCAATATAATTTAGAGGTCTTATTCAAATCATAGCAATGGGACATTGTCATACTATGTAGCCTCAGTGACTGTGATCAATTGGTGTATTTTTCTCCTACAAGCTATAAAGACAGTTCAAATTAAGAAAGGAGCCTTGTTCAAGAATACTGTTCTCCCTTTATTTCAGTATTCCTCCAGTTTTCTAATTCCAATGAAAGCTATCATACTTTTGTTTATAAGTGTTTAGATTTTTGTTTTTTTTTTTTCAATTTATGGTCAGATGTGTTTCAGCATTGAATAATTCAACATTTTTAAACAAGAAGATAAATATAGAAAGCCTATTAGCATGAATGTAGAATTCTTTTTTACTTGACTAGTTGCTTAGCAATAATTGATAGATTCATTGTTTGCTTTCAGCGTGGAGTTTTGAGGCAAAGAACTCAAACCTGACCAACAAAGTGCCCTTTTAGCACTAATGAAATCTTAGAAGATGCTATGACCCAGGTAATTTTTATTAAACTAATTCTACAAGTAGGTAAACTGCATCACAGCAATTAAATGAGTTTCGTATCAATGAAGAATTAAATGGCAGAACTTAAAAGAAGCTACTTCTTTTACTTAGACAACGCTGTATCCCTTAGGGTCAGCAGTTTTGCTTTTGAAAATCACTTACCTGATGTATACACTTTGTAAAGATTTGAAATGATAAATATTTATATCAATTGTTACATCAAAGTAGACCTGTCCTTGACCTACAAAGTCACTGCTACACAGTAATCCATCTGTAGACAGAAGAAGTAGCATGGGATTGAAACAAACAGCTGTTAATAAAAGAGGATGAGGAAGGGAAAGAAAAATAACGTCCCAATTCCATGGAACAATACAGATCACTCCTCAGAAGGATAGTACCTATTTCAACAGAGTTCTTCTGGTACTTTGTCATTACATACCTCTTTACCTGAAGACTGGAGGATAGTCAGTGTCACTCTGATCTGCAAAAAGGGCAAGAAGGAAGATCCGGGTAACTATAGGGCAGTCAGCCTCACCTCTGTCCCTGGAAAGGTGATGGAACTGTTTGTTCTGCATGCCATCTCCAGTCAGGTGGAAGAGAAGAGAGTTATCAGGAGAAGTCAGAATGAGTTCACCAGTGGGAGGTTGTGCTTGGACAGGGGGAGAGCAATGGATGTAGTCTACCTTGGTTTCAACAAGCCATTTGACACTGTCTCCCACAGCATCCTTATAAAAAAGTTGAGGAACTGTGGAGTTGATGAGTGGACAGTGAGGTGGGTTGNTGGTTGAACGCTTCTCAGCAGTGTGTGGCGATAGGATGAGGGGAAATGGCCACAAACTGATGCATAGGAAGTTCTGCACAAATGTGTGTGGGAACTTCTTTACGGTGAGGGTGACGGAGCACTGGCACAGGCTACACAGAGAGGTGGTGGAGTCTCCTTCTCTGTAGACGTTCAGGAGCTGCTTGGACGCCTACCTGTGCAACCTGGGCTAGGGAGCTGCTTTGGCAAGGGGCTGGGCTCCATGATCTCCAGAGGTCCCTTCCAAGCCCTACAATTCTGTGATTCTGTGATTCTTCCAAAATGCCATTCATGGAGACCTAGACAGGCTTTAGCAGTGAGCCCAGGTGAACCTCTTGAGGTTCAACAAAGCCAAGTGCAAGACCTTGAACATGGGTCATGACAATCCCTGCTATCAGTACAAGCTGGAATGATAGAGTACAGCCCTGCTGAAATGGACATGGGGATATTGGTGGATGGCAAGCTGGACCTTAACGAGCAGTGTGCCCTCACAGCCCAGAAAACTAACCGTATCCTGGAGTGTCTCAAAAGAAGTGTAGTCAGCAGGCTGAGGGAGGTGGTGATCTTGCCCTTCTGCTCTGCATTGGTGAGATTTCACCTGGAATACTGCGTCCAGATGTGGAATACTCAATACAGAATGGATGTAGACCTGTGAGAGAACAACAAGAGGAGGTCCGTAAAAATGATATAAGGGATGGAATACCTCCTTTATGAGGACAGGTTGAGAGAGCTAGCACTGTTCAGCCTGGAGAAGATAAGGGAGAACTGATGGTGACTTTCTGATATCTTACAAGGGACACTATAAGAAGGAAGGGGACAGACTGTTTAGCAGAGTCTGCTGTGAGAGGACAAGGGGAAATGGTTTCACACTAATGGGAGACTTAGCTTGGATATAAGAAAAAGTTTTTCATTATAAAGGTGGTGAGGCACTGGAATATGTTGCCCAGAGGAGTGATGGATGCCCAATCCCAGAAGACATTAAAAGTCAGGCTGGATGGGAACCTGAGCAACTTGATCTAGTTGCTGGGTGACCCTGCCCACCACATGGGGGTTGGAACTAGGTGGTCTTCAAGATCCCTTCCAACTAAAGCCATTCTATGATTCTTTGGTTCCATGTAGCTCTTTATAAATATTTTACTTAGATATAGTTTTGTGTCAGTGATCCACCAAGACAGATTTGATCCTATGAAACACAGCAACTAGCTAAAAACAAGTCAAGAAAAAAGATACATAAAAAGAATTGGGGATTAGAGGGATTTGTCTGTGATGGACAGGCATTTAGATTCACTAACTGGCAGCACTGGTACCACTGGGCATAACACTTAAAAAAAAAAAAAAAAAAAGGACTTAAAAAAAGGAAAAAACTTTCCCATTACACCACATTTTTTTTTCTTTCACAGAAACTCACACAGGTACACCAAACAATGACTATAAAGAGCAAAGGAACAAAGGCTTAAGCTCCCCTTTGAAAGGAAATAGTTACTGATGAAATACCCAGGAAGTAGAGAGAACCCAGTCAAAATCAGCTGTATCAGACTTAGTTGTAAGGGACCTTGTGAAAGATGACTCTAACCTTTATAAGCATTACTTCAGTATGGTAGCTGTGAGCACTACAAAAAATGAATCAATACAGATATGTGGATATACTCAAGGAGACTGCTCTAATGCTGAACAGTAGAATTTATGCTAGGAGTTGTTTGTCAATATTTGATTCCAACCTTTTGTTACCAGAGGATAAAAAAACAAACAAACAAAAAAACCCATAACAGTCGATTCAAAGTAGACAGAGGGTTCATTTATGATCAGTAAACCTGAACATTTGTAAAAATGGGAAAAGGAAATATTTCAGGGTTCATGAAATGAAGCTACTTCTCTATTTCAGCAAATAAATTTCTCATAACCTTGACTTTAAATGCCAAGGCACATAATGCATGGTTATGTATTTAAATCTGTATTTGACCTCCTAGGTGAACACTACTCTAAGAAAAGACATTATTAATGGGATTGAAAACATTCAGAGAAACAACTTTTAGTTTTAATATGCAGTCTTATTTAGACTGGAATATTGATCAAATATGGTAATTTCATTCTAAAGTACCAATGAAAATATTAACGAGTTAATATTCCATTCTGCAGTAACATATTCTAAAGGATAATTTTTGCATTTTGGAATTATTTTACATTATTTATATTAATTTTATGCATTTTTGTTTTGATACTATATTTTAATACAAATGTTCATGCATTTGTTATGATTTTTGGTGTTCAGTCACGTACATTGTTTTCATACATATTTTATCTAATCAAATTTAAGTTGCAAAATTATCGTTTAAAATATTGGCACCTTTAATAACAACACATCTACCAATCAAAACATAATGACTCAACATGAGAAAACGACTGCTTTTACTAATTCTAAAATGCTTTTTTTCATATTTTTACTGTGGCAAATTTAGAGGTAGTGTCTCAAATTTCCAGATCTTAGAGTTTTCTGCGTAATTATTTTTCACCAGTACTTTGTTATAAAACAACAAGCTCAAAGCATGAAAATCATAGAATCATAAAATCACTCAGGTTGGAATAGACCTTGAAGATCACCAAGTCCAACCATGACCTAACCATACTACCCCAGGTCTAACAACCCACTGCTAAATCATGTCCCTGAGTACCACATCCAAACGGTTTTTAAACACATCCAGGGATGGTGACTCAACCACCTCCCTGGGGAAAAATACATCATCACACTGGTAAAATTCACACAGAAGCTTGAGATACTTGAAATTCTTTTACAGAATATTTCTGAAGTTATCCTAACACTCTTCCTTTAAAGTAAATATTCTTAAATATTTTCTTAGAGCATATATTACTATACTTACCAACTGACAGGTAGAAAACAATGAAATTTAAACATGACTGGGGAAATAAATCCATTCCATTGTGAAAAGCTACCTTTAAGACCTGTACTAAAGCATGTTGTTAGTTTATGAAAAGTTACGTAAGGTCTTATGTTTCTTTTCATTTTTATTTATTTTTTCTTTTCCTTTTTGTTCTTTTTCAGCTTTTTTTCCAAGACTATACTTGATGTGATTCAACTTTTACATACTCTTTCTGCACCTTACTCTGCATCCTACGGTTGTTACTTCAGCTCCAAACAGTTTCATTAGCAACGAAAGCAGGCAGTTCATAAGTATATAGAATAAGCTTCCCAGGAAAGTATTTGTATCACCATCCACAGAGATATTTAGAAGAGATGTAGATGTGGTGCTTACGAAAATGATTTAGTGGCAGACATGACAATACAATGATAACAGTAGGATTTGACAATCTTGGCGGCCTCTTCCAACATTAATGATTCAGAGTCTCTGTTCTGCTTGCTCATGCCTGCAATATTTCTTTTGTCCCTGTCCTCATATACAAAGGCAGTTCCAACAGTAATGCCTTCTATTTTCTTACGTTGGCCTACAATGACAAAAGTTGATGTTGGTGAGTAGAGGCTGAAACTTCCTTCCAATAGTCATTACATTTTGTTGACATGCAGAGTGGAATTCCTCCCTGTGGAAAAAATTGAACCCACTGACACTCATCAATACTTGCTGAACATTTAAGGAGACCAACTAGTGGATGTGAACATAGTGAAGCAGTGGATGGTGCATTTCCGTAGCAGTGACAGCAACAGTGGATCCCATGGTGCAGATTTTTACAAGCATGCAGGCTCTTGCTGGTGAAAATATGTAGCTAATGGTCATGACTATATTGAAAAACAGTGTTAAGTAGCTGAGAATTTGCTCGATCAAATATTGCGATTGCGTTCTTTGTATCTGTTCTGGTTTCTATGAAAATAAATAGAAAGCCTTACTCTCAGTCTGACCTATATAATTCACTAATGTCTGTAAAAATGGTTATTAGTTCTTCCGTGGTTTGTATCGTTCTCACTTTTCTTTCGTTTCACTTTTTTCCTCCATTCCTCAAATAATAATAAATAAAAGCTATCCTCAGATTTCTTACTCTTTTTCTTTTACTCAAGTTAATAAAGTTGTTCATTACTATTATTGAAGGATAACCACTCATCACTATTCCATTACAAAACCCCACTCCTTGCTGCTGTTAGAAATAATTTTTGTTTTTACAGAATGCCTTTCATTGATAAATGACTGTTGAGCTAGATGATTTAGAGGTCTTTTCCAACCTGCCTGATTCTGTGATTCTATGATTCAAATCTATAGCCAGCTTATGGAACAATTATCCAGAAATGGTAAAAAAAGATAGAAAGCTTTCTTGCATAGTCCCCACAGAATTATGCATCCTGTTGTGCTTCTCTGTGGTTATAACTGAAGTCTTCTGCATCACTTAATTCACTGCAATAACTTTTGAGTTCTATTTTATTTTGGTTTTACATGGCATACTGTCTTCTGCACATATTCAAATCTACCAGAATATCCAACACATATCAGTGTTCAGTACCAGAATCTCCAACACATATCAGGTCATTCCTTGCTCAATTTTCATCCTGATATTACTTACTGAAGTCTTGTAGTAGCCAAATAACAAAATTTGTAGCATATCTTTTCCAATTGCCAATTGTCTTCATACACGTGGAGAAAGGACTGAATTTTTTAGTTAGCCTGAATATTTTGCATATAAACTTTAGATAATGGATTATCTTTTTTATTTTATCTTTCACAGAAAAAATCTAGATGAAGAGGAATTTTTGTGAATTGATATTTTGAGGAAACTCTTTTAAAATGTATTTCTAAGTTGAAAGAAACTTGAAATGTTTACTTATTGCATTGAAAATAATAGTGGGATAAAAAAGGACAAAATCCCATTTTCCATGCTCCAGAGATGACAACAATAATTGGATATTTAGTTACATAAATAAAATTCACTTTAAAATTATGATCCCAGTCCTCTCTACTTTCAGCCAAACCATCCCTATTTACTTCTGTTTAGATTTTAGTTTTCTGAAAGCGTTATTACATGAAGGGTTAACTAAAAAGTCCAAAATTCGTTCTCTTATGTTGAGTTATTCTTAAGAAGGATACTGAACTAACATTGTTGCTGTTGTAAAGTATTAAACAAAAATATATAATATTATTTGACATGTGAGAGTCTAAATTTAAATGAAAGCAGAGCTGACATATTGCTTTTACATAGTATCTGCCACTCAAGCTGAGACCTTATGAAGAATAGCAAAGTGATTTTCAATCATGTATGGTATATCGTGTAGGTCAAATTCCTTTATGTAAATCTGTTTCACTTGGGTGTTTAAATTTCAATAAAAATGTAATGATAAAAAGTGTGGTTTTTATTTCTCCTTCTTTCTCTAATTCATGCTGAGTTCTGGAGAACAAGCGTTTTATTGAGAATGGCACCTAAAAGGGTCATTGTTTTAAAAAGGTGTTAAAACAAGAGTCACATGTGTTTTGGATAATGGAAGCATTACAGGAGGCTTCTCCACACAACCTTTCTTTCCTGTAAGCTAAGACTCATGGAACTGTTTTTGTAGGTTAGCTCGAGTTCATCTGCATTCTTTAGATCACCAAATGGGACTATTACACCTGACTGCTAACAACAGCATGGTCTGTTTCAGCATTTCCCATTGTTCTGTAGTTTTTATTTGCCTTTATAATATGGGAGATTATCCATGTTTGGGAAGTTTGTTACTACTAGTTTCTTAGAATTTTCATACTACTAGAATTGTACTTAAACAGCAATTTCTCTTCCTCAGAGCCAATTAAAAAAGAGAAAAAATCTATGTATTTAGTGCTTGCAAAATAAAAGTTGTTTTTGCGAATCAAGACTCAGTTTCCATGTCAAGATTTCATTTTGTAGTGAACACTCAAAGAAAATAGNCCTTTATAATATGGGAGATTATCCATGTTTGGGAAGTTTGTTACTACTAGTTTCTTAGAATTTTCATACTACTAGAATTGTACTTAAACAGCAATTTCTCTTCCTCAGAGCCAATTAAAAAAGAGAAAAAATCTATGTATTTAGTGCTTGCAAAATAAAAGTTGTTTTTGCGAATCAAGACTCAGTTTCCATGTCAAGATTTCATTTTGTAGTGAACACTCAAAGAAAATAGATACTAAGCTGATCTCCCTTCAATATGCAGATGAATGTGTGGCCTCTGAAATTATTTTTGCCCACCTCAATATTTGCTTTTGAAGTGAAGAAGAAAGATGACATGCACCTCTGAGAACTAGGTTATTTATTAGCAGGGAGATTAACTTTTATGTGTGATGTGGGTTAGACTCCTAAAATTGGATAATATGACACATACTATGCTATTATACAAACTGTGAATAATAAGCAGTAGAGAAATCCACAAAGGGAATAACATGTACTTTGAGGCAAAGTCTGAATTCAGAAACGTAAATGTAGCTTAGAGGAGAAATTAAACACCAATCATATTAAACACCAATCTTGGGTTTGTCTGTATACACCAAGATGTATTTGTATCCTCGGCTGCATCAGTATCATTCCTCACAAGTAAGAAAAGATAAGCTGGTTTGGAATAGATGAGAGTAAGTCACGTGCTGCTTTCTGTCTTTGTTCTTTTGTCTGAAATAAGACTGGTCCAGGAATTTGCGGAAGTGGTTTGTGAAAACATTTGTAACGCAGAGCTAAAGAAGTACAGGATGGAGTGAGTAGAGCTCAATAGAGCTCAGTGCTTTCAATCCATTTAATTGCTTAGAGATTTAAGTTTTTTTCCTGTCCTTTAACAAAAATAAAGATAGAGGAAAGGAGTAAAAATGTGAAATTAAACTGAACATAAGAAAATTCTTAATTTAAATCAACAGTTTTTAAAATGTTTTGGATTTCAAATTTAAAAATAAATTCTCTGAAAATGAAATGAAAAAGAGTTCTATGCATCAACTTCATAGATTCATAGAT
>VXAB01012466.1:0-11643 GCA_013399175.1 Odontophorus gujanensis
GAATCTATGAATCTATGTATTTTACAAAGTCAATTTAGTCATTAGGACAAGAATGGAGGGAGTAGAGGGAATAAGGGGTGTCACAGCTGAAACAAGTTGCCCAGAAATGGTTCAAGAAATAAGTTAAACTAAAATGACAAGATGGTCTTCACTTGAGATTAAGCATCTATGCACTAGTTAGATACTTTTTTTACACCTTTTATCTGGTTATATCCTTTGCTTTGTCATATTTTACCATATCATTAAACTCCTCTGACAAGCAAGTAAGTACCTAATCTGGTTTTGCTTTCTCAAGGAGAGACCAGAGATTAGGAAAAGCTGTGAAAGTCATCCTTTTGTCCTGAAGTGGAAAAGAACTGGGAAGGTGGAGAATGAAGCTGAAAGGGGCCATAAAACATTATCTCACTTAGTCAAGTGCTACATGTAGGTGGGACACGGGTGCAGGGCTGCTCCTGATGACCACCCGCATAACCCCTGGTCCCATAAGAGCTGGTCAAACAGGAAGTGAGGGGAAGGACTCCATCAGCTTGTAAGCATAAAGATACTTCATTAAGCGGTCTTAACAGTCATAATGAAGAGCTGATTGCTATTATCTCCAGAAATAACAGCTCAAGCTCTTGAAAACATGATGGGCTCCAAAACTGTTAATTGCTGGACTTCAAGCAATACAAATAAGCCTATGTAAAAATTGCCCTTCCTTTGTGCTGTTTCCCCACACCTATTGGAAATGAGAACACACCCCAGCTGTCAGATATCACAAAACATATTCATGGGTGTAATACAGCTATAGCTAAAACCAAAACATACATAAAGCAACTAGTGTGCATTAACCATTCCAAGAACCTGTGTGGTAGGGAATCCATGTCCCATATATGCATCTCCACATCAGCCTCAAGGGTGAAGCTCCCCTTTGCCTTGGGACTGGATAACATCCTAACTTCAGGTTGGCAGGAAAAGACAACAGGACTGATGTCTCCCTCTGGCACCAAGGTAAACCTCAGCCAAGTCACTCTAGTTTTTCTTACTTTTTTGCCCAGGTACTTGTGGGGTTTTTCCAAGACCTTACTACCATCTCCTCAGTGATATGGCCAAAGCATAAAAAACTCATCTGTTAGGAATATATAAGTGCCATTGTAGAATGATCTCAGAGCACATTTCGGAAAAAGCCCTCTGCACCCATCACACTCTTGTTACATCTCTAAGAAACATCTGACACCAAGCCAAAATATGAACATGCCTTATTTTCAGCTGGTGAACCCCCTGAGCTGCGCAGTACTGATCTGCAGAAGTACAAACGATCACATATCACTAAGGGCACCTGCCATGGCAGTGCTGCTTCTCTAGTGCAGAAGGGAAAAAAAGAAGTAAGACAGCTGTCTCACGAGACGTTCTGAATCAGTGGCTTGAGCAAGGGAAGCTAAAGACAAAATTCCACATCTATAATTTGTGGAGAAAACTAATCCAGACTAACAACTGCATATAAGACATTATAGGTGTGTTTCCCAATAAGGGGTTGTAGACCAAAAAAAATAATTCTTAGGTACTTGGTGACCAAAAGCAGTAAGCAAACAAATGCATGGCCTTTCAACGATTATTCTCCGGAGTCTCACCACTAGCTCTCAAAAAAAAAGTTTTCCCCAATTGAATTGCAATGGAAATCTGACATTTCAGTGAGCCATTTGACTGCATCCCTCAGAAATTAAGCATGAGAGTAAGTAGCTAGGGTTAATGCTAACAAGAGGTAAAAAGAACAGCAACAGAAAGACATGCAGTGCCAGTATGGATGTTCTTACTGAAACTGTTATGATGGCTAGCACACTCAGCAATGACACAGATTAGAAACTGTTCAAAAATAAGGTTGGCACAGATCTCAATACTCCTGTACCTTTCATTAAAAAATAAAATAGGGAGAACACCACTACAATAGCAGTACATGCTGGATTTGCAAGCTCCAAGCATGGGGGGTTGTAGTCTAACATCTCTTGAACTAGATAGGAAGAAGAAGGGAACACATACACAAACTGATTTTAAACATGCTCCCCTCAAGCAGCCAGGAGGAGAAATGCAAAGCTGCAGAAATCCTCCGTACTCATGCAGACCACCAAACAGAGGTGCCAGAGCAAGGAAGACCCAACCCATTCTCCCTGGAAAGCCGCGGACTTTCACTGCAGCCTGCAGAACTGGGGGAAGGAGAGGGCAGAAGAGATGACAGGCAGCACAGAGTTTTGCAATGTTGCTTTACTGTGATGGGGTGCTACAGATGTAAAGTAGCACACCATGATGGCTGTACACCAGCTCCCGCCCCACAGGCTGCTCTGCGCAGGGCCTGTGTGCAGTCTGGCCCCCACAAAGCACCACCAAGTTTCTCACACACACCAATATACATAGTTCACAATACTTCCATTGACAACATACAGTCATTTGTACGCAAGCCACTCCATGCCACAAGCACGTCCACATTTAGGTATAATTAAAATAACAGCCTTAGATTACAACACTTACACCTACTCAGCAACACAAAGCCCATCCGTTTTCACTACCTCCCAAAAAAGAAAAACGACTGAACTCACAGGGCTGTTAGTCCACCGTCTCCCCTGAGCACACGGTGCATCATTGAACTGCAGCTCCTGAAAACAGTAACCTGACCTCTCTGGGAAGGTGGGCGGTATTATACAAGCTGAAACATTAGAAACATGCATAATTACGCTGGGTATTTGCCACACATTCTTTCATCCATGAACAAATATGAATGGAAAAGTCACACTGACACTCCAGGCGTAGATGATGTCCAAACCATCAATTAGGAAGATTTTTCTTGAGGCCCTGCAAGAACAAAAGGTTACTGAGCAGGAGTTTCCCTTGGATTTAGCAGTGTGCCTTTACAGTGCCAGCACCTCTGGCGCAGAGCAGGACCCCCAACAGCTCAGCCCACCGCTTTGTTCCACTGTGACCACGGGCACACACTGGGACAGTGCCAGCAGGGACTCTTGCCAGGACACCACCCATCCTGTTGCCAGTCACCCACCCTTTCCTGCAGTGATCCCTCTCCCACACACCTTTGCCTGTTTCTCAGTGCAGCCATATGCAGGCAGCCTTCTCCTTTCTAAGAAAGCAGCTTCTTGAGTTTGGGGTGGCAGAAACAGAAAACTGAGTGCTGCAAACCAGTAGCTGCAGTTGGAGCCTACGGAACTGCATGCTTTCCCAGTTTTTACAGGTATCTCATAAAACACAACACAACAGATCTTTTTCCTTAGCAGGAAGAACACACAGAGTTCCCAATGATAGAAAAACTATGCACACACGTTTAACCAGAGTTCTCCTGCCACATTAAGTTTTCCTACTCCTCCAGCTTGAGGACTTGCCATGCTCCTGGACAAGGGTGATGCTGCTACACCTACAGCTGCCATGATCTCAGTTTACCTCTGTATATTTTAGCAACATCCACATATTGTTGATCTGAGCAGCTCACTTGCCCATCCTCGTCCCATAATGGAGGTTGTGTTCTTAATTCAGCCCATTCCGGGAATGAAATACAACTGTGGGATACACAGTACTTGTTTCAGCAAATTCCCCCATGCCTAATGGGGAGCACATCCTTCTGGAGCACCAGTTCAACAGGGAGAGATTAATTATTCTAGAACAATTCATTAGTATTTCAAACAGCCAAGTTCCTTCTTCCTTTTTGTTTGTAGACTTGCAAAGCTTTTGAAGGTCACAGCAATGCACAAATTGAACTGCCTCTCGAAGTCCACAAGTCAGCTCTAGATACAACTAGTAGTCTCCAAAATGTACATTCCCTCTGTATGCCAGATAAGCACTGCTGTCAGGGAACATGAGTTGTCACAATGAGCACACAAAAAGTAAAAAAAAAAAAGTTAACTGCACACATAGCTTGACAACCTTATCTTGTGTTTTCAGGTACCTTAAACTGGGTTTTTAATGTGTTTTTTTTTTTTCTTCTTAGCCTTAAATTAGCTTTTGCAAAGAATAGCTTGCACAGAGGTTAAACCATGCACATTCTCTTACAGACTTCTGAAAACTGCAGGGAGCTTTATTTTGTGATTTCTCACCTTCCTTCTTACGACTTAATCAGTTAAAAGAGGACTGAACAGCCTTCCTAAGCCTCACCTAAATTTCTGTTCAAAGTGTCTGAGCCATGTGATGGTTTGTGGTCAAAACAACTAGCACCTACAGAAACCCCTGCAGAGCAAAGACCCAAGCTTACAACAAGCCCTGGATGGGATCATTTCATTGCCACTATGAACAGGAATTTCTACAGCCTTTTTTCAATATTTGCTTTTCAGGTAAATACTAGAGAAGGGAAAGTCAATACTGTAGTTTTAAGATTCCAATTTAGAAGCAGTCCGATAACAACTTTCTTCAAGACATCCTGCCAGGAAGGAGTAGTTGGAACACAGAACTAATTTGGGCCTGTCAGTTACACTCCTCCTGCATTGTTCATAAAGCCCAGACAAATAGCTTATCCATGGACAGACCTGGGGGCCTTATACAAATATTTTGTATTCCACTGCAAGCTTAGGCACATTACATAAACATCTGGAGTACCTACTATAAATGTGAACACCTCCCCCTTAGCCCTGCAGTATGCATCTTCATGACACTATTTCATAAACTGCTCCCTGAGAGCAAGAAAACAATATTATAGAGGGCATCCATCCAACAGTGTTGTAATCTATAGCTTGTTCATACGTACACCAGGGCTTGAGGAGAAAAGGGGGAAGGGGGACTCAGGTGCACAAACAAACTCTTCTAATCTAAACTTCTCCTTATCAGTGCTCCACTTCTGAGAGGAAGAAAGAGCCTTATATAATTAATAAGAGACTGTTTCCAGAAGGGTGCAGATAACTGCTCAGGGGGAAGCAGCAACAAGAACCTCCTACATACATCTCCTGAGAGGTACAGTCCTGTTTGGAGGTGTACTGAGCATGCAGAACATAAGAGAGTGTTGCAGTCATCCTGGTATACACCTCCACAGAGGTTTTCAGCTCTGAAAACTGCAGAATCTGCATGCAACTGCGGTTCTGAAGGCTGCTGCTGTGTTGTCCATGCCAAGGACCATAATTAATGAGCAAGCTGCTCAAAAGGCAGCATATACTTTGATACCACATCTCATAGCATATCTGAATTTAATCTAAGAGCTACTAGCTGCATAAGCCAAGCTGTAAGTAGGGTAAGGCTTACAGCCCTCCCTGGAAGAGCATCCCAAAAGTCCTACAACAGCAACATCAGCGCCTTCAGCCCAGTCTGCTACACTGCCTGCAGAATCACAGCTACTGCCCACTGGCTGGGCATGAGTCTTTACATTTTCAAACCTGCAAAGAAGCCATGTGTTACTGTATGCTTCAGCAACTGCTTAACAGATGCAGTTTGATTACCTCAGAACACAACCTCCACAGAATGAAGGAAATGAGCTTTCTCTGCAGTGCTACCAAACAGGAGAGCACTGAACCTGCTGGTGACACAAAGCAGTAGCAAACAGCTAGCTAACATGACAAGCCGTCATTCACATTTTATTGCAGTGAGTAATATGTATGTGGTTTAAAAATACACGTAATCAATGCACAGATTAAACATGAAAGAAACTGTCCTCAAGAGCTAGATGCTCTGCGATCATGTTTCAAAGCAATGCGGTATCCTTCAGTTAATCTTCTGGGAAAACCATCCTGGATAGCCCGCTGTGATGTGATTAACACAGGAATTCAGGCCTCTCCATTGTGACCTTCCACAGAAACCTCAGGGGTTAAGAGGAGCAGCTTATATCAGCATTGTAGCAAAACACATACATCAGAACTATCAACATAAGCAGTTGGTAACAATACGCCCAACAAGTTTCCAGGGGGACCAAGGCAGGGGATGTTCATGTACAACCACATCTCACATCTACACAGCTGTTAAGGAAAAGCTCTTCTAAAAGGCAGTTATAGAAATCCCATTTTTGCTAGGCAGTAAGACTTGACTCTAAACTTCCCATATTCTGTTCTCAACAAATACCCATGCCCTATCAAAACAGTAACAAGAAACAATGGAGTGCTTCTTTAAAACAACTGAAAATGAAGCAGAGGGACTATTTCTAGTTCCAAGTCAAGTGCTAGGGAGAGGGAGAGGTGGGGATGAGATGTGTATCGTTGTAGGTTTCCCCCCCCCCCCAACTTTCTTCTTCAGGCACATCACAGCAAACCTTCGGATATACCTGATGTATACAAGCTAAACTAGAGCCTGGCAACAGTAACACTACCTCCTGCCCTTAATGCCATCTCCCAGCAGTGACCCACAGGGACTGCACTTGGGATATCAGAGAAGTCAGGGGGTGACTGCCACTTCTCTGCTCTGCAATAAACCTGGGCCCCAGGAGGACAACAGGTGAAAATTTAGACTGAATCCCAATCAGCCATCTTGGTATAAATAGCTTTAGGGTGGCTAACATCAGGCCATGAAAAGAGATCATCAGGTGAAGTTTTTTCTCCTCATTCTTACTCTTTGCAACTTGAGAAGCGTGAAAGAGGACACCCGTTAGCAAAAAGGCTAATTAATTCCTCCTTACCCCAGTGATGCAAAGTGCAAAGCTCCTGGTTGCAGACTGTGTGCCAAACTGCAGTCTTAGGTGCTCAGTTAACAAAAGTCTACAAAATCTCTGGAACTAGCAGTAGGACAAGAGGTGTGAAGAAATATTGGAAGAACACACACCAGCTGTCCCACAAAGCTTCCAGTCCACAGTAGCACAGAGGATCCCAAGCTGACTGCAACTGGCAGCAGTCTGCTTGCCCAGCACAGCTGCTCGGTGAGCACAACACCAACAGGAAAAGCCACACAGTAGTAGAAGCTAACTCCTAGGCCAAGCAGCACCTGAAGAACCTGCAGACCAGCAGCAGCCTTTGTGACTGACACACAGGCATTGCAATCACTAGAACTCTGAAGAACAAATCCGCCTGCAAGAACACACTGAAATCCAAACTGTGTTCACAGTTCTGTTTGTGACTTCTGTCCCTCCATTTAGCTAGGACACAATGAAGCACCCAGTTGTCTAACTTTATTCTAGGACTTCAGAAGAGGCAGGACAATCTATGAGCTCAGAGCAGCTCTGGCCCCATCATCCTTTTTTGGTTGTTCAAGCACTCCCAGTACAATTCCCCTTTCACTACCTGTTCAGCCCAAGGCAAAGGGGGAGAAAAGAGACCCCTGTCTTCACACTGCTTGGGTCAAAGCAGTCAGCAGGACAGCTGGACAAACAATCACAATGTAAGGGGCTTTACTACATGGTATCACATTGAGCATGCAGCAGATGTGCAGCCTGGCCAGCTGTGTTTTCTCACATCAGCTTTCTATTCTTTTGTCCCCCCCTCAAACAGCTTTTCTTCCCTCCCACCCAGGCAGCCTCAGACACATTCTTTCCCTGAGAAAAGGACAGCAGTTTCTAGCCTTACCACCAAATAAATACAGGCTTCAGTGAAATCAGAGAAGCAAGAATGTTTTACTCTGAATCTGAATACACCTGCAGTTCAACCTCAGGTGTGCTATTCAGAGCTAACAGAAGAAGAATGGAAGTGTCAGGAACAGATGTTTTCTTAATCACACCAGATTTTGCTCTGGGCAAGTGAAGGGATTATACGTTATTGTAAATATGCACTTTTTCTGAGATGAGACCATCCACTGAGAATGCTCTGCTGTCTTTTAATCACATCCCTTGGACAACTCTTCACAAACCAGCTGGCCACAAGCCCCAGTCTGTGCGGGAAACCTGGAAGAGGATGGCCAGAACAGCCAGATGATCAAGAAGACAGACTGGACTAGTGCTGGTGGCTGGGAACCAGTCTGGGTGAGCAAGAATTATGTAGCTATCCTCATGGCGATTACTGAGCTATGACTGTAGTGCTATCAGATCTCAAGCAGGGGACAGAACAGAAGGTGTAAAGGTGAAGTCCTTTCTTCCCTGATAAGCCTTGTTCCTTCTCAAGAGCAACAGATGCCATAAATCTTTTAGTTTTTGAGGGTAAGATCAAGGGCAAGTCCTTCACCACTTGGGATAAACACATTCTTTCCTTTTATATGGTGTACATCACTATTTGGCATCACAAGCTGTTGCAGGATGACTTGCTTTGTTACTGATTAACAGCTCAGTTACCAGCTCCCTGCTAGTATCTTGGCACATCATGACACCACTCCTTTCTTACAGCTTTGCCCTCAGGCATAGCTGGCAAAAAACCGCTTCAGAGTTCAGAGCTTACCAGGTACCAGCAATCTTACTGCGCCCACTCTGCAGAGATCAGACGCCACAGCACCAGCCTTCCATATCCCAGACGTTCTGCAGGTGAGACCAGCCATGCCAACATCACTGCAACTTGTGGGGAAGTCAGAAATCACTCATTGTCAGCAGCTCTGGCAGCCCCTCTAAGTACCAGACTGCATCAGCATCAAGCCCATGATTTGGCAAAAAAAGTTAATTCAGGCCACCAGCGCTTTGATCCACTGACAGATCATTTCCTGACACTAACTGAACAGCACAAAGGACCTTGGACATCAACCAGCTGTCATGGCTGGGTGGGGAGCTGGCACTAAAGGCTGCACTGCCAGAGGGAGAAGACGGAGATGGTGGGAGGGGAGCAAATGGCCATTTGCATTCACAGTATGTTCCTTCTTCAGAAGGAGCATCTTGCTAAAAGCTGACAGAAGGGGAGCCCACCAAAACTCACCAACAGCTGCTGCAGGGCATTCTGACATCACTGAAGTGCAGCACACACTGCTGGATGTTACAAGCAGGGGGTAAAGGGGAGATGATTTGTCTTTGTTTTCACTCTCCAGAGGATGCTTAGGCACCAGCAGAGCTTCCAGCACAGTGACCCTTCCAGGACCTTTGGGCCTGAGCTGAGAGAAACAAGTAGTAAGCTGAACAAAGATCTGAGACACCAGATGGAAAAAGCAAAGGCAGAATCGCGATTTAATAGCCCTCTCCTTTTATCCCACCTAAAAAGAAGCATTCATAGCTACCCACAACTACCCTAAAAAAAGAAAGAAACCTGATGCTACCTTCAACATCCTCCCTCAGAAATTCTCCCAGTACAGATATATTCATATTTTCCTCTGTTCCTACTAGTATATATGAATCTTGGCAATTACAAAGAAATGCAGCTTGAGGGGAAGCAGATTAGAGGTATAACTTGCTGCATAGTTCTGGTATGATGAACTCTTAATTAAAAACACTATTAATTGAGGGTGTTGAAAGAAACAGTCCACAAAATTAGGTGGTTTCCCCAGTCTTCATCCTCATTTAACTGAGGCATTTTATCACTAGGCTTTGGGAATCTTATTCTACAATCTTGGATGGAATCAAATACAGCACACAAAACAAAGTGTGACAGAAAGGATTCTTGAGACACCCTTGATGTTTATTAGCTTTCTTTTCTCCTGAAACTCCTCCTGGTGACAGACCTGTTGCTATCCTAATTTTTCTTTAGGAGAAGTTAGGGTGGCTGAACAGCTCTCAGATGTACACTATGGCCTGCCAACTGCCCACATCTGACTGCAGCGTCTCAAACTGCCACAGCACAAAGGAATAAGCTTAATAAACCCCTGCCTGTGGCTTTGAACTTACTACAGTTAGACCCAGGACTGACAGCACTCCACAAGCCTCTCAGGGCTCTGCTGTGTGGTGCAGATTCCCTATAATCCTAGTGAACAGAAGGGTCAGCAAACCAGCAAAGAAGCCAGAAGAACACAGATGACAGGGAAAAGGCAGGTCTAGAAGGACCTCAGAGGAAAGGAGTACAAAAGAGGAGGCAGGAAATAGTTGCTCACAGCCACACTTCAAGCATTAGAAAGCACAGGTACACACACAGGCAGCACACATAGGGCAGCTGGCCTCCTTTTCCGTTTGCAGAACATTCCCTGATGGCACTTTCCAGCATCACAACCTCCTTTTCAGCCCAACACTTGGTCACAAGGTGCACAGCAGAAACATGCCAGCACCACGTGCAGCCTGCAGCCAGCACTAGTCCAGCTCACCAGCTGCTGGTCAGACAAGCAGCAAGCCAGCAGGAGCAGGGGGAATTGCTCACAGGTGCTGAACCAGGACTTAAAGTACCGCAGCAACCTGTGACCATCATTACCAACAGGACAGTGAACACCAGAGTCATGCAAAGACGCTCATCCACACAAGGCATCCTGCTTGCAGTGCAACTTCTGCCACCGCAGATGGCCAGCAAGGCAGCAGCAAGAAGGATCATCCTCCACACAAGCAGAAGTTAGCTTTTAAGAGTCATGGGCTAGGACTTCTAAATGGAGTTTCGAAGAAGCAAACAAGGAAATAGATGGAAATAATAAGGGCTTCTTACATCAGAGAGAAGTCAGCATCCCATCTTAACAAGATGACTATTACCCCTTTCTCATGATAACTAGGAACCTTCTTATCCTGCAGCTTCAGCTTCAACATGACCACTGACAGTACCATTACCACCACTAACCTCATCTGACTTCAGTCCCAACTGTCCAACCAAGGTGAATCATGAGGCAGCCATGGAGCACAACAGCTTTTCCTTCCCACAATTAAAAAAAAAAATCACACCATAATTCCTACAGGAATGTAAAAAAAAAAACAACGTGGCGTCTCCTGGAATGTTAGCAGCCCATAGCAAACAGGTCTCAATTAACATGCTAATGAAAGGAACTCAGAAGGTCAGTTCAAAAAAACATAAATCAGTATGCACAGCTAAGAAAATACCAGACTGATGAATACTGAGGTGGTCACAGCCCTGTACAGAGGGGACAGCCCACAATGCCCAGCTGCCAACAGCTGAGACGGGAGAACTGATGGAAGCATGCGTGACATGTTCAGCACTGACAGGTTGTGATTCCTGGCAGCTACGTATTTTTCTTCCCCATTCCCACCCCATTGCCCCTGCTAGTCTGAGTTTGTACTGTTTCCAAGATGACAACAAATGCAAGTTCTCAGGCATTCACATAAGGCAAAATTCAGGTCAACACTCCTTTCTAGGAAAAGTTTCCTCCACAATTCACCATGCAGTAACACATGTCTCTTTTATTAGATACACATAAATTTTCTCTGTAATGCTGAGAGCTGAACTTGGTACCAAGAATAGCCCAGAATGTCTTTCTTCCATAAAAAAACCAGAACATCTTGTAGCACTGCATCAGCCTGAGAAGCTACAGCAGTTGCCTGCTGCTGCTGTGGCAACAAGGCACCTGTGCCTGCCCTGTCCCCACATCCCCCACCTTGCAATGAAGAGAAAAGCACAACCCATTCATCACTTCCGCAATATCCCCTTTGAGACAAAGTTCAAGACTAACAGAAATCTGATGACAGACCAAAAAACACAATGTTTCTCAAGACAAAGCTTTACTTCAGTTTCACCTGACAGAGGAGCCCGAGTTCAGTCAGGGCCAGCTCTTTCACCTCTCTTTTACTTTTCCTCCCTGNAGGAAATGGGACAGACCAGGAGAGCAGAGAGGAACAGCAAAGGCGTGAGAACAGCAGGGCTGTGAGATGTTTCACAGACACTGCTGGGCAAACATTCAAGGCCATGCAGTAAAGCTACCAAGAGCTGAACTGTGTTTCTTCCTTCTACAAGGAAACTGTCCTGGGCAGCTCCCAGCCGGCTTCCACATCAGCTG
>VXAB01012467.1:10318-52204 GCA_013399175.1 Odontophorus gujanensis
AAAAAAAAAAAAAAAGAAAATGATACAGAAGATTAAACAAACACTTGAGCCCTGTTCTTACAGAAGTATCCAGATTTAAGAAAATAAAAAATGTTAGGAGAATGTATATGGTTTATGAATAATGTGCAGCTTAGCTATAGAATCAACAATGAACTGTTGTGGGTTAAAAAGATCTGCAAGATTTAGAGAAAATAGAAAATTTTAAGAAGGAAATGTCAAAATAGAAAGGACAATCCCAAGATAGACAGGGTGAAAGTCACAAATTTGTGGACAAACCAATCTGGAAGTATAAGAAATCTCAGAGCCAATTACTCCATAAGCACCTATTACCAGAGCTTGGAAAAGTTCTGCATCTGTTTCTGACGCATTTGATGCTGGCAACTGGTTGACATAGGCTACTGGAATACTTGCTTACTCCTGCATTAAAATTCCTATGTTTCCAAAAAAGAAAGAAAATAGTAGCAAAGTAAATAACAATAAGAAACACTTTCATTCTCCAGATTTACTACTCAACTGACTCCATACTTCTTCATTCCACATGCAGCTGTTATTCCTGTACATAAGGACTGGACAAAATGAAAGCTTACCTGAAAGACTGGAATTAATAGCTACAGGATCAGTAAGAATTACAGTAGCACTATTCTATTACAAAAACTTATTCTACTTAATGTTACAGCAATTTCCCCAAGTGTCAGTTTAAGCAAATGTAATTTCTAAAACTAAGAAAGAAATGTAGTTATTTTATATGCTGTTGAAGTTGGTTTTAAAAGCATGTAGAAGTTTACACAGGCTACATTACTGTTGGTTATTTGTCATTCAATTACTGCTTTATCCTTGATTTGTCCTCTACTGAATGAGAAATCTCATGTTACCAAAATGAAACATAAGGAGAATTTAATTATCAACCAGAAGACTTATCAAGCCTCATAATCCTTAGCTTTAAACAACTGCATTGAAATATTATAAACAGTACTTAACAAAGGCTTCTACAAGAGGTCAAAAATGACAGCACAGGGTGTTTTAGAGTTACACCATTGAGATTTCTCTATTTTATGAAATCAATTTCTAGAAAGAAGAGAAAAACACATACACACACAAAAAACTGAAGAGATCTTTCAGTTTCATGACAAAACTTGTGGCCAAAGCCATGACAAAACAAGAGCTCTTACCTGGGACATTTGAGAAAGAACTTTGAACCTCATTCCCTGTGTCCCAGGTTAATATGCTCAACCAAGGGACGATTTACAATGTTAAGATAGACAGACATCTCTCACATTTAAATACCGAATACAGGGGGAAAAAAAAGTGGAGCATCACAAATTAATGGGATATAAAAACTATGTTCTGATCAGTCTTGACAGACTCGATTCCTATGCTGTCAGTCAGAGGAAAAAAAATTCACCATGCAAATTTAATAAAAACCTGTGTGATACTGATTATCAGGAGTTGTCAGAATAAACAACCTTCTCTCAACACACTTATTCAGAAGCCCCAAACGCCAGGCCATTGATTTGAAAGGATCCCAAAACACAACACCAAATGTTATGAGTTCTGTTTTTTTTCTTACAGCCTGTGTTGTCAGACTAGACACATCTCTACTTTCCTATGCCTCCAAAAGACCTGTTAATGCGGTACCTACTGTGCATTCTATGTGCAATCAGCCTAACTCTCCACCTTATCTGGCTCAGACTGAGAAGGTCCCTGGACCAGCACTGAAGCAGGGTCTCTATTTTCTTTCAGAGACACATGTCCTATGCAATGGTCAAAAATATAATTAAAGCAGCTTTATATAACCTCCAGTATTTTAGTTTTCAGACTACGCATAGTGTAGGATGGAGAGAGAAAGATTTTCAGGCTCATATCAAAAACTAGAATCAAGGACTACATACCAACAAACCCCATCCATAATGACACAAATCAGAAATTTGTCAGGGTGCTGCAACATAAAGCAGCTTCCTGAAAAAAAGTCAAGATTTTTTTAAGACATTGTAACTACCTCTGCATGCTGTCATGCTTTCAGATACTCCCCTTGAGAAGCGTGTACTTCCCTCTACCTGGACACAAGGAGCTGCACCACCAAAACCCATGGGGAACCCAGGCTTGTAACAGGGAAGTACATTGTTTAAATGCTTCTCTCGAGCACAGTAAACATCCGTAGAAGCTGGGACTACCTACCTCTGAAGAGTATTTGGATCCACAGCATTCATAACAAAGACCAACACATTCTGTATAAACCCCTGTAAACAAGCATAAAACTGCACTGCCAGCAGCTGACAAGATTTAAGGGCGTCCTTTTTAAAAATTTTCTGTACTAACATGTCTGAAAGAAAAAAAACAATCAAGCTACTTCGAATTTTAAGACAAGAAATAATTCGCAGCAGTCAAATGGATTTACCTGGCTTCCGGGTGGCCTGAGACTTGAGTACCTGGTGGGTTCTAAACATTCGCAAACACGGCATCTTTGCAGAGTGCACCTTGGGTGGTAACACACCAAGCACAGGCACAGAGCACCCGCTGACAGCAACACGCAGAAGGCTCGCCATGTCGCCCCGACCTCCGAGCTGAGTCCTTGCCACGTATGGAATCCCTGCTGTGCGCGTGGAAACAAAGCAACAGTTATTAATGACAGGAGACAGAAGGTATGTAAACTCAGCAGCTGAAGCCTGGTTGACTGCCACTCAATCCATAAAGCAGTCATTTTTGTCTACCTTTTCTTTCCAGTTGGAACACAAAATCCACTTTTTCAAAGTGTGGTAACAGAGTAAAACAGAGGGGGGGAGGAAGTGAGTAAAACCACCAAATTAAACAAGGACACGACAGAGCTGACCTTGCAAGCTGACCTACAGGTTGGCATGCCACGGCTCAGGACCGCATTCCCTTCAGACCATCGCACTAAACTAGGAGCCCCAACCGCCCCCGGGACCTAGACCAAGCCTGACCACCGCCTGAGCCCCAGGAGCCGGGGCCGGGAAGGGCATAGCCAGCGGACCCCGACAGGGCCGGGAAGGGTGCTTCGCTACCAAACCCGCCNCGCGGGAACAAAGCAGAGCTCCCGCCGCGGAGCTCCCGGCCCTAGCCCCGCCGCGCCGCACCGCACCCACCGGCCGTGCCGCCGGCGCCGGCCCCGCCGCGGCACTGACCGACCTTGGGGTGAGGCGGCGTGGCGGGCCCGGAGGAGGCGGAGCGGGGGAGGAGCGGAGCGAAACGGGACGGGACGGGGGGACAAAACCCGGAAGGAGTGGGGGGAGCGCGGGAGTAGGTCACGCGACGGCTCTGGCCTCGCGCGCGGGCATGGGTGTGCGTCACGTGACCGGGCGCGGATACGCGCACGCCTCCCTTCATTCTCCACCCCCCCCCCCCCCCCCTCCGGCTCTGCGGGGCGCCCGCGTGCGTGCGGGAAACGGCGACCAGGATGGTGTAAAACACATTTCTGAGGAAAAAATGCCTTCAGGGTTCATCTTACTGTGCTGCTGCGCCCTCTGTGTCTTGGGCTCTGCTGGGCGCTGCGGCGCTGGTGTCCTGGCGATCACTGTAACGCCAGTTATTAAAGTGAGTCCTTCTTTAAACATAAGAGTGATTGCCCCATCTCTTCTCTTATTAGAAAGAGTCCACAACTGTGACCAGAGAGCACACTGAATACTTTTAATTCGGTTATTTTAGTGGCTAATTTTGGTAAGGGTTTGATAATGCTGCTCACATCTATTTTTGTTAATTGCTTACACAAGTGAAATCTAATTCTTTGAAAACACATCAAAACTCCCAATACTTGTCCTGGTTTCAGTTGCAGCTTAGATTGATTTATTTGTCAGACTTCACTTTCAGCAACAGTTGCATAAGATCAGTTTTCCCATGTACCCAATTAATTCTAAATGTGTCACCTTTATTATCTGGCCAAGTTTGTCTCACCAAAAAACAGTCCAGTGCATACCTCAGGGAAATAATACATCTTAACTGTGTTTTACACTCCGTAACCTACATTCAGAATAGCTAGATGTAACAGTAAACTAAACAAGGACATACCTTCTAAGATTTCACAATGTCAGAAACGTCTGAGATAACTTTTAGGAGACAGGATGAAGAAATGTTTAATTTGTGATTGCAATGGCAGGCATCCTGCCAACAGGAGTGCATCTATGGGAACACCATTACAGCTTTTATACTTTGTCTCCCTTGCCCTTTTTTCCTACTGGCTGGGTATTCCAGGTGCACAACCTTACCAGATTTACATTTGTTAATTGCATTCAGACACTTGTTGATTCGTATTCTACCTCGTGCCAGCGAAGGTTTACATTTGTAAATTACCTTCTAATTCTTACTCTATCTTGCTGCCATCCTGTTGTTTCCAAGATGATTCTGGACTCTTATCCTATTGACATGGTGATTCTCTCCAAGGCCTCTTCTGCCCAAAAGACACTTCTTTTGCTCCTGATGCCTCTTCAGACAGTTCCAACTTGCCTTTACTTCTTTGTGCATGTCGTGTGACAAAAATATTACATATTATTACCTAATATATATATTGCATATATATTCGCAGTGGCTAAACATAAATTGTTACAGCGGTACCTGTATATTGCTAATCAGTTGGCAATCTTTGTTTCTAATTGCTGTGATGCTAGATGGTCGCAGAGACCATGGAATAAAATTCTTACCTTGCTCTTATGCAGAAACGACATTCTATTCCCACAACAATAATTGTATTTTCAACACAGAACAGATTTCTTACAGGTTTTTCTACAGGCTCACTTATTTTTCAACTTCATGAATCATCACCTGAGTTGTAACCACCATGCAAACCTTTGGATTGAGCTTTGGAAACAGCGGGTGGGAAGGTCAGGGTCAGGCTGTCCAGGGAGGCAAACTGCAAATGCTGCTGGGCTGCCAGCAGTGGTGCGTTCCTGAGCTCAAAACTTAGGGAGCTCACAGAGCAAACAGGGCAGCTGAGGAAAAATAGGTGTATATCATTGCAAAGGCGCACATGAGTTGAATCATTTGCAGTTAATCCATTACATAGCCTGTCTTCTATGGTGACTTCTTGCTGGCATGGAAGGCTGTAAAGCTAAACACGTTTGTTGCCACATCCGATGTATAAATTTTACACGAAAACAAGTTACCATTCACCAACACTGCTTTATTGTCACACTGGAAGCCTAACTGTGTTGGCTTAATTTGTAGTTCAGCCTGCAGCTTTTCCCCACACCCCTTTTTTGAGGAAAAACAGCCGTCTGTGCAGGTGGCAGCGTGACACTTCCAAATGAGGCGCAGTTTGCTATCACACTGCCTCACTGTAGGAATCAATAACAAGATTTCTGCAAATGCTGTTTGTAACTTTTTGGGGTTTTTGACAGATGAGCGGCTGGAAGGCCCGGTGCCGGCTGCTAGGGCGGTAAACCTGCGCCACGCCACGCCGCGCCGCGCCGCGCCGCGTGCCCGCTCCACGCGTGAGCGCTGTGCCGTGAGGGGCAGCCCGCCGCCAGGCGGCGCCATTCTCGGCGCGCTGCCACCTGCTGAGGGGCGGCGCCGCGCCGCGGCAGCGCCGGGATTGCTATGGCAACGTGCGGCGCGGCCGGGCGGCAGGGGGCGGTGCGGGCGGGGTGAAACTGAAAGTGGAGGGCTCGGGCCACGGCTAGGCGGGACCTGGCGCTGCGCCGCTCCGGCTCGCATCCCCCGCCCCGTTCGAAGCGCTCGAGGCTTTCCCGGCCCGAGTATGGCCGAGAATTTCGACCGAGCTCCCGGTGCCGGTCGAGGTCGGGGCCGCGGAGGCAGCGTTCTCGGCGGCGCGTCGGAGAGCGGCNGGCGCGGCCGGCCGGCAGGGGGCGCTGCGGGCGGGGTGAAACTGAAAGTGGAGGGCTCGGGCCACGGCTAGGCGGGACCTGGCGCTGCGCCGCTCCGGCTCGCATCCCCCGCCCCGTTCGAAGCGCTCGAGGCTTTCCCGGCCCGAGTATGGCCGAGAATTTCGACCGAGCTCCCGGTGCCGGTCGAGGTCGGGGCCGCGGAGGCAGCGTTCTCGGCGGCGCGTCGGAGAGCGGCGGCGGGGCCTGTCCCGGAGGCGGCGGTTCGCACGGCTCCGGCGCGGTCGAGCAGCAGCAGAACAAAACGAGTGGCCTCCTCCCCCAGCAGGAGCCCCTGCGGCCTCCGAGGACGGCAGCGCTGGGCGCTGCGAGCGCAGGTACTGGGCCGCCGTGACGGGCCCCGGCCCGGACCCTGACGCCGCAGGTGCCGCGGAGCGGCCCTCGGGGCTGTCCGTGCTTGCCCCTCTTCCCCGTCCCACCGAGGCCGGGCCCGGCCGGGAGGTCGGCGAGGCTTGAGGGCCTGCGTTCGCGGCCCGTGCTCCTGGCGGGTCCCCGTCGGTGCCGCACGGGGCTGGGCCGGGAAGGGGGCCGGTCCCTGCGCCTCGGCGGTTGCCGTTGTTTGTGCGTTTTGGGCCTGGAGCCGGGAAAAGGCGTAATGCTGCATCGCTGCCTTAGCGCAACGCACCCCTGCCCCCCTTTTGTGCGCACACATCTGTGCGTGCGTGTTATCCATCTGTTAATCCGACTGCAGATGGTCTCATCCTTCCTAGCATTGAAGAAGTCTTTAGCTCTGGCCTAAAGGTTTGACAAAACGTAAACCTGAGCCAGAGGCGGCCCAAGGCCTTGTTGAATGGTTAACTTTTAAGGTGTTGGGATCAGATGATCTTTTCAATAAACTTAGGAGAGCTACTCAGTAATTTGCATATTTTGAAATATGCAGAAAACAGTTTAAAAAATATTATTTCAGTGGTGGTGTGGCTGTTTTTGGGTGGGATTTTTTTGCTTTTTTTATTTTGTTTTTTTGCAAATAATATACAAGAAGGACAATAGCTTTGAAGAATATGTTAAAAATTAGTCATGTCTGCTATTTGTTGACCTTTGAAATCTTTCTTTTACATTTAAAATCTATGAAAAATCCCCAGGGAAAGGAGATGCATTGGAAGCAGATGTACTGGTTTCTCGTGTTAGCTCTCAGAAAATGTGCTTGTGAGGGAGGGGGATTGTCCCTCTTTATTTTTCTTTTTTTCACTTTTTGCAATGTGGAAGTGTATCCCGAGTTTCCAAAACTGAAAACTTTACCTGTATTGGAGAAAAGCAGTAAAAATGTCTAAATAAGATTAAGTATGCTTGAAAATATATACTGTAAGTAAAAATACATTTAAGGTCGAGAGCAACCAAGCAACGTCTAAGATAAGCTGTTAACAAAACCTTTTCAGAGCACCTGCAGCAGACAAGAATCCCATCTGGATCACGAGTTTCAGTTCCTACTTCTGGACCAGAAATGGCAAAACCTCAGGTGGCTGTGACTCCTGTGGCAATGTCAAAGTTGTCAGTTAAAGCACCTGAGTTTTACCCATCAGGATACAACCCAAACTTCAATCAGAACTTGGCAGTAAGTGTTAATCTTCTCTTCTTAGCACATAGCAATTTACTTTTATGCTTTCTTGACATCATCAAAGCTACATTTGCTTAAGAAATGCCAGAAATTCAGATGATAACCTCCAAAGTCAAGGTAAAGTGATAGTGGGTGGATATTATGGCATACATGAGTTAGTGTGGGGTGTTTTTCTGAAGTTCACATCAGATAACCACATTCCTTGTTGATTACACCAGACATTGACTCCAGAAACGTCCAAATAAGCTATCTTTTTGGAGTCTGCCTGTGTTGCATTATGTCTACAATGCTCTTTAAATAAAGGCTTAGCTGTGCTTTTATGCAGATTTCTGAAGATTTTGAAGCAGTGTGGGAGATGAAGGTTTAACTTAAAGTTTACACAAAAACAGTGAAGTGATAATAGGCAACTTTGCTGAAACTAGATTTTGAATAACTAGATGTTTGAATAACAGATTGAAGAAAACTTGAGTTGAATCCTAATCGTGGTATTAGGGTTTTTTTTGTTTGTTTTTTTTTTCTTGTCAGTAAAATCCTGCTATTTGGTGTTACCGGCTTTGTCAGCTTCCTGAAAAAATGAATATATTGGATAGTACAACTGTTAGCAAAAAAAAGCAACACGAATATGCTTCATTTCACATTTTCTGTAAATAATAGATTTCAGTTGCAAGTCCAGAAAATACCATTTAAATTGCCGTTCATCTGTATGTATGTAATTGCAAACTTCTGAGGCCAGCAGTGTTGCTTTTCAACTATTCTGCAAAAGCACGCAAGCGTGTGGGAGCTCCTTATTGCTATATTGTAGGAATATATTATAAGTGATTCAGCTTTTAATAAAAATAACTTCAAAATCCTAGCAGAACCTAGACCATTTATTTGCGTATGTTTGACGTGTTGCAGGGGTCCTAATTCATTTATACTATGCATGGAAGTGATCTTTCATACTGAACTAACTGAATTAACTTCATAAATGGGGTTAATCTGCAATAAAATATAACTTTAGAGCACCTTGTTTTTACACAGGTTTTAATCATGAGCTTTAAAATCAGGATCAAGACAAAGTTTTGAGAAATTTTGGTTTCTTTGACTTAGAATTCTAATACTCTTCAAATTACAAATCACTTTTGTAATGTTCTCAGGAGTTTTTAAACCTGAAAATTCACATTCCTCTTATAAAGTACAGAGTACTTTTGCTATTAAGCATTTACTTTCTTAAGAATAATCTGTAGATATATTGTGTTTTAGAACATTATGGTAATGGCTATGTTTGTCTATGTAGAATTCAGTAATTCTGTTCATCTCCAGTTCAGTGCTACTTCTGTGCTACTTAACCTCATTCATATAGCTCAAATACGTGACCTTGTACGTGCAACGTTCTTTATATAATTATTTGCTGATTTTGTTGTAAGCTTGATGAACATGTATAATCTGAAGGAGAAAAGGCTTAGTCTTCTGAAGAGAAATCAAACTGATGATAAATTGTTAGCATCTGAATAGAAATGTTGTGAATACTTCTTAGGTATGGGAAAAAAACAGTTGGCACACTAGCTGAAACAGCCTGAGAGCAGGTTTTGCTCATGGTTCTTTCCTTTGGGCTTTCTGATTTTTTAAGTTATGTATATCAGAGGGTTATTTACTATCTGCTTAGCCTTTTCATGGTTTGTTCTTTAAGCTTATGAGCCGACTCTTAGTAGAAGAGAGGCAAAGTGCTGATTTTCAGCTTAATTGCACATCCTTTTTCATTGCTAATAACAACATAAAGGGAAGGAATTAGACTGGGAAATCACTGACATTAATGGAAAGTTTCTACTTCATTTTCATAGCTTTGAATCATGAATTTGTAATGAATGTGTAAACTTAAAGGCTTCTGTTTGCCAGCTACTATTTAAAAAATAACCAAGAGGAATTTGTGTTATTTTTATTTAGTTGATACAGTATGTGTTGCTGTATTCTCTGTTAAATCTTAAAATCTGCCAGTAAGAAATGTGACGTATGTCTAGAAGTTACTGAACCAATTCTGTTTAGTTTTTGTGTTATTACTAGTTACATAACAAAATACGTTCCTTCCTATACAGTTCCTCTCATACTTGAATTGTAATCATCCCAGAACAGTATTAAACTTTAAAGTGTTACAAACATTCATTTTTGAATGAACAAAATTAGCAGTCTTCTGTTTCATCACCGAGAGCATAAACGTTGATTAAAGATTATTATGCTAACTCCTCATTTTTTTAGGGAGCAGGTGTGTTCACTGTCTGTTTTTTAGCCTCAGTAACTGCAAATTAACGCAATACCACTGAACTAGTTCTGTTTCATGTCTTCTTTGATCCATTTCCAAAAAAAATGCAGCTTCGCTGGCTTTAGAAGATCAGTTTTCCTGGCCTAAGTTTATGCATAGGAATACTATCCTGTATTTATTGTATATCTGTATTTTCTCCTTCTCCTGCTTATTTTGGAGCACAGTGGCACTCTCTGTAAGTGCAAAATATTTTGTTTCCTATTTCCACTTATTTTTCCTTTTACAATTCATTTATCTGCAGCACAGTATGTGCACACATGAAGGAAGGGTTTTGAGTCACAGGTAGTTCTATTCTTAGAAGGTACACTTACTTGGTAGCTTGTTAATCTTCCATCCAGTTTAACAAACGGTGTAGTTTGGTTGTTTTTGTTTTGTGTTATTCTTTATTTCTTTTTAAGTCTATTGGCATGCTTGTCTGGGAGACCCTAGTCTCTGTAAAAGCATGTTACTTAGTTCTTAAGATGATAGCACTACTGAAGCTTTCTGAAGTACTGTGGTTTATGCTCTCTAAAAATATTTGTGAACCAAGTAGTAAGAGTTGCTATCACGCATGACAAGCATCGGGAGTTACTGATAACTAAGAGCTATACTGTTGTTTCTGGAGCTGGCAAGTATAACAACTTTAGGTTCTTTCTAAATGTTATGTTTCTTCATTGCTATAGGATTCTTCCTTTGAAGATGGATATGGTGGCTATCTGACTTTGGCGGAATATGTACAAGACTTCCTAAACCATCTCACTGAGCAACCAGGTTGTTTTGAAACTGAAATAGAACAGTTTGCTGAAACGCTAAATGGCTGGGTCATTACAGATGAAGCTTTGCAAGAGCTTGTTGAGCTCATCTATCAGCAGGTAGCCTGTGTGTTCTGTTTTCTAATATGGGTACAGTGCCTTTTGCTACCTAGTGTCCAAAATATGTGTAAAAGTGTGATTTGTTATGTAATTGTATCTATGTAGCATTTCAGGGGTTTTCATTCTCTCTGTTCAGTCTGGAACATGCAGAGAAAGATTTTGCTCAGTACATTTGAGGTTTACCCAAATGTAGGTTTACCCAGTTTCTCAGTTGCCTTTACAGTGCATCATAACTTCCAGGTTACATGCTAAATTGCAGTTGCAGCACTTAATTAAAGGAGTTGTCTTTGAGTTGCTGTATTTACATTGCAGGTATCAAAGTAATTCTTAAGCCATGTCTGAGTAACATGTTTTGATTCTTTCCTACAGAATATATTCTTCCTAATGCTTAGATATTTCTAATTCCTTGAAGTTTTAAACAACTAACTAGACACCTACAGTATACCCTTCTGGAAATATACTTAAACTCACAGGCTTTGTCATTCATTGTTGGTCTAATGGTAACTAGGTCCGGTCCCATTGATGGCTGTGGAAATGAGGACAGAGACCTTAAACTGAACTCTGTACTAATTGGGGAAGCCATTGGAGAGAACAGTTGAATCCAAGCAAATGAACTGTTGTTCCTGTCATTCGGGCTTGCTACAGAGAATGTAGTCACACTTGGACTTGCTATTTATTACATTGGGTGTCACCCACTTTGCTGAGTTGATTGCTTTTGGACACTTGAAGAATGCAAGCAACTCTTATGTTCCTCATCTAAGTGCAGATACTTGCAGAGTTTTTACTGTGAAATACTCTAGACTATATAGAAGCTGCAAGACTGGTTGGTTCTCATGCAGGATTCAGAGTCTTCAGTTTCTTATTATCATACAGTTTCTTATTATACAACTGCCAAATGAGTGCTGCATTTGGCAGTATCATTTTCTCATCCTTTATTTGGATGCATGGAGGGCAGTGAATAGACAACAAAAGGATTCAGTATAATTTTACAGGGAAAAAAAAAAAAGAAACGAGGATTCATCTTCATAATAAACTTCTCATACATTAAATAAACTGACTTACTTTTCATGCAAATCTTTAATTTTGCCTCCTCATCTCCTGGCTTATAACAGGCCTGGTATTGTGGTTGGCTATTTCTTCCTTAACTGAAAATCATTGAGTTTTAACAATCTGAAACATAAGTTTATGTGGGAAGTGAAATTCATCGCAGTGGTTTTTTTTGTTTGTTTGTTTTAAATTCTAGTATTGAAACATAAGAGTTTAGGTTTTGTTCTTGTTTTTTTTAATGACAGGAGATGATAGCATTTGAATGTCAGTCAGCTGTGCTTTTAATATTTTTCTGTCTTGAGTTTTTGTTTGTGTATATGTGTTTTCTAGTCCTAGCTTATCACAAAACTTCATTCAAGTTGCTGAGGTGTGCTTATAGTTATCTGCTTCAGTGATAGTAATTAAATCCAGTTGAGAAGATTTGTAGATAGTAGATCTGTGCAAGAAAAAGGCTAAAATAACAGGGGAAAAAAAAAGAAATAAATCCTGTGTAGCTCTCCATTCTTTCGAGGGTCAGGTATCTCAGGCGCTCTATAAATACAGTCATCTACTTCCACCTGTTCTTCTGAAGCCGTTTACGTATATACCATTCCTTGTCATGCTGTACTCTTTCCCAAGGCATACTCCACTGCCAAATGTAGATTCTGGAACAGAGAGCTCTGAAACTGCATCAGAGTGGGTTTTTTTGATTAATAATTCCTTGATCTTTGAGGAAGTGCATGTCCCTGAAGAAGTCTTATTGCCCTCTATAGATCTTTTTTTTTTTTTTTTTTAAATTAACAGTTTCTAAGTACATTTTAGACACTGTTATAGGTTATAATGGAGAAGAAGAGTTGAATACACATGGGATAAAGCCACAGAATCACATTATAGTGAACATTTGTGTTCTGAAATGAGTATAGCAAAGTGTCAAGTATGAAAATTAACATGACAAACAGTAATAATACATTTTCTACTTTTCTGTGATCTAATCAACTGATGTTAAACATCATTTTCTAAAATGACTTTAAAGGTATATCATGACCTAATCATTACCTGTACAAATAATTTATTTATTCTTTTTTATTTTGAAAGGCCACAGCTGTCCCAAACTTTTCCTACATGGGAGCAAGGTTATGTAACAATTTATCTCACCGTCTAACCATTAGTCCACAAAGTGGGAACTTCAGACAGTTGTTACTTAAGAGGTAAGTGTCAGCGTGTCCTTTTATACCTGTTACTCCCTTTGGCTGGGTTGTGTGTCTTCTTCTTTTGTATATAACTCATAAACATCCAAAGAAGTATTGTTTAAAATAGAAGGATTTGAAATTGAGGCCTATTAAAGCAGAGGTACATGTACTGGATACCAAATATATACATGCTTTATTTTTTTTAACACAACAGGACTCAGTTCAGATTTTGTAGTCTCTTCTGAACTCAGTACCAAATTACAGAGTAAATTTGAAAGCCAGTCAACTTCAGAAGTATCTTAAAATTGTGCATGTGAATACTGACTTTCTTTGTCTTCTTCTTGTCCTTTACTGGGACTTGTTTTTTTCCTTGAATTACTTAACTGGCTGGAGTTGCTGTGTAAAGCTTTTTCATTGATGATCTAAGTTGCTTTTGCTGTGTAAAGCTTGTTTGTTGATCACTTTATGTACATTAAATAGATGCATAAAATGCAGAATGATCCTCAGTTTTTAGGGGCTTACAATTTAATGATTAGACTTCATGGATTACATGATGAAACATCTTTTAAATGATGAGTCTCCTTTTAAATCCTAGTGCATGACATTTGAAGAATTAATACATTTTACTTCAGGAGTCTTTAAAAATAATCCTTTTCTCTTTAAGGACTTTTGACTTTCTAAGCATCAGGCTTAATTTAAAAGTTTCACTTAGTACATGGACGTTTACAGGTAAAAGCATGGTAAGCTTAAAAGATCATCAAAATGAATTTCTGTAAATCAGGAGCAGTACCTTATGGAAAAGCTGAAAATAATCATTGTCCTTGTTGCAAAGGTGATGAACCTTTTCTCCTTCCTAATGACACTACAAATGATCATTTTTATCTTGTCTTCATTATATTGTTCATGCAACAAATGTAGTTACGAAGGAATTTCCTTCTAATAGTGATTACTGGTTTTAAAACAAACCCAATGATAACATTAGCACCCTAAAAATTCAAATTTAAGGTTGCTTATGCTTTTGCATCTACTGTGGATGAAATTGGGATGGGGTGAGAATAAAAAGCCTAACTGTATGAATACATATTCTGTTTCTCGGCCTAAATTTCTATCTAAAATGTGGTATCTCAGCTCTTTAAGTAGTTTGGTTTTCTCAGACATTTCTTAGTCCGTTTCTTAATCTCAGTGCATAGGCACTGAGAATATGTTGGAGGTTGTCTTGTTTTCCTTTTACTCTGAACTGGTTTTAAACTGCTGTGTAAACTAGCATTATCCTTAACACACTTGATGAAGACTGAAAATACTGTGTCACTGCCATATTATCTTAAATTATAAGATACAAATATATAACAAATTATAAGATACAAAGATAACAAATGCTATTAAATATGTTCATTTTACACCCCCAATTATAACTAAGGTATGCACAGCTGTCACTTAAAATTGTGGCATAAAGAATTTTTCAAACAAGGATAAAGGCATGCATGGCAGTGTGAGCACTACCCTAAAATGGGAAGATGTTAACATAAATACATTTAGATGCCTGTGTTAAACTTGTGTCCATATTGTAACGTGTATTTTTACTTGTCTTCAGTGTCTCAGTGCTTGAAACCACAATCACGTCATCATATTTATTTACTGAGAACAAAAAAAGCCTATGCCTTTGTGAAGTCTTCTCATTTTCCTCACAAATCATGCTTCCCAAAATTCAACATGTATCAGTTTTAACACAGTTCATAAGTTCTTAGCACTGTACTAAATCAGTAGCATATTATGTTAGGATGCGTACAGAGAATAATGATATAATTTTGTTTAATGTTTTCAGGTGTCGAGCAGAGTTTGAAAACAGAGATGAAGCTGCAAAAGGAGATGAGGCTACTCGAAAACAATTTCATGCCTTTGTATTGTTCTTAGGTGAACTTTACCTTAACCTAGAGGTAGGAAGAAAGTTCTTTTTCACATGGTTTTCCATTAATTCTTGTTGCATTTAAGCAAACGTGGAAATGAGAGGTATTACTTCAGGTATTTTGTGTGTTGTTTTTTTGTTGCTTTTTTTATGTAGAAGTGAATAAGCCTAAAACTTGTCTGGTCATACCTACTTTTCGTTGGAAAAATTGGAATGAAGTTCTTCGATATTTTATTTTCTCTTCCAAAATTATCAGATATTAAAACTTATCAAAAGCAAATCAGGATTAATAACACATGTAGCTTAACATTTCACCTCTAGCTGGAGATAAGAAACACTTGAGGAAGGTGTGCGAATTTTCAAAATGAGCAGTTAGAAATTGAGACCTTGAATGGGATTTCATCTTAAGGTTTGAATCCTTGGATTATGCATGAAGCATGTAATTTTTTATTTAGATTGTATTTTCATGTCTGTGATGCATACATACACTTTTTTTTATATGTGAAAACCTTACTCCACTCTTAACATGTGACTTCAGTAAAGTCACCAACTGCTGTAATATGTTTGACAGTATTCTTTTTTTACTGGAGTATTTCAAAGGTATGATCTAATGAGACGCTATAAAAGTGCTTTTATATCATGAGGAGTTTTCCAACTCTTCCATTTTTGAACAAAGTGGGCCTTGAAATCTCCTTTTTTGATGAAAGTAAAAAGGAAGCTTTACAAGAAATATGGGGGGAGAGAGAGCTTTCCACTTTTGTGGAGTTACTCCTCTCATTTTTAAACAGTTTTCTATAATTTTAAAATACACAAAGAATGCCTTTCAGAACTAAGTTGTTACAACTGTATAGAAATGTGATGTGGTGTCAGGAAGAACTTGAGATTCCAGGAGTTTGGGATGATACAGACTATTTACCAGGCATCTTGCAGCTTTTCTTGTAAGTCTAGTAACAAAGAGAAAGCTAGAAGTGCATTATTATGCTTAGGTTAGATTTGTAAGAATATTATTCAGTTTGTGTTCTAAAGTAGTTGTGCTAATTGAGAAGTTCTTCCAGCTGTTCTTCTTAAACTATGTTAATCAACAAGTAATTAACTATGTTAATCGCAGAGCGTTTAAGAGAGAAAAATATAACTAAATTAACTTCTGAAACTAAAGTCTTTTAAGTATTTTATTAATGTTTTGCAGATTAAGGGAACAAAGGGACAGGTAACACGAGCAGAAATTCTTCAAGAAGGACTTCGAGAATTACTAAATGCGCTTTTCTCTAATCCCGTGGACAGTAATTTGATATGTGCAGTGAAGTTGCTGAAGGTGAGAGTAGTTTTAAATGAAGGAAAAAAAATGACGTTTTGAAGGGTGAAATTCATCAGCACTATTTGTTTATGTAATTGTATAAAAATTGTACGGTAATTGAAATACAAATGTTAGCATACTTTGATTTGTCTTCAATACAATAGGAAGTGAAGAGATTGAAATCCAGCCACATATGGTTCCTGCTCTTGATTCCAAATTGGGGGTGGAGTGGAGAGAGAAGACAGGAATAAAAAACGAGGGAAAGTGAGAGAAAAGTCAAGTGAAAACCTTCTACTTCATACCAGAGGCTAGATAGATTTCTTGGTCACAGAATTGAGATCCAGGCTAGCAGAGGTACTGTATCACAATTCCTTTTACAGATCAGTAAAGTGATAAATAGAGATTTATAATTACTGGTAAGTAGAAGTTCAGAATTGGTTAGGTAAAGGAGAGAGGTTAGTTTCCTCATCAACGTGAACATGAGTGGAGTTGAGCAACTGTCATCTTTGGATATCCCCATTGGGATGTTATTGCATGCCCTGTGAATGCTTTAGCTGAATGCCTCAACAGAGAAATGGGCATTGCAAAAGTTAGTGGATTGTGCTTCTGTAATGCATAGAGTGAAGGTAGCATGTTTTATGGAAGCGTTTCTCATCAGAAAGATGAGAAATTTTGGTTTCTTTTTTTAAGTGCTTGAAGATTGGGAAGAGAAAATTGAGGGGTTTTGGATAAGTGGAAGAATATTACTTTTTAAAGGTCTGATAGATAAGGAAACGTACCCTTAAAGCATTTAGATTCTGAGATAATAGATGCATCTCAGCTTTGAGAGATAAAACTGCAATAGAGGAAGTGTGTATGGGTTTTTATGCTTTACATTGTCAGTAACACAAAATGTACTTTCATTAATTCCATTATGAACTTGAGCAAATAAAAATAAATTATATGCTAGTTCAAAAGTACTAAAACACAAGGCCACATAACAAGAGCAATAGAATTGAAGCAAAGTAAGCAGTCCCTTTAGCTCTTCTGCTGCTTCTGTTGTGGGAGGAAACAGTGACCAACGTGAATAAATTGTAGGGTTTGGGGCATGCTTGCTGTTCTGAAAGATACTGAGAAGCTAGGATCTATCACTTTCATTTTCTTGGGTTTTTGTTTGTTTGTTTGTTTCACCAAAATGTTCTATCTACCAAATCCTACTTCATTGTCTAAATGTTACAGAACCTATTATGTTGACAGCTTCTTCAAGTTTTCTCTGGTTTGCTTTTTGAAAAAATGTACTATCCCTTGTATTTAGTTGACAGGCTCAGTTTTAGAAGATGCTTGGAAAGAAAAAGGAAAGGATGATATGACTGAAGTGATTCAGAGAATTGAAAATGTTGTATTGGATGCAAACTGTAGCAGGTGAAAAGATAAATTTGTTCCTTGTTTTGTTTGTTTTACTAAACAGAAAAGCTTACAAATCCTCAAGAATACTGAAACATACTTTTACAACAAAACATCTGTTCATAAAAATTGAGGTCCTTTGGGGTAACTTTGTAGCTAGTATGTAGTATTTTTCAAGGTTTTTTCTGTTTGTTTTTACTCTCTGTCTTAATAGATGTGATTAATGATATTTATGTCTTGAAATCTCTCTTAAGTATTTTATAACTACACTTGCTTTGAAAGCATAATAGCGACAATAGCACCTTTATACTTTTAAACCGGAATTTAAGCCTTAAATATGGTGTTTTTAAATCACTAGGGGTAAAATGGAATAGAGTTGTATTGGTTTTTGGACATATGTTTTTGGCAAGGTCATAGTACAGGCTGCAAAAAGTAGAGGAAACTGCTGAAGATACCTCCTCAGTATTTCTTCCTCTTTCAGTAAGAAATCTGTGAAAGAAGCAACTTCTCTTATTTTAGGGAAGTAAAGAGAGGTGATATTTATTGTATTGGAGACCTTACTTTTGCCCCCTTGAGTACACAATTTCAGCTTGAAGTAGGGGGCTACGTTCAGGAGCGTAAACTAGATGTTTGATACCACTGACCCACTGTCCTCCCTGTTCTGCCCACTACTACCCTTTCATAAAAAAAAGATTTGTTATTCAAGTTGTGCCGCAGATTTGTTATCTTGAGGAAAAACTGCAGCAGTTTCTATTTTGTATGGACTCCCTACATCAACTTGGGTGAGGTATCTCTCTGGTGTTTGTAGAATAACAGATGCCCATTTCCTTGCTTAGCAAAAGAACATTCTAACTTCTGTGGTATTCCTGTTTGGTATTACCAGAGATGTGAAACATATGCTTCTGAAACTAGTGGAACTGCGATCAAGTAACTGGGGTAGAGTTCTTGGAACTTCTCCACATACAGAAGCTACCCCTGAAAATGACCCAAACTATTTTATGGTAAGAATGTACTTCAGTTCCTTAATTTAATATGAATTTGATTCATAGACATCTGTATAGCTAAAAACTTCAAACAACTGCTTCTTCGAATGTATATGATTTACTCTACAACTTTATTTTTAGAATGAGCCAACATTTTACACTTCTGATGGCATTCCTTTCACTGCAGCAGATCCAGGTACAGCCTGTTTAATGTTTATCTTCTTTAACAAGTTGTAATTAATTGTAGTCTTGCCAAAGTATATATGAAGTTCTTTGTAAAATGACTGAAATTCTTGCAATTTAAAAGACAAAATTATGTATTAATGTCTGGCTTTGAATTGTACAGAACATTCCTTATACAGGGATTAAAAATATAGATATTTGAAATCGAGGATGTGTATTTTAGTTCAAAGTATTCCTCAACATTTGGTCTCTTTGCAAGGCCAGAAAACTTTGTCTTCTTTTACACATTGTTACAATCATGAAATAATTATTGGATTGGATAAGACCACCTAGATCATCAGTTCACTAAATTATGTCCCTTAATGCCTAGCATTTGTTTTCTATCATCTGGATACAGCACAGCATGGTGTTGTTTGAGGTTATGGTATCTGTGACCATCTTCACAATTCTGTGGGATGATGGATATTCTTAGAGTTTGTCTGATGTCCTGAAAAAATTCTGTAGTAGATTTTTCTCCTACTGTTTCATTCTGTTCGTGGTTTCATTAAATAAGCTACTTTCAAATTGCATAGATAATTGTTAATTTAGAAGTCTGATCTTACTATATATTGCTCCATCTGTTTTTTTACTATGCCAGATTATCAAGAAGAATATCAAGAGCTTCTTGAAAGACAGGACTGGTTCCCAGATTATGAAGAAAATGGAACAGATTTATCTGGAGCTGGAGATCTGTATGTTTACTTCTAGAATATCTTTCCTAAAGATAACTTTGCAGATACTAGTTGTTCTTACTGCAAACTTAAGAATGCAATCCTGAAAAAATTAAATAATTATTGCTCAACTCTACAATAGAAGCTAAATATTTGTTACAGTGTATGTTGTTTTGTAATCACACACATTCAAAACAAATATTTATCCTTCTGAATATTGCAAGGAGTTTTAGTTATTTCTGAACAGGTGCAAACTTTGCTTGCAGTATTTTTTTCAGCATTAGTAAAAGTGAAGCACCTGAGCTTCAAGCACTGTGAGACGGTCTGAGTAGCTAGAGATGATGACAATATTCAGCCTTTCAAAGGGGAGGTTGCTAAGTTTTTCTCCTTAGCATAAACAGTATTCCCCCGTCACATGGCTGTTAAGTATTTTTGTAAAACAAGAAAACCAACCTAATAGCAAAGAGGGAAACAGTAGATGAGAATATAGTCTGATTTTCTGATAATGGTTTATAAGAACCTAATTGGAAAACAGTAGAAAGAATGGGGTATAAAACAAATTGCTCTGGAGCTTTGTGCTCATCTTGTTGAAAGAGACTTGAATCTAAAAAGTATTTTCAGTGTTGGCATCATGTGTATTAAGAGTGCTGGCCTGAATCAGTATTTAAATTAGAAGACTGAGATGGCAGCTAACCAAGGGTACTTGCAGGAACTATGGGATGGACATAAACTAGAGATGCCATCAGGAATCAACAGGCTAATACTGAAGTAAAAATACCTGAACTGATGTGCTTATAAGACCAAATTAAATGCAAGATACAGACAGATAGTACTTTAAAAAAAAAAAAAAAAAGCATATCTGGAGTGGCATGTGGAAAACTGACTCAGCTTTTATGAAAATTGACTTCAGAACCGTCTTTGCTGAAAGCTTAAGAAAAGCTTGTACAGATGTATAGTATTGATCTTCTGTCAGCCATGTCTTGTGGCTTTCATCAAGGAAAAGGGCTCCCTGTGCATGTACACTGCTACAGGAGAAAGAGGACTATTATTTAAAGCACAGTGCTCAAGAAAAAAGAATACTTTTTTAGTATCTCCCTGACAGTTACCATGATTTTGTGTGAAACCTAACATTTCTTGCCCCAGTACTGATAAGATATGTGACTGCCTTGTTTGGAACTCATGCACAGAAGATTACCTCAGAGAACTGCACACGTGCTGAGAGTCGTTAGCTGCAGACTTTTTAAGAATTACATACCCACCCTATTGTAAACAGAATGGCTTGGGTTGGAAAGGGCTTTAGAGATAGCTAGTTCTTCTGCCATAGGCAGAGTTGTCACCCACTACCTCAGGCTGCCCAGGGTTCCAGCCAACATGGCCTTGAATGCCTCTGGGGATGGGGCATACAAAACTTCTCTTGGCAGCCTGTTACAGGGCCTCACCATCCTCCAGGTAAAGAGTTTTCTCTTACTATCCAATATAAATCTCTATTCTTCTAGTTTAAAACCATTTCTCTTATTCTACCACTGTCAAAGCAGGTAAAAAGTTGGTCTTAGTCCTGTTTATATGCTCCCTTTCCTTTAAGTGGTCTCCCTGCAGCTGCCTTATACAAGCTGAACAAGTCCACCTCGCTCAACCTTTTTCAGAGTAAAGGTGCTCCAGCCATCTGATCATCTTTGTGGCCTCTTCCACATCCTTCTTGTTCTGAGGGCCCTAGGCCTGAACACAGTACTGCAGGTGGGGCCTCACAAGGGCAGATTATAGGGGAACAGTCACATCCCCCTCTCCCTGTGACCTCTCTTTTCATAGAATCATTTACATAGAACCATTAAGGTTGGAAATGACCACTAAGATTATGTAGTCCAGTCGTCATCCTCTCACCATCATGCCCACTAAACCATGTCCCTCAGTGGCAACAAACACCCTGCTCCTGATAGCCAGCAGGTCAAGGGAGGTGGTCCTCCCCCTCTTTTCTGCCCTGGTGAGGCCTCACCTGGAGTACTGTGTCCNTTCCAGACTAAACAATCCCCGTCCCTCAGCTACTCCTCTTGTGTTCCAGTCCCTTCACAGCCTTGATGCTTTTCTTTTGACATATTTCCAGACCTTATTATCTTTCTTGTGGTTAGGAGCCCAAAACTGAATGCAGTACTCNGGCTCCCTGGTACAAAAAAGTCAGGGATCTCCTGGAAGGAGTCCAGGGAAACAGAGGGGCACACAGATTAGTTAAAGGGCCTGGAACACCTCCCTTATAAGGAAAGACTGAGAGCCCTGGGTCTGTTCAGCCTTGGAAGAAGAGGGCTCAGAAGGGATCTGATCCATGTCTATACATACCTAAGGAGCGGGAGGCAAAGGGACGAGGCTGGACTCTTCTCAGCAGCGTGTGGCAATAGGACAAGGGGAAAAGGCCACAAACTGAAGCANCCCCCAGGGCCTTTTCCTCTGCAGTCTTCCAGCCACCCTGCCCCAAGGCTATAGTCATGCATGAGGTTGTTGTGACCAAAGCAGAAGACCCAGCACTGGATCTTGTTGAACCTCACTCACACAGTTGGCCTCAGCCCATCAGTCCAACTATCCAGATTGCTCTGTAGGGTCTTCGTACCTGCAGGTAGATCAACACTTCCCCCCAAGTTTGTGTTATCTAGAAATTAACCAAGGGCTTGCTCAGGCTCCTCAGTGCAGCTCAGGGTACAGATGGCCTTCCAGCTGCAAGCACACAGTGCTGGCTTGTGTCCCTCTTTCTGACCACTAGAACCCCCGAAGTCATTCTCTGCAGGGTTGCTCTCAGTTAGTTCTTCTCCCAGGCTGAACAGGTCTGGGATTGCCATGACCTAAGTACAAACCTGAGCACTTGGCCGTGTTGAACCTTATTAGGTTTTTTGGGCTCACTTCTCAAGCGTGTCGAGGTCCTTGGTAGCTATATCTGTTCCTTTTGTCATATCAACTGTGCTGCTTAGGTGGCGTCCTCTGCAGACTTGCACAGAATCCCACTGTCAGGGTAATTAATTAATCAAGATGCTGAAGAACACCAGTCCCAAGGCAGGTTCCTGAGGGACATCACTCATTACTGGCCTCCACCTGGACATAGAGCCACTGACCACAACCTTCTGTCTGTGACCATCCCACCAATTCCTTTTACACTTAATAGCCTGCCCTTCAAATCTATCTTTCCAATTTAGAGATAAGGGTATTTTGTGGGACCATGTCACAATGCCTTGCAGAAGTCTTGAGAGGAGATGTCTGTTGCCCTTTGTCTGCTGACGCCATCAGTACATCCTAGAAGGCCACCACATTGATCAGGCATGATCTGCCCTTGGTGAAGCTGTGCTGGCTGTTCAGATCACATTTTCAGATGACGTGTGCCTTCAGATATCTTCCAGGACACTGTGTTCTATGGCCTTCCTACTAGAGGGGAGAAAGAAAGCTGTTAAGTGATCCCCATCACTTTTCAGTGCTGTTTCAAAACTGTGATAGTCTTCATTCTCTGCAGCACTGACAACCATTAATGGAAATCCAGTCTTTCTCTGGCCTAAATATAACAGTTCCTTCCTGGAGAAGAAAAAGAAAAAATAAGTGTCTGGCTACAATTTAATAGGAGGTACTATAGTACAGATGCAAAGGAGAGGTAAATTAAGAGCACCTTCTTATGTGTATCAACAAATCTAAGTATAGGTTGTCCATATAATAATGTGTTCAAGCTCATGTGCAAACATGACAGTTGATGCAGTGTTTGAACCAGGATGGTGACTAATTGAAGACTATGCTAATGATCCTTTTTGCAAAAGGATTAGCACAAATTCATTAGGAAATTTTGGAAAGAAGTTGTTTTATATTGTATTGCCACTTCGTATGTCATCCAAGATACTTCCTTAACCTACTAGGTAACGTGAGATGACCTGAAATGGTCTGTAGTGATTTGTACCTGTCTGCGCTGCTTACAGGCTTTTATTTATTCTCCATGCCATTATTTTTTTTTTTCTCTTCGTTCCCTTTTAGTTAATGTTACAGTTAACTACTATTTATAAAGGTCCATTTTATTCTTGCCGTTTCTGTGTATATTTTACCAGTATACTGTTGCTGAAAGTGTATACTTAAACTTACTTTTGGTGTTGTGTTTTCTTTTTTTTGTAGATGTTTTGATGACATTGATGATGAGATGGATCCAGAAATTGAAGAAGCATATGAAAAATTCTGTCTAGAATCAGAACATGGGAGAAAACAGTGAGATTTTACCCATAAATATTAATTATGTTTATTAAAGCAGTTTAGATATGGTTAGAGTGTAAGGGGATGCAAAAATTGAAACATTTGTACCAAAATAAGAAAGTTGAGTTTCTCCAATGACAAAAAAAAAGATACAGTTTTCCTTTTGTTAAACAGAACCTGCCAAAAATTGTAATCTTATGCCGTGTATCTTCAAACGTTGTGTATATATCATAGTTTACTTTATGTACAGGTATACGGACAATGTTTTGGCTGCAATAAAAATTCATCTTAAAAATATGATAATGGAAATTAAACTTTAACTAAAGCAGAACTCTGAAATTTCCCTTGCGGAAGAAAGGAGAACAATTTGATCTTTTAATTGCTTGCTTGTTCTAATATGCAGTAGAACTCTCCCATCCCTTTTACCATACAAAGCTATTCTTTTTTGTTGTTTTTGTTTTTGTTTTGTTACTTTTTTATTGCTAAAGAGAGTATGATCCAAATAGAGATTATCTGCTCCGTAGATCTCAATCATGGAATCATGCGAAGTAGTTTATGAAGATTTGATTTTGTGTTTTGTGGGTTGTCTTGTGGGGATATATATATTTTGTATGTTTGTTTTTTGTTTGTTTTTTGCTTTGTTTCTTCCCTCTTTCCTCTACCCAAGCCCTTTTCTGTGAGGTCTGGAAGTGAAATAAACATGAAATATGGGGATATTGTGCAAAACTAAGCTGTATTTTATAAGTCAGGTGCTTTCAAGATCTGTGGTTCAGATAAGCTTATTTCTAACTTTTACAAGCAAAAACTATCCTTGAAATAATTTGCTGTGTTCTTCAAGACTACATGAATATAGTTATGGTTTAACCAATGCTCCTCAAGATTATGTGCAGTGCTTGATATATTTTTGAATGTATCTAACATGTCTAACCTTCTGGCAACGCTTGTAATTTTCTCCATTCTTCTGATTATTTTATATAACTTGTCTTAATTTTGTAGTTTGAGTACATTCATGTATTTCATAAATGTTAACATTCTGAAGCTGACTGCTCTTTTTTGACTCAGTATAATCATGTTAGCGCATAATATTCCATTGTTGCTGTTGCAAAACTCAGTTGTACTGTTCCTTGTTATCTGTTCCTGGTTAGACTAAGTAGAACCCCTTACCAAAAAAAAAACAAAAAAAAAAAAAAAAAAAAAAAAAAAACAAAAACAAACAAACAGAAAAAAAAGGAAATAATTCCCAAAAAGTAGCTAAATAGCTACTGTAAAGAACATGTTGTAAATATGCATGTAAATAATTCTGTTAATATTTCACTGTAATACGTTTGGTTAAATGACTTGTATGTCTGCTAATACAGTGAGCACTGTTTTCTGGGTGTTTATTAAACATTCATTTAGGTTGGAGTTTTGGAAAATAAAATTTAACTAGCTTTGTTTCCTTTGTTATATTTTCACTGTTCTGCCTTTTTGATTAAAAAAAACTATTTTTTTTATTCTTCTATATTTCTCCTACCTGTAACAGTCTATTTTTTTCTTTGAAGTACACTGCTGCAGAGAGGACTGTCTTTTACAAATGAGACACAGGATTTATAGAAGGGCAGTAGTGGCCAGAAGAAGCAGAAATGTGTAAATCAAATTTTCAGATGAATATACTTTACATAAACATTCTCTGATACAGATTGTGCGTACTTTTCTTAGAAAATTTTCAACTCACATGTAGGTCTGTATTCTTACGACTTTACAAGCTCGTTTCTTGTGGAAAACGTATTTCTGAAAATGGAAATTCTCAGTAGTATGACCAAGGAAGGATTTGCATAATTCATTACATAAGTTAACTGCTTCTTCAGTGGGCTCTGCCTTACAAGTTTAACTGCGCATCTCTTGTACAGCATGCTTTTATGAAAACTAGAATACATACACTGTCTGTCCAAGATGACAGGATGTATGTCTCACATGTAAATATAAATAAGAAATACCCTAAGTCATGTTGTACAAAAATGTGAATTAGGAATTGCATATTTTAGGCAATCCAGAACAGTGCTCAGAAAATAGACTTTTCCTATTTTTCCAGGGCAAATAATGAGAGCTGAATACTGGGACTTTCATTCAAGGTACTAGAGAAGTCTACGTATGCAAGAAGGTTTGCAAAAGCTTTAGAACAGTACTGCAGTAAGGAAAAACTGGTTTCAATTCTCCTTTGCTAAGTAAAAACTGACGATATTGTGTTTGCCTTCAAACATGCTACAGTCTTTCCTACTTATCCTAAATCTCACAGGAGGCATACAAGTTACTGACAATGGGATGAGATGTAAGGGTGCAGAAGAAGGAAGCAGGTTTTGCATTGCAACAGTCACCATTTGCTGCTTACCTGACCACTTTTTAACAGCCAGCATGCTTCTGTGTACCACAGAGGTGAGTCTCCAGGGGTTTAAAGATGGTTTCACCTATGCTTTAACATTTACAAGTTAATAGTGCACTGTATAAGAGTGGGTTTTATCTATAAGCTTCTAAACAGCACCTTGCAGGTGAACAAATCATTATACAGATGCTTTGTGGCACAATAATGCTAAGCCAATGAAGTTACAGTACTGTGGAAACTTCAGGGGAGAAGCAAAGCCGATTTTTTATGTATGGTTCTGACAAGAAATGTTATCGAATTCAAAATCTTCTAGTGACCAACCACTTAACTTCACACCACAGAAAGCAGGAACAATATTTGCCAGTCTTGACAAATTTGTGATTCAACAAAAATGTTTAATACTAGATCTCACGTTGCTTTAAGTCATTTAACACAGGTCTGCATGATGTGTTGCTTTGTGTGCCATTTGCTGTTGAATAAGTTTCATATTCAGAAACATTCTCAGTGATTTTCTTTCTGCTAAGAACTTCTGCTACTGATCTACTTTTATTAGGAAAATATAATCACTGATTTTTTGAATTTTGCTTTCAGGTGTAGCATTACAGAAAAAAAGTCTGGATCAAGTAGGACAGGTGTCAGTGTTTAAGCACAGTTAGGATTATTTTCAAATGACATCCATTGTGGTGCTGAGCTTCACTGACACTTGCTCTGCATTGTTAGTTATTTTTTATTTCTCTTGGGACCATTATTTCCATATCGTCATCTTCTGCCTTTCTCTCCTTCCTACACCAAACTCCTTTACTCAATTAGTAATAGTTCAGATTTGCAACTTAGCTTCTCTTTGGCACAATTATAGTTCAAATCATCTCAGTCATAGATCCTGATAGAGGTACAGAAAAATGATGTACCACCCCAAAATCAAGAATGATACTGCATATTTTACTTCTGAATTGCTGGTGCCACCTCTACTTCACTCTGCTTGACTTACCTCCATGGTTACCATGTTTTTGGTTGTGGCCATGACACTGACATTGACAGCAAAAAAATTATGCTGGCATAAATTCACCAAAAAAATTAGAGTTATGTCGCTATAATGTACAATTATTTGTATTTTTAACAGATAAAATCTGAATAAAGTCTAACCAGAACTAGAACATGCACTTCTGAACTATAATCCAGTCCTATCAAGAAGTACCCTTGTTTGTTTTAAGACCAACCATCTCCCCTGTTTCAGTCTGAAACCATTTCCCCTTGCCCTATCACAGCAGACCGACAGNATGGCCGCGGAGCGGTTAATGGTGCTGTACGGGGACGACTCCGTGGAGGTGCACTACGCGGGCGGGGCGCGGTTGCTGCTGTCTCCCTGCGGCTCCGAGTACATGTACGAAGAGGCTCTGCCCGCCGCTGCCCACCCTCTGCAGCCGGCGGAGAGCACCCGCCAGCGGGTCCCCTTCGTCCTCAGTGCCTACAGGGTACGTGGCGGCCGGTGGGCCTCCGTCCGTCGGGGAGCAGTGGGCAGGCACGTAGCGGCCCAGGGCTGCGGAGGAAGCCCTGCTCCCGCGGTGGGTACCCTGGCGCAGGGCGGCCGCGCTGCTGCCCCAGCGAGCGGTGCTCGGAGCTGTGCTCAGAAAGGGAGAGCCTGCGCTCTGCCGATGGGCTTCGGCTGCGAAGGACAGTGGGCGATGCTGCAGTTTTATTTCTGTTTTCTTATTTGATTAGGAGCAGATTCTACGAGCTCTCGATTTCCGGAACACGTTTTCATCTCGCCCGTATTTACCTTCTCGTATTATATCCCCAGAAAGAAAAAGTGTAAGTTCTATGCACAGACACCTCAAAACTGAGCTTCCCTAGCTGTGCTTATCTCACTCCATAAGTCAGAATGCATACGGGCCTTTATGGCCCTCAGAGTGCGCTCTGATACTTGCACTGCTAACTTGGTTGGAATAGAGATGTTTTAAGTTAGAACTGTAAATGTTACTTAGTCCTTTGCCCTTAATCCTCTGTATTCTTTATAGCTGAACAGCATGGGTTTTGTTTGCTCTAAAATGCCAAATATTTCACATCTGGTAGAACGATCTATCATATATTGTTACCTTCCTGCCATGAAAAACTGTCCAGGTAAAATCAATTGTAATACCATTTATGAAGGGCTGTCAGCTGCACCATCCTGTCATAATTCCCTGTCAGTCCTTACCTCTCCTTCCAGGTGTGCTCCACACGTGCACTGATGCTCCGTGGTGTGCAGCAGTGGTTGACCTCCCACCTTCCCCAGGCTCAGCTTCTCTTAGAAGATGGCTGACTTTCCACTCAGTTTCTCAGTGTTCCTTCGTCAGAATGCAGAGGAGTAGCTTTCCAGAGCCACACCTGCCTTATTTCTTGTTTTTTTTTTTTTTATTTTGCTTTAGCTACTGCTGTTTTTCTTAAGGCAAGAGTAGTATTTTTGTAGTTCATGAGATAGCGCTCCCTCAGTTGCTGATTTATCATCAGTTATTGTTCTTTTGGCCTCTGTTTTCAACCAGAACATGTCTTCAAGGCCTCTGCTGCTTCCCACACTTAAGCTGTACAACATAATAAGAGATAGCAGTTACCAACTGCCACATACTTGCAGCAAGATCTCATAACAAGGGGCTCCTGGCCTAAATAGGCCAGCTGAGGCCTTGTGCAAGTTAGCATAANCTTCTTTCTTACAGCTGCTCTGTGGATAGCGGGAGGACCCATCTCAGATCCCCCTGCAGAGCAGGACAGCCCAGCTCTCAGCCTGTCCTCGCAGGAGAGGCGTTCCACCCCGGGAGCCTCATTGCAACCCTGCTCTGGTTGCGCTCCGACAGGTGCGCGTCCCTCCTGTACTCCCACATACCCTGGGTATCCATTTTTATTTCTGGATTTTAACCGGAACCCGGTGCTTTACACAGTAGTAACTTCCTTTTAAGGAGCTATCTGTTTTCATTCATGCCGTTTCCCAACCGTGCGAGAATTAGGTTGAGCGCAGACACGTGCCCGCAGCAGCAAATGGCGATGAAATCCGAAGTCAGAAGGACCCGCTGTGCTCCGCAGACCCGTCCGTACGGAGCCGCGGTAGCGCCAGCCCGCTAGCCCCAAAATCGCGCCGGAGCTGTAAGGGGGGAGGGATGGAGGGAGGGGTTGCCCGGCGGCCCGCCCCCTTCCCACCCACCCCCCCCGNCCAGAAAGAAAAAGTGTAAGTTCTATGCACAGACACCTCAAAACTGAGCTTCCCTAGCTGTGCTTATCTCACTCCATAAGTCAGAATGCATACGGGCCTTTATGGCCCTCAGAGTGCGCTCTGATACTTGCACTGCTAACTTGGTTGGAATAGAGATGTTTTAAGTTAGAACTGTAAATGTTACTTAGTCCTTTGCCCTTAATCCTCTGTATTCTTTATAGCTGAACAGCATGGGTTTTGTTTGCTCTAAAATGCCAAATATTTCACATCTGGTAGAACGATCTATCATATATTGTTACCTTCCTGCCATGAAAAACTGTCCAGGTAAAATCAATTGTAATACCATTTATGAAGGGCTGTCAGCTGCACCATCCTGTCATAATTCCCTGTCAGTCCTTACCTCTCCTTCCAGGTGTGCTCCACACGTGCACTGATGCTCCGTGGTGTGCAGCAGTGGTTGACCTCCCACCTTCCCCAGGCTCAGCTTCTCTTAGAAGATGGCTGACTTTCCACTCAGTTTCTCAGTGTTCCTTCGTCAGAATGCAGAGGAGTAGCTTTCCAGAGCCACACCTGCCTTATTTCTTGTTTTTTTTTTTTTTATTTTGCTTTAGCTACTGCTGTTTTTCTTAAGGCAAGAGTAGTATTTTTGTAGTTCATGAGATAGCGCTTCCTCAGTTGCTGATTTATCATCAGTTATTGTTCTTTTGGCCTCTGTTTTCAACCAGAACATGTCTTCAAGGCCTCTGCTGCTTCCCACACTTAAGCTGTACAACATAATAAGAGATAGCAGTTACCAACTGCCACATACTTGCAGCAAGATCTCATAACAAGGGGCTCCTGGCCTAAATAGGCCAGCTGAGGCCTTGTGCAAGTTAGCATAATGTGCAGTTAGCTAAAGGCCTGGGGCTGTTACTGGCAGTGGAGTACAGTTTTTACTGGTCTGCTGAGTGCAAAAATGCCTCCACAGTTACATTATTTTACTTCACTAATGCTTAAATTCAAAACAGTATAGCTCTCTTAGGCTGTTTTTTGTCCACAACAATCCAAATCTCTAATCTAATCTCCAGATCCTGATTTTCTGAGGGCAGATCCTTTTGCAATTCTTTACATCCAGTTTTCATTGTTAGTATCCGAAATACCATCAGTGTTCTTTCTCACCTTGCTAGAACACTCACGTTGCCATGTTTAATGGGCCCTGTGCTTTCCCAGTGCTGGGCTGATGTACGTTCCTGGCATGGTGTAAGATGAGTATTGCGACTTAACCCTGCAGGCAGCTCAGCACCATGCAGTCATTTGCTTACTGCTCCCCCCCCCATGTGGACAAGGGACAGAATGGCAGCAGGGAAAGGTAAAACTCAGGGTTTGAGATAAAGACAGCTTGGTAGGAAATAAAAGGTTGTGGGAGATTAAAATATGCACGAAGCAAGTGGTGCACAATGCAGTTAATCACTGCCTGCTGACTGATGCCGCAGCGGAGGACCCTGTCTCTGGTGCCCTCCCTGCTCCTTGTGCACCCCCAGCCCCTCGCTGGCTGGGCAGTGTGAGGAGCTGAAACATCCTTGGCTCTGTGTAAGCAACAGCACACTGGGGTGTAATCAACTGTATGCTTATCTTAAATCCAAAACACAACACCGCACCAGCTGCTGGGAAAAAAGTTAGCTTTGTCCCAGCCACAACCAGGATAGTCAAATGAGTCAAAGCAAATTAAACTGAAACATAACGTGATTAGGAGCATGGATATTCTTTCACTGAAGTATTTTTCAGAATTTGAGACTGTTTCTGCTTCTTTTTTAGTTTACAATCCTGTGATTTGCCAAATTAAGGTAGTCTAAATGTTTTCTGTGCAGTGATCAGTCAAAAGGAGAATACAAAGGAAAGTAAGTCCTTTTAGGGGGGGACTTGCGTATGACTAGAAAAGCACTCTATCTGGACAGAATTTTTTGTTTTCAGAATGTAATTATTGTATTTTCTTAATGGCACCTAACTGTATCACAGCTTCTTTGGACAAAGCTGTAATCTGGGGATTGAGGTAGATGCAGTGTTTGTTTGGAATAATTTCTGAGACTCGTCTGTTTCGTCTTTGTAGAAAGTATAGCACAAGGACAAATATGCTTTGAAAATGTTTCGTGCTTGTTTTGGACAAAACTACTAAGTGAAGCAGCAAGCTGCACTAGAGTATCACTGGAGTAAGATAAGGCTATTCTTTTGAGGTTTCCCAAATGCTGTACTGCAGGAGTCTAAGGTTTTTGTGATATTTCATGTGCTTCTTCAGAAGTATGTCCTATCTACATCTCAGCCATAGCTGTGTAAGTATTTCTGAAGAAGCAGTTTGTTATAAAAATAGCTGCTGTCAGTGGGTATTTGTACCTGGTCAGTTGGGCATGAATCTTTCTAGTTTGTATGAATGGATATGAAATCACAAGCTTATTGCTAGACAGAATCCTGTTGGAACAGAAGAAAGATGATACAAAGGATGATAGCCTGATGTCATGCATACAAGTAAATGCAGAGTAAAATTTATTGCCATACATGAGCCTCCAGAAGGACTCAAATTATTTTTAAAAAATCATAATTGCTCCATTGTCATTTCTGGCAAGTAATGTCATTCTTTCTCTCACAGCACTTTCCAATCCTTTATCTTGTGTTAGATTCTTTTCAGTGATATCTTAGAAGTTAGATGGCCTGACCCTGTTACTGCTGATCTGAAAAGATGCATAAAGAATGGCAGTGTGAAGATCTCATCAGTAGATGGTTATGCCCACCTTTACCTGTCAGAATTGCAGCAAGAATTTACTGTGGAGTTCTTATGTAAAGTCAGCCAACCATCTGCAGCATCCTCACACTTCTCTCCAAAAAATAGCAACTATAGAACTGAAGATCAGTATGGAAAATCAAGTGAAAGTTCTGTTCCAGGAATGTCATCAGAACAAATGAGAGTTGGTAATAAAAACAATGAAGATGGTTACGCTGAAGTTAAATATAGAAAAGCAAGCAAACCAAGCAACAGAGGTGGAGTTCCTTTGTTTTATTCAAACTGTTCTTCTGAATACATGTGGGTTACACAGCGTTGGTCTGTCTCCTCGTGCCCAGAAGAATGGAAATACCCGTTGTCATTGGCACTAATGTGCTACAGCTTACATACTGATAAGAGCATATTGAAGACATGTGAGGAAAATAACAATGCTTCTACAGGAGCAGATGTTTTAACAGATCCCAAAGCATATGACACAGTATCTCGTTTGCCTGCAGCCTTGCCAGTCAGTTGCAGAGCACCACATTTACATAGGTAACTTACAATGTTTATCTTCATTCTTCACATATGTTTACAATTCTACAATTATGAACTTCAACTTTTAGCAAACTAACGGATTTCTAGCTGTAAGAAATAAGTAAATAAAATAAGATACTCTGGTGTATTTTTTAGGAGCTTCTCAAAACATGAAACTTGTCAAACCAAGATTCTTTATCTTTCTGTAATGACTAAAGAGTAATTAGTCTTGAGGAAGAAATACATTTTCTGACCTGCTTTGTAATGAAAAAGAGTATTGAAAACGACACCGTATTGTGTTTGGGTTTTTTTGCTTGTTTGCTTTTCTCATTTTTGAGAAGGTAATTCTTCTGAAGCAAGACAGTGACATATATTCTCTGTCAGCACTGCTAAAAATAATTGCAAATTTCATGGTAGACTTCAGAAATTAAATTTAGTAGCTAACGTGGATAAGTAAAGAAACAGAGGATATTGAAAGTGCACAGCCTATTTTCTTTTGAAGAGATGTGCATATATCTGTTTTGATATAGAAATGTTTTTCCATTGAGGATACAGAAATCGTTACTAGCAAAATAAATAAAGTTCAATTTTACTGGAGCTTTTACTTTATTTTTTTACAGATGGAGTTTCTGTGATTTCTTTCTACAAAAGGATCAAGATTCTGAAACGTATTCATACCCTCAGCTAATTCAAATTGTATGGTGCAAAGGTATTCTTTATAGGTATGAAGGAAATCCTTCTTTTCATTTCTGTGGGAAATAAGATTTAAGATGAAGTGTGTTACTGCATTCCTTTGCAACTTCTTGATAAATGGTGTGCTGTCTTTACATAACGTTCTGTTTATTTCTGCTATTTGTACACTGGGCTTCAAATCTGCTTCATGTTTTCTAGTACAGTATAGTTCCAGACCTGAAAGTAGGTGAAACAAAGAGTTTGAAATAATATTTGCAGTTTCTAAAGAAGTGATCTGATTTCTTAGAGGCTTAACTGAATAGCTGTAACTGCCCCAGACCTCACTGGCAATTGCAGTGCTTGATTTCTTTGCAAATTACAGCACTCGTCTCAATGCTGAAATCTTCACATTCTATAAATGGTTGTCTTGGTGATTTATGCAACTCCCATGCTAGAAGGAGCTGGATTCTACTGAATTCTACTCTACATTTTCCTACAATTCAGTTTGTCCATATGGTTTTGATTTTGTTATTTGTTTTTTAAACAAGAATTTTTGTTAAGTAAGCCTTTCAACATTAAGCAACTCCTGTTGGATACATCAACCTGAAACCTCTGCTTAGTTTTTTAAACACACTAATTCTGTCCCCACCTCCAGCCCATGAGAATTGAGCCTGGTAATGCTTGGTATGCCTTACTGTTTTGCAAACAATAGAAAAACTTTGAAAATGATTTTGAAGGGTACTAACCTTTATTTTCTGTTGATGGAATATTGTAAGTACTTATTAAAAAACTAGTTTTCTTTTCTTAGATTTATCCATGGCAGAAGAAACATCGCAGAAATTTATCCTGGTGATGAGTCACTTTTCAAGTCAGAAGGAGATTTTTTGGGAAACTACTTTGTACATTATGCAATCCAGAAAGGAATAAAAAAGGTACAAATGAAGCTGTTTAAAAATATGGTCTGAATTCCTTCAGTTTAGCATCTTTGCTTTAAGTGAAAACCCTGCATTGTTGTTTAGATGATTACTGCAATAAATGAATAAATGAAAGAACTAGATTATTCTTCCTGTTGCAGAATGTACTTTCATAGGTTGCAGGCAGAATAGCATTGTGGTATTTATTTCACAAGCTCAAATAAGTGTTGTAATGAGATTCTGTAATACCCACTTTTCACTAATATCGATGAATTTGCTTTCTAACCTAATATTGATTAATCTTTTTAAAATATTTTAAGTGTTTTCTTTCTTGGAGTAGTGTCCTATTTGGAGTCAGAAATTTGTGGTTCTGTTCAGTCCTTGCCAAAGGCCAGCTGTTAAGTGCTGGAGAAATGGTTTTCTTTACTATGGCTGTCCTGATTGTACGTTGTTAAGTTTTCCAGAGTAGACACTCTGAGGTATTCAGGCAGTACTTAATGTAATTTATACCATTTGGCTCCAAAGATAAATAGAAATGTAGTAAGCTACTGTTTTCACATTGGAGTTTCTGTGCTGGAGAAAAATGGCCAGTACTTATATCCAGTCAGCAGCTGAGATACTCTAATTAATGTCTGGACTAGTGAAGGAGTCTGTATGGTAAGGATGTATGTTTACAAAGGCACAGTTTTATCATTCTACAACCCATACATGTTATAATCCTGCAGAGTGAGATTTTCTTTGGAAAAATATGTATATTTTAAGGCACTATCCGCATCTGAGCAGCATGGTAAGGAGACTTCTTGGAAGATAAGGGAAAACAGTGGCTCTTTACTGAAGAGGATGTCTGTAAGTCAGTCTACATCTAGTGGCATGTGGTCTTTCTTAGTAGCATCAGAAAACATTTGAAAGTCAGGAAGGAGATGCAGCAATCCTGTAATGAATCACAACAGCTACCTGTTGTGACTCACAGCATAATAATTGGTGTACAGTTATAGCAATGCTTACTGGTATAGCCTTAATTAGGGGAAGAGGGAAACAGAACAAAAACAAAAACAAGGTTTGATTAGTGTGTTATGTATAGCCAAAAAATATAAGCAGAAATCCTTCGCTGTTTTCAAGTGATAAGTTTATTTAGCATGGCTTTTATTCCACTTCTTTTTCTTAACTTTATCATTTGATTTTTTTCCTCTGTTTATTAAATATAAGTGCATATTTAAGCATTTTTTTCTTCCTTAGGCTTGGATGTTTGTATTTTTAAAGCAACATTAAGGATTAATGTTGCATCCTTTGAAGATGGTCTCTAATTTTTAGTAAAATCTAGTTACTTAGTAATTAACTTACAGTCTGCTTCCTCTCTGATAAAAGAACTTACTGGTCCCTTCTGAGTGCACGGAAACTGTGAATGTGTCTTTTTACAGGTCTAGACTCAGAGGATACTGCTGGGTTGTGGTCTTTTCTTATCCTTCAAGCTTATAAATACTCTCTCCCTGCTACAGTGCCTCTATAAATAACTAATGTTCCTTCTGTTCTTTACTGCAGAGAGAAGAAAAGATGTATTCAGTAAATAGTCTACCTCCTGATGTACCAGGAAGTCACTACTCTATATCTTCCATTATTACTGAAGCAACCAAGTAAGTTATTTTTCTCATTTATCTTTGATACATTAATTCCTCTCATTTTGAGAGGGCAGTAAATAAAATTACATGTAAAATGTACTTGGACATTAAGTATAAAAATTAAATGAATTCATAACAGCAAAGAAAACATCCATAACTTCCAGAATGAAGGTCACAACTGTGGAGGACATACGACACTAAGAACAAAATGCTTAATGTTTTATGCATTTTTCTTCCTCAGAATGCTTCAGTACTGCTACAAGACTAAACTATCATTAATTCATAACTATCATCTCTGCTGCTGGAAAATGGTATGTAGCTGAAGATTTATAAATCTTTCTGGGTTACAAAGATGACTAGCTGGGGAACAGGATCCAGCCTGGAGGGAATGGTGGTGATCAGATCCTATAAACAAAGACGAAAAGGTTTGGGAACCAGAAGCACGCAGTGTTGATTTGTACTGGTGAAGCAGAAAGCAATTACCTTATAAAGAGAGATGCATGTTGTCAAGTAAAACATGAAAATCTGGGCAAGATACAAACAGATTTAATGACGTAAGTGACCTTTCCTCATTACTGTTACTGTATTTGTTTGGCTGTAGGTACCTGAGACAGATGGACGAGAAATGTTGCCAGTTTTGCTGGAGGAGAAGGTTGTTCCCGGCATAGGAAGACTTCTTGTATACTCAGACCATAAAGTCCATGCTGTTTTTTGGGACGGGATCTCCTTGAATATGGTCTGGGACTTCAGCTCTTGCTATACAAAGATTCAGGTAACTCAAGGGCTAAAGAAATAACTATTCTTTGAGATCTTCATTTAGAATGGGGAAAAAAAAAACAAAAACAAAAAGCAGAAGGATCTGATGCCAAGAGAGTCATTACTTGACACAGTTTTCTGCTATGGCTTACTCTCAAGCTGGTACAGGAGCGGTGTGGTGATGCCACCCTGTATTATATTTTACCCAGAAACTGAGTGCACAGCTCATGGCTAAGAGATCAGTGAAAAACTTCACACTTTTAAGAGGTTACTTAAAGTGGTAAAAGAAAGGAGTTGGTTGTTTTGGGTTTTTTTTCCCATTTTTCTTCCATTTTTCTTGATGTTTCAAATTATTTATAATTGGGCAGATGGATAGTGAAAAAATTACTCAGAGGGGCAATTTTATGGATATGAGTCTACATATTTTTTCATAAATTTTTAAATCTATTTAATATTGAAGTAAAAAGATTATGTTGACTTGTGCATTACATAGCAGTGAAATGCAAAATGGCACTATGGAGAAAATTGTGTCACAGTAGATTTCAAAGTTGATTGCTAAGACTTTTGGCTTTCATGTCTTTGCTTTTACTTTGAGATGGCTAACCATGAAAAAAAACGTTAAAGTGCCTGAGGATATAAAATCCAAATAAATATGATACTCAGCTTGCCAAAAGAGCAATAACTGTATGATGTGATCAAGCTCAAGTCTTTGCACTCGGTAGTGATGAAGCTAGGAGGAACTAAAAATCCTACAGATCTGGAAACATTCCTGCTCACTTTTAGAAATAATTTAATCTTAAACAGCATGAAAAAACTGTTGGGTTGTGGCATGTTTTATTTCTGCCCTCCCCTAGGTTTGCAATAGCAGGCTTTAAGAAATTCTATCCTTAGCAAAAAAAGCACACCTCAAATGTTTAAAGTGGAATTTTCACATATAGTTAATTATTAAAATAGCAAATGGTATTACCGTCTTTTACATTTTCTTCAGACTGCAGCATAATTATTTTCTTTTATAAGGTAAATGAAGATGTAGGCTGGTGTAAATTAACTACTCCTGATGGGGTACAGCAGCTAATTCAAGTAAGACATCCTGGAATCTATGAAAGGTATAAGTAATTTAAATAATTCAAAGTGAAATATTAAGAGCTTTTAAGCAAACTTATATGAAGTATTGGTTGTTACTGGAAATACATGGGGGAAAACAGGCCCAAATACGTAATGATAAATAACGTGTCTGGCAAAGATTTGAGACCTGTGTGACTCAGGATCACTGCACATAGTCGTTCCAGTATAATTATTACAGAAGTGTAATACCTTTAAAAAAAAATAAAACCTCAGACTAGAGCTACTGCTTGGCACGTAAATTACTGGGTAAGCAAAATTAAAACATCTTTGTGCTATATAAAGCTGGCATATAGAGCTAGAGTAGCACTTTATCCAGTTTTTGCTTTATTGCAGATATTGACCTCTGCCTACATACTGCTTTCTCTAACCCACTTGCTCTATTTACAGCCTCTTGATGGGAATCATCAGAACCCTACCGCGCTGTGTTTTATCAAGCTGATACTCACACACAGAAATTAACATTTGTACACTATTCATTACAAATCAGATGGCTTTGTTATAATTTCCTCTAACTGCATAGATTTAAATGTTAAGGATACTCTTGGGGAAAAAAAAGGAAATCAAAAAATGGCAAACAATCAGAGAAAAAGCCAGATTTTCAGTCACAGCTTTTTCTTTCAAATCCAGGTTTATCACTTCATACATTTTTTGCAGTGGGGGAATGTAGCTTGAATTAGTAGAGTTTGCGTTTCTTATCTGAATAACTACTTTTCTGTTAAATTTCATGTTAACATAGGTACATCAGAACAGTAATTGAATGGTGCAGAAGTTTGAATGAAAGCAAGGAGGCTGCTGAATATACTAAACACTCTGTAACCGAAGAAAATTGGTACTCATCTTTATGCTAAATAAATGACTATAAATAATGACTAAGAATAAAAGCCAGTGAGACTGCATACTCTGAATTTTATAGACTACATTTCCTAAGAACCAGAAATGAAAACTGTAAATACATTTATTTTGTGTGGTTTCGTGTTTTTCTTTCAATATTTAAAGTATACAGAAAGTTGAGTTCCAGATGGAACTAGACAGAGTTCCATGGTGTTTCTTCCTGCCTTACTTAAGAACCAGAAGAATGGTCATGCTGCCAAAGGAAGGAATCATCTTACCAAAGAAATAAGGTTGAAAATGAGATTCTAGACTGAGCAAGCCATCTTTTAACAGAGCACCAAGCTGTCCAAAGTGATATTTCAAACTTTCATACAGCTGGATCTTTTGCTTATGTATTTGTCCCTTGTAGTGTATGCTGTTGGCCAAAGGACTGGTGGTATAATATACCACGTATTACAAATGGAATGATTGGAACTGATTACATTTGCACTTGTTATGCATATTAGGGCAGATAAAGTAGCTGATAAAACAAAAATATATATATCCATGTTTGTACATACATACAGGAAGGAGACTGCTTTTAGAGCTGAGCGCTGATTTTTGGGATTAATGATAATTAATGATTGATAGGAAGAAAAAAGTAGTGTTTTTTGTTGGTTTTTTTTTTCACTTGAAATTCTCTCTTTTTTCAGTCTTTCTGAGAAACTCCTAAAATCTGATGTACAAAAATATGACTGAGAAGTTTTTTAGGTAATACTGTGAACAATAATCTTTGTTTTCTTGGACAGGTCTGCTGATGCCGAGCTTAAAAAAATACAGAGATTTAACTGTATCCTTTTGAAAGCTGTGAAGATTTTCATGTTCATACTTGTATGAAATTCATCTCTATATCCGGAGCTGCCTTTTTCAAATACCAGAGGCTCTCTGTTCTGTTCTCACCTGCTTTTATTGCTTTACTTGCTTCCTAAAAGTTACTTTTGGAAGTCACATTTCTCATTTATCATGTCCAATTTTTATACAACAGCGCTGGAAACAAAAATAGTCACACAGTACAAAACGAAAGTAAAAGTGTTAACCAAAAAGGGGGAAATCCAGTGATGGGTATTACATCCATGTGGATAAAATCTTATGCTAATCTGTTCCTGAAGGGGGGATGATGCATTTGCCCTCTCGCTGTTGTGCAGTGAGATTTCATCCTGTTTATCAGCTACCTGAGGATTGTCCAGACAGCTCAAAACAGCACGCAGTGGTTAATTTCTGAATGCCATTATATACTTCTCTTTATGCCAGTGATATATTTTACTACTATGAAACATAATGTTGTGAAACTCCATTGTGACAACGTTTCCTTTTCAAGGTATCTATCAGGTAAACAGAGGCCTTAGTTAACAGTCTTCTCTAGGACTGTTATAGACATTTTAGTGCACTTGTTCTTTAGTTGTATGTAACTACAGTGGTTTAGAATGTGAGCCTCCATAATGTAGAGTGATGGATAAAATACAGAGAATTGTTTTTTATGGGTTTTTTTGTAGTGTATTATTTTTTTATTGGTGGAAGACTGAATTTTTCTTAACAAACTAATGCTAGTTTTATTGGACAATAGCAACATTCTGGAAGGGACATCCACTGCAAAAAGCAATCTATCTGTTGAAAAAGAAGCGAGCGGGAGCGATCCTGAGGAAATCAGCGACGGACGAGTTTTGGAGGCTCTGCAAAATACCTCTAGAATAATACAAGACATTGAATCTCTTCTTGCCAGTGCTGGCAAGTGAGGTCCTTCGGCGTGCGCTGTGCCAGCTGTCTGAACAGGCCTGGGTGTGTGAGGGTGAAGGTGCGGATGGGCAGAGCAGCGGGGCACAGCTGGGTCACCGTGACGTGCCGGTGAGGCAGCGCGGTCTGGGTGTACTGGTGTAACTCCGTTGTGCCACAGCCATGTTACAAGTAGCTCACATGATGGGGGTGAGGAGGGGCGGTTTTAGCAGTGGAAGCGTCCTTTTTGTACCAAGTAGTAAAAGTATCGGATAGGGTAAAAAACGGTTCCTATGTATTGTTCTCTAATAAAATAAGTATTCAAAGCGTGTTCAGCCTTTCTTCGCGCAGAGCCGAGCGATAAAGCAGCGGCCCGTCACTGCTGTTTTTCTATAGGATCTGTCTCCGTGCCGCTCCTTTGGCCGCTCGGGGAGCACCAGGAGGAGGCGGGGAGCGGCCATCCCGGCGTGCTCCGCGCCCACACCCGCCTGCTCGCCCCGCGTCAATTTGCGCGGCGGAGCCGAGCTGGGGTCGGGCGGGTTGCGGGCGGTCGTCGCTCCTCAGGTGCGGGGACGGGACTGGGCTTCGGGCTTCCCGCCGCCATGGCGCGTCGTGCCCCGTGCGGGGAGCGCCGCGGCGGCGGAGGGCGGGGCCGCGCGCGTAGCACTGCGACGGGAGCCGGCCGAGGGCCGGGGATTGCTGCGGGCTGCCGCTCTGCGTGTGCTCTGTGCATGGCGGAGCGCCCTCGGGTAACGGCAGGAGCTGCATGCTGTCCTGGCTGCGCTGGCTGCCGCCCGCTTGCCCTCGTGCCCCTGCCCGGTTTCGCAGACGGGATGCGCGTTAGTATGAAGTTGCGTTAGCTGCCCGCGGTGCGAGTGCTGTTGTCTCTTTGTGTATTTTTCCCCACATGCGTTTTTGCAGCGTTGGTGTGTGTCTGCTTCTGTCGGTGATTCACTGGGACAGCGTGTGCTGCTTTCTCATTTCCTTAAACGAAGTTAAACTTACAGTCAGGATTTCGTTTTGTCTGCATAGGCAGGGATTGTGATGAATGGGACATTAGCTTCTTCAGTGTTCTGGCACGGTGCATCTATCTCCCGCTCTTCTGTTTTAAGAAAAAAACTCCACGACTATGCTTTCTGACACCTATAGTGCAGAACAGTCTATGACATTTTATTATGATGTTTTACAATGTCTGAAAACCGTTTTTTTCTTCAGACAAAAAAAAAAAAAAAGCTAGTTATATATGTAATATATAATTTCAGAGATTATTTTGTTTGAACAGAATTCTGTTGTTTTTTCTTTCGTAGTCAGATCTTGCTGCTGACCTGCAGAATATTTATACTTCTCCTTTTGAACCTGGGATGTGTCTTGATTTTCTTTCCACGGAGTTGTTTCCACCTGTAAGAGATAGCAGAGGCTATTTAGAAAGGGTGGTTTTGCTACGGACATGCACTTGGTTATGGGTAACCTGAAGGGAAGGCTTTTTGTATTTTTGGCTGTTGTTCTTTTCTAGAGTTTGCAATGCTCTGTGCAGCATCAGTGCTTTCAGTGCCTGGTTTGTTTTACTTAGGATGAAGTGCATGGAAGAAACTGGTTTTGGTCTTCCCTGCATTGGACCAAACTGTATCCAGCAACTCAGCTCTGCTGCATAGACCAGCCATAGGAAATAGCAACTGCAGAAATGTGTTCTCCTAGGCCCGGGGTGAGTTTGTCTCTGAATACTGACATGATCTTTATAGATGTGTTACTGTAACAGTTCTTCCCAGGTTGGTTTCTTAGAGAAATTTCATTACAGTATTAATCCATGGTTATGTAGAATAATTTTTTTTTTTGAGGCAATTGCTCTTTGTTTCTTAAAATGGAATTTATTTAGAAATGTCCGGTATATTATAAGACCCTCCCCAAAAAATGACTGTTCCAGTGTTTGAGGAAGTATTTTGTGTCTGTGTGTTTATTCAGAAGAGGCACAGCACAGTCATGTTTAAAGGCTCT
>VXAB01012467.1:60676-76352 GCA_013399175.1 Odontophorus gujanensis
TGTATTGCCAAACAGAATGACATTTCTCCTGGGCCTAGCAATTCAAGGATATTAATGTAAAATCGTAGAATTGCAAAATGGCTTCGGTTGGAAGGGACCTTAAACCAGTTCCAGCCCCCTTCATGGGCAGGGCTGCCACCCACCAGCTCAGGCTGCCCAGGGCCCCCATCCAGCCTGGCTTTGAACAACTCCAGGGTTGGGGCATCTGCAGCTTCTCTGGGCAGCCTGTGCTTCGCCTCCTGGGCAAAGTTTCCTTCTAACTTCTAGCTTAAATCTCTTTTCTTTTTTGTTTAAAAATGTTTTGCCTTGTCCTATCACTATCTGTCCATACAAAAAGTCAGTCTTTCTCCTGTTTTTAAGCTCCCTTTAAGTATTTAAAGCACCCCAGCGCCTCTCCAAGCTGAATAAGCTCTGCTCCCTAAGCCTTTCTTGACAGGATTCATAGGAGAATAAAGAAAGAGGTAACAGACTGTTCTTCTCCGAGAAGTTCAGAAACAGCATTTTGGTAGCCTGGTGACTGTACTGTAATTACAGAATAGGAGTTTTTACTCAGTAACAAAAATCTGACTCTCCTTTTAGGATAAGTGACCAACAGTTTCCCCATTACAAGACTGTTTCACTTCAATCCCCTAACAGTCTTCTTACATGAAACAAAAATAGATTTGTAGAAAATATACCCACTGTACCAACTTGAAGTCTATACCCTTATAATTAAAAGGTTGGGATGTTTTTTGTTGCTGTTCTATTTATTTGTGAACATTTTAATCTTGTCATCTTAGCAATCTTTTAGTAAAATGCTATCATTTCCCTTGTACTTACACAAGAGTCAACTTCCTTGTTTCTGAAATCCAAAACTTTTTTTGGTGTCCTGTGAGTTTCTGGAAGTGATTATAACTGTTGCTTGTAAGTACATCCACAGTATTTTCTGTAGTACATTTTTAATTGATAGAAGTGCTAAATTTAATATCTTTGGTAGCTAGATATTCGTCATAATTAAAACCCAAAATCAGGCTTTCACCTGGATTAACATTAAGCAAACTGTTAATTAAAATCAGGAATGATTCACATAGTAGGTTCTGATTGTGTCATTTCCCTGCTCATGAAGAATACTGTGTCAAGGCAAATGAAACATGTAACTTCAGTATTTTTGATTGTAGTCTATTAGATACAATAAAACTAGAACTTTACAGGTAATAAATGAAAGATAATACAGGTTGTGTTTTTGTAAATAAATACCAATAGATCACATTAAATATTTCAGGTGTATTGTATAGCTGTTTTCCTTATTTATTATCCTACATATATTATATAATCAGTGCAGCCTACTACACAGGTTCCAATATGCCCTGTGACTGAATGACAAGTAGCATACCTCATACCTCTCCATTCCTGTTTCCATTAGTACTGCTTAGCAGGGTGTATGATTCACACAACAGAGAAAAGCTTGTCCCAGCACCCTCAGCAATGCTTTTGGTAGCACAGTGTGCAGCTCTTACCTGACTGTTCATGTTGTTGATTTTGATCAACCACAGTGGAAAGGAATGATGTGTTACTTCTTTGCACTTCCACTTACCCAGATGGTACTACACATGTACACATAAAAGCATCCTTCCTTGTCATGACTGTAGCTGTTGCCAATTATGTTCTTCTTTTCTGCAGGCTGCTCTGAATCTTCCCCAGAGACCACTTCTTCATTGTTCTACTGTGATTCCTGTTGTGGCTCTGACATTAAAGCTTATTATGCACCTTTTCAGGCTTAAGGACTCGTGGTGCTTTCTTCCTTGGATGTTGTTTATATCCTGGACTTCTCATCATGTCCGTGATGGGATTCGTCACGGGCTCTGGATCTGCCCATTTGGAAAAACTCCTCCTCTGCCATATTGGCTCTATGTGGCAATCACAGCATCTTTACCTCATCTATGCTCGTTTATTATGTATTTAACAGGAACTAGAGAATTAATGTCTATAAAACATGGAATCCACATTGACGTATGAGGATGATGTATGTTAGTCTTCTGTAACACACTTGAAACAGGCTGTCCTTGTCACTGTAACACACTTGAAACAGGCTGTCCTTGTCACTAACATGATTTCCTTATGTTCCAAGTCAGGCATTTGAAGCCAGTTAAGCTCCTATGTCAATTCCTTGTGATCACAGTAAGCTATTTCATAAATGGTGTTAACATTTCATACCTGTACATTCCCCTTGTAAATTATCTGGTCTTCCATTGCTATTCATATATAGCTAACTGGTTCATGAAGTACTTAGTCTCACTGTAGTAATTACATTATGTTTTGCTGGTGCCATTCATCTGATCACCATACATTCTGGATTTAGAGTCTGCCTACATTTCATCCAGATAGCATTTGTATAGCACTTTATAAATGTGAAGTACTATATAGATGCTAAGTACTTGAATTTAGTTTGTCACACTTCTGAAAAACACCAGTTAGGCTTTTGAAGTAAGTTATTTTCCTGCTGGGCTCTTGCATTCAACAGTTCTAAAAGAAATGCTATTTGTATTTCAAAATATGAAACTGTGGGTCCACACCTCTTTGAACACTATTATAACACAGTGTTTATACTAAACTGCATTCTGTAGTTGCTTGATACCTAGTTTGCCACCAGGTACTGGCTAATGATTCGAAAGGGAGAAGACAATGATTACATTATTATGTGTGTCAACTGAAGTGCTTAATTTAAAATATGTTAATTATGAATATTTAAATTGGAGGCAGGGAATTTTAGTAAATATTTAAGGCGTATGTAAAGGCAAGCTTGTTTATTGCAGTAAAACGTAAGCTGTAGGGAAGATTCTGGAAGTTGCAAGACAATAAAAATTGCTTCAAATTTTGATTAAAGACCTTACTACTGTACTCATACACGGCATTTTTCCCTTAGGTGCGGCATAAATAAAATGTAAAATAAAATGTATTATTATTACGGTGAAATAGAAATTTCCTCATAAATAAATTTCTGAAAGAAAAATAAGAGTATGTTGCAGATTGATAACAGTAGCTATGATTATGTAGCAGGTTTGTAACTTGATGCTGTGAGTCACTCCAAGTAAAAGTTTTTTTTTTTAACAGAATTTATCCAAAAATGTCTCCAAGTAAAGGTTGTTTGGAAGGAATTGAGAGTCCTGGTGGATGAAAAGCTGGATGTGAATCAACAGTGTGTCCTTGCAGCCCAGAAGACCAGCAGTATCCTGGGCTGCATCAAAAGAGGGATGGCAAGCAGGGAGAGGGAGGTGACTGTCCACTCTCTGCTCCACCCTCGAGAGGCCTCACCTGGAGTACTTCATCTAGGTCTGGGGCCCCCTGCACAAGAGAGATTTGGAGCTGTTGGCGGAGGTCCATAAGAGGGTCAGAAAGATGATCAGAGGGCTGGAAAGCTTTTCCTATGAAGAAAGGCTGAGGGAGCTGTGCTTGTTTAGCCTGGAGAAGACAGGGCACTGTGGAGACTTAGATCATAGAATTATGGAATGGCTTGGGTTAAAAGGGACCTCAAAGATCATGCAGTTCCAGTCCTCTCCATGGGGAGGGTTGCCACCCACCAGATCAGTCTGCCCAGCAACCCATCCACCCTGGCCTTCAATGCCTCCAGGGTCGGGGCATCTGCAGCTTCTCTGGGCAGCCTATGTCAGTGCCTCACCACCTGCTGAGTAAATAATTTGCCCTAACATCTAATCTGAATCTACCTTTTTTTTTTCCTAGTTAAAACCATTTCCCCTTGTCCTGTCACTATCTGTCTGTGCTGAAAGTCAATCTACCTCCTGTTTATAAGGTCCCTTTAAATACTGGAAGGTCAGAAAGAGGTCTGTTCTTTGGTGCCACTGGTTCTGTCTTGAGTCTTTGGTTGGACCAGCTTAACAGGGTTGTCTTTTAACAGTTCTGAACCAATACCTATACCCTCTCTTTACATCCCCAGAGCTTTGTTGCACAGCAATGCTTAGGGACAAGGGGGAGACTCCTGCTGCTGCCAGCAGAGATCAGGTTCCAGCTTCCTTCATCTTACGTGTTTTCACAGTGTCTCCTCAAGTTGGAAGCTCGCTTACCTTCCTCTTGCAGGGACTTAGGGCTGTCTGTGTCACTGAACAACACTACACATCAGCCTCTTTCTGCTTCACAGAAACTGTGCTGCCTGGTGATATGCTCACGCAGCCTGACCACGGCTCAGAAAGTTCATTGAGCTGGGCACACTTGCAACCATGACACTGCCTTCTGCCCTCAGGCCCTAGAAGGACTTCCAGATTCTGAAACTTTGAGCAGTTCTTTCTGTCTGGATACATATGTCAGCCCAGATAGTTGTGTCCCTCCATCCTGTGTTTGTGCCTGAGCTCAGCCATTGTAGCTGGTGGTCACCACATTTGTTTCAACAGAGCACAGCTCCCTGCTGTTCTCTGAAGAGAGAGACAGAGAGGGCTGCCTGCCAGGCTGCTGCCCACCCTGCCTGAACTGCCACACCTATGCCCTCTGTGCCCATCCAGGTCACTGCTCTCCTCACTGAGGCCTTCCAGTACTGAAAAGGAGTACTGAAAAGTCAGGGAGATAACTGACAGCGAGTATAGTGACAGGACAAGGAGTAAGGGCTTTTAACAGAAAGAAGGTAGATTTAAATTAGAAACAAAGAAAAAATCCTTTGCTCCATGGCTGTTGCAGTGCTGCCCAGAGAGCTGTGGTGCCCCATACCTGGAGGTGCTCAAGGCCCTGGTGCAAGGGCAGCCTGCGCTGCTGAGGGGCAGCTCTGCCCAGTCGGGGCTTGGGAGTGGGTGGGCTTTAAGGTCCCTTCCAACCTCAACTACTCTGTCATTCCATGATTCTAGAAATTCCTATTAATAATGAGTTTGGTTTGCTTTAGTTTTTGCTGAACTCCAATGTGCACGAAGGAGATGGGGCCTTAATTATCCTAGTTAGTGACTAACAGGTGATGAAAGGGAATATTTTTGTGGAAGAACACAGGTGGGCTGGCATGAGCTGAACTTACCAAAGGGTGAAAAGATCAGGTGATGTGTTTATGTTTAGCATAACTGAAATTACACTGTGTTTACATTAGTAAATATATATTAGGATAAAGTACTAAAAAAAAAAAAAAGAAGAAAGAACCAATGGCTAACTACCAGAGACCTTTAAGACTGCAAAGTTCTGGCGTTCTCTGGAGCAGACTCAGCTATGTTTGGAAAGTGTCACACCATTCTAAAATATGCCTTCCTTCAACAAGAACAGGTGCTGCCGTGTTTGTTCTTCACGCTAGAAATCTGCGCTTACAGACACTTTTCTGACTCTACAGTGGGCCCAATTAGCCTTTATTCTATGATTAGAATGATTAAACATGGTGGGGTTTTGGTTTGTTTATTGTTTGTTTGTTTTCCTGGGACATCTTTCTTGGTGGATCTCTCTTTCCTGTAGCGTGTGAAAGTTTCCCAGTAACAATGTCAGCAGTGTCTTGCTTGAGAGCTCTCAGAGCAGGAACTGAACGCCTGTCCTTTATCCTAAGGTGTGGTGTTTTAGTGGAGGAGGAGTGCTGCATGTTCTTTAACTTACTGTGTTTTAAACTACAGGTTGTGAAACACCAGTAATGGCTATCTTCTCTGCCAGAAGAGATCACTTCAGTACAGTAGAACATTTTCTGTGTTCTTGATTCCTGGCATCATTTGTATCCTTTTGTGCTTTATTCATCTCCACTAAAAAGTGAAATATATATAGGAACAAAGTGGAGAATTACTCTCTCTCATTTCTAAACTGAAGTTACAACCTTTTTGGTGATCACATGTTCTCCAGCATTCCTGAGACTGGTGCTGTATCGTGAGATGCTTGATTCTAACCTGACATGATCTGATGACATGTACATCTTAAGTGTTTTAAAAGTGCATATTTTGCTTTTCTGTATTTCTAGCAGATTTTTTTACAGTTATTTTCAGCTGCATTACAAAGCAGTTTTTCTCATCGTGCTCTTACACCCTTTCTACCACAACAATACATGAGTGCCACATAGAGAAACGAGTTCAGGACAGTAACAAGCACTTGTCACGTGTGACTTGTTCTTTCCACTCTAAACAGACAAGTCAGTCTCCTGCCTTTAACTCAGGCCATGGACAGCTTCTTAAGGTGAACTGACTTGTAGTTTGTGGGCAGCCAGATTAGAGCAGAAAAGAGAAGCTAAGTATTTGTTTCAGTCCGTCACCTAGGGCACCTCCCTATTACGAATGGATTCCTGCATTTTCGTACGGTATTTTGCATTTCAGCTGCACTGATTTCTCAGCTTGACACTGATACCTGCCAAGTGTAGCCAAACCATGGCAAAAACAAACCATCTCTAAAAATGTATCTTAATGGATTTGTGTTTGACTGCATGCATTGCAACTGAGTACATATGAAGTACGAAAAGTATGAGAATTACACCAAAAAATCCTTAACAAACTTAAGGTCGTAATTTCACATGCAATGTGCAATATATAGCACTAAAATGTTGTTCATTCATTTGTTGCACTAACGTGAACTATTTCCATGTGTTATTAAGTTGTATTTCTCATGTTGAATAAAGTGGTGGTGCTGATTTCTTTTCCTGCTCTACTGAGTATCTATCACAAAAAGTAGGTACGAACAAATTCCAAGTTAAAAATGTTTGCGTGTTTCTTCTCCCCAGTGCTCCAGAAACAGGATGTCACTTAATTCTCTAGCGGCCTTCTCAGACAAAATGAACATGTTTCTTATCAGGCTAAGTTCTAGTTTAAAGTTTATTTACCCATAACTGCCGATACAGTTTTTCTGCAGTAAAGTGTGTTGTATTAGTGACCATGTTCCTTAACTGGTTAAGTGAATTCTTCATCACAGATGCCAAGTTGCAAGGAAACTTTTGTTAAGTTTGAATTAAATCAAAATATTTTATCAGCTATCTATAGTGTAAATTGGGAATGGAAAATGGAGAATGCAGATGGAAATAAGGTCCCAGGAAGAGACGTGGACGGAAGGGGGCTAAAATTCAATCTGAAGGAAATCGTAGAATTGTTGGAGTTGAAAGGGAGCCTTAACGGTCATCTAGTCCAGCTGCAATGAACAGGGACATCTACAGCTAGATCAGGATGCTCAGAGCCCTGTCTAGCCTGATCTTGAACATCTCCAGGGATAGGGTGTCTGCCACCTCCCTGGGCAACCTGTTACAGAGCCTCACCACCCTTATTGCAATAAACTTCTTCCTTATATCCAATTTAAATCTTCCCTCATTTAGTTTGAAACCATTACCTCTTGTCCTATGACAACAGACCCCGCTGCAGAGTCTGTCCCCTTTCCTTCTCATTTTCCCCTCACTAAATGCATAAAGGCCGCTCTCTGGTCTCCCTGCAGCCTTCTCTTCTCCATGCTGCCAACCCCAGCTCTCTCAACCTGTCCTCATAGAAGAGGTGCTCCATCCCTTGGATCATTTTTGTGGCCCTCCTCTGGATGCACTCCAGCAGATCTATGTCTCTCCTGTACTGAAGACTCCACATCTGGACACAGCACTCTTCTGTTAGCATGCTGTTAATTTTGAACGTATACATGCATGTGCTACATCAGCTGCTGTCAACACTGAACTAGATGATGAAATACATTTGAAAAGTACATTCTATCTTAACTAGTTCAACTGATCTAAATTATGTCAATTATGTAAATTTACTCAGAGCAGAAGAAATCTGGTATTGTGGGTATATGTGATATTGTGACATAACGCAGGCTCTGATCAGCAGTAATTCAATCCCACAGACTGAGTTTTGTTTCCTGCTACAGGCAGACATTGTGCTGGAACAAAGGAAGCACTGTGACAGTAGAGTACCATTTGCATTTATTACAGAAAAAAAAAAAAAGCAGGAGTAAGATCTTCCTCAAAACACTGCATTTGTACCTTGGGCTCTTTCTTATGCTTCCTCAAATTCTATGTTATCTACAGTGAGTTGTAAATTGGAATGTTATGCTGAAGAATTGTTTTATTTTGCTTATACTTTGCAACCTTAAAGACAAATAGTACTTGCATTTGTGTGTGGTCCTACTACTCAGCAACAAGTTTAATGCAGTTTTAAGGAAAGCTTCAGAATACTGAGAACTAATTAAAGAAATGACAGCGCATTCCTTTCAACAAAAGTTTTAAGTCAATTTCAGTTTGTAAAAATAGATGTGTTTAACGAAAACCAATTGGCATAAAACATCTGTAGCCGATGATCTGTGAGCAACCTGCATCTGTAAGGGTAGTTTGGAAGTTGATCTATATGCTGTGCTGCTATTTGCACCACAGACATTGTTCCTTTGCCCAAGAAACATTGTCTTTGTTCCTGGAGCATCCCTCACATTGCCAAGAGTTGGATATTATTTTAGTTTCAGTCATTTTTCCCTTTAGGAACTGCAAAGCATTTGGTAAAATTTCCTGAGCAGGCACAGGGCAGTTTCCTGGATCTTCTCTCTGTCCCTTCACAAGATCTCACAGAGATCTCACAGAGTGCCCAAGAGCTTGGTGGCTCTGAGTTCTGGTACAGAGAAATACAACCAAGACAGCAGACAAAACAGTGCCATATGGAATTTACAACATCCGTGATGGTTGGAGTCACTCTTTGTTGTAGCAGACTCACACTCTGACTCTTCTCAGGAACTGTCAAGGAGATGAATGCAGGCTGTGCTGCTGCTGCCACTGCACATGCAGTGCACAGGAGGAGTGTGCAGCTCTAGCAAAGGAGAACCTCCAGAGAAGGGTTGTGGTATGTGGTGTGGGGTTCTGTGCTTCAGCACTTCCTGAGTGCTGAAATCAGCATCTGCTATACAGAAAATCCTGTACTTGGGAAAAAAAAGGGGAAGATTCCCTATGAGGCATGGTATCCCTGTGATTTCATCTCAGATAAGAAAACTGGTCTGACTGTGACTCAGTTTACAGGAAAGGACACTCTCGCTACCTTATTTCAAGATTAATGCTGGCATGTTTATTTGGTTCCCTGTTGTCTGGGATGTCAAAAATACTGAGCGTCTCTGTAGCCATCAAGAATGTGGGCACTCTCCCTTCTTACAATGAAGAAATGGCTACAAAAAAGATTGAACAATGTTTTTTGTCTTTAGCAGCTGTTTACAAATGTCCTCCCAGTTGTGCACAAAAAGGTATTTTGCTGAAGGTGGAAGATGCCCTGAACTCAGCACATACCGAGCTCTCAATCTGCCCAAAGGGATTGCACAACAGACCATAGGTGCATATCCAATGGAAGACAGTGACGTGGTAGAACACGATGTCAAAAAGAAAACCAACAAAATATCAAGGACAGAGTTGCCTTGCTGTATTTTTCCTCCGTCTGTTCTACCTCCCTGGCTTGCTGAGGACTGCCTTTTAGTGAGTGTTTGCATTGCCACACTGTGTACACACAGTGCTCCCATGAAGGATGAAAGGCTTCAAGTGCACAGGTGAAGGTGAATGCAGCGATGACAGCAGAGTGCCCTGTTAGTGACTTGCTGCTGCTGCACAATACAGTGGTGCAGGGACGCATTCAGAAGGGGCAGCAGTGGCTGAGGTAGGGAGTGCTGTTTCTCTGCCACTAATGGTGACAGCACTCCAGTTTCCCTGGCAGAAGTGACCTTATTGATGGAGATGAAAGCTTGAGCTTTCAGCTGATCTGGCACACTGACATAATTCCTTCTGGAAAGGCAACAAATACAGATTTTCCCTGTGTAATGAGAAGAGCTTCCAGTAAAATTTTCCATGTTTGTAAAGGTGCATACAGGAGAAAATGCATTACCAACCTGTCTGTTTGCTGCCTCACAGACAGTTTTTCTGAGGCTGTGGGTGACAAAGGCTCACACTGTTACCCAGAGCCTCCTTTATGAGGTACTGTGTGGTCTCCAACCCCAAACAGCTGAACAGAAGTGTCCTGGGACATGTACTAAGTGCATTTTAATGCTATCAGAAGTTGCATACCTTCTTAATTTATCACAGTAAAACTGAGACTAAAACTTTTTACCCAGCACCTGCTCTCTTCTCTCAGTATTCCTGTTTCCATGAGTCAACTGCATTTAGCTCAGACACCCTCATCTCCCAGTGCTTTACAAGCATTAGTAATCTCAGTAGGTCCTCAATTAAACTTTAAATAAAGAAAGAAAGAAACGAAAATAAAAAATATGCATTAGAAGGTTTATTATCATCGGAAGAAAACAACAACAACAACAAACAGAGAAACTGGGCCAGATAGGTGTGTTCAAAGATAAATTCTTCAAAGCAGGAGAAGCAGAGCTGGATGGGGAAAGCTGCAATGGAAGGCAGTTTTCCAATAAATAAACGTGGTTCTAGAAAGGAACTCATTTCAAACTTGGTGGTTCCAGGCAGGGAATTGCATGGTTAAATGGTCTATCAATCACTTCCTGCTAGCTGGCCCAGAATGATGAAACAGTCTGGGGCTCAGAACTGCAACAAGAGAGCTGTTATTGCAAACGGTTTTCCAGTGCCAGGAAAAATGTAATGCCAGGAACTAAGGTAATATGCTCACTTGCCAAAGTAAATCTCCTTCCTGTCCCACGTTAGTAAATACAAATGCACAACAGTGTTGTCCCATCCAGGTACTGCTGGACAGGAACCCCTGGACAATGTGAAGGGCAGGCAGTGACGGAGGCGATGGCAGTGGGAGTGAGTGATGTCCTCTGGAAAGCAGCCACCTGCACACCGGTGTGGGACAGGGCACAGTGCCCATCCCCAGCTGGCAGCTTGCAGCAGTGCGTCCCAGGGAGAACAGGATGAAGCACAAACAAGGAATATGTGGTGGCTGCATTCCTTTTGGTGGAATTAAAAAAAAAAATGAAAAAATCAAACCAAATCCAGTAAACAAAACTCTTTCTGGTATCAGTGAATAAGAGCCGTCAAAGCAGGACTGTTATTTACAACATTCTGATTCTGGGTAGTGCAGGAAGATCAGAGCCACATATGTGGGCAGTTGCATAACAATTACAAATAACACAGCCCCTTACCAGGTGGTCTCGCCAACTACACAGTCTGTTTTACGTGGGTAGGTAATACGTAACATTCATTTATAGAAATATAAATGAAAAGAGAGTGCACTATTTATTTTATTTATTCATGATCTTGTTTAAGAAACAGGCCTACAAACTAGACTTTTTTTTCTTTTCCCAAAAAATGTTGGTAATTCCCATGCTTCTTGGGAAGCTTGTGAAACTCATGGAACTCATTGAACAGGATGCCCAGGGAGGTGATGGGGTCACCACCCCTGGAGGTGTTCGGGGCACTGAGGGACACAGTCAGTGGGCGTGGTGGTGATGAGCTGACGTTGGACAAGATAGATTCATAGATTCAAGATGATCTTAGAGGTCTTTCACAAGCTTTATGATTCTATGATTCTATAATTTTATATGATCTTTTGCCAAAAATTGCCCCACACAATTGTTTTCTTTTCTTAAACTCCCTTTACAAAAATGTCTTACGTAGATTTCCTCAGATCATGGAGTTGTGGACAAGGATTTCAAGCTCAGCCCCTAGCTCATGCAGCATTTTTATGGTCAGTTTGCCCTCCATCATGTTGAAGAACTATTTCATCTTTGTCAAAAGATGTGTGCGGTCTCCAGAGAGACCTAGACAGGCTGAGGAGTGGGCCCACGTGACCCTCATGATGTTCAACAAATCCAAGTACAACATCTTGTTCCAGGGTCATGGCAATCCCCGCTATCAGCACAAGCTGAGGGATGTAAGAATCACAGCATTGCATGGGTTGGAAGGGACCTCAAGAGACTGTTGAGTCCAGTGCCCCGGCTAAAGCAGGTACCTGGCAATAGGTCACACAGGTAGGTGTCCAGCTGGGTCTTCGGTATCACTATAAAAGGAGACTCCACCGCTTAGGGCAGTCTGTTCCAGTGCTCCATCACCCTTACTGTAAAGCAGTTCTTCTGCATGTCAGTACAGAACTTCCTATTTTCAAGTGTTAGGCAATTACTCCTTGTCCTATCTCTGTGCACCACCAAGAAGAGCCTGGAGTCATCCATTTGCCTGCCACGTCCCATTAGATATTTAAACACTTATCAGATCCACAAAAATGATCCAAGGGATGGAACACCTCCCCTACGCAGACAGGCTGAGAGAACTGGGGCTGTTCAGCCTGGAGAAGGCTCCAGGGAGACCTGAGAGTGACCTTCCAGTATCTAAAGAAGGGCTATTAGAAGAAGGGACAGACTCTGTAGCAGGATGTGCTGTGACAGGACAAGGGGATATGGTTTCAAACTAAAAGAGGGGAGATTTAGATTGGATAGAAGGAAGAAGTTTATTACAACAGGGGTGATGAGGCACTGGAACAGGCTGCCAGAGATGGTGGATGCCCCATCCCTGGAAACATTAAAGGTCAGGCTGGATGGGACTTTGAGAACAAGATCTAGCAGTAGGTGTCCCCATTCATTGCAGTTGTACTAGATGACCATTAAGGTTCCCTACCAACTTAAACAATTCTGTGATTCTGTGATGCTTTGGTTCTGAGATTCTGTTCCCAGAGTAGCAGGCAGCGATGCCACAACACACACCTAGCTGCAGTTCTGCCTGTGCATACCTGTGCAACACATAGTTGAGTTTCACACTGAAATTCTTGTATGTCCTTCTAGAAATAAGGAATGGAAAGTCATAAAGGTGCAGGGAGGATATGTTTTTGGTAAGCTCAGAGCAACAGGGGCTGGCTACCATGGGCAAGAACTCAATGAAGCAGCAGGAAGGAGCTAGTGCCAGCTGTGTGCTGGAGGGGTAACACACAACATGACAGTGTACAAGAGAAAATTTAATTTCCCAGAACAAACAGTGTCTGCAAGAGATCACGGTTCAGGGTCAGCAATGACTTCAGCAGCCACACCGACAGGTAGGGGGCTTGGTCAGGAAGGAGGGGGATCATGCTCCTTCCCACAGGCGGGAGCCCGGCACTGACCTGGACCTAGGATGAAAATGTACCAACAAAGCAAAGTCCAGCAGAGACACCTCCAGGCACAGTGCCTAACACAGTGTCAGTGCCCCAAGTGCTAGTCCACCGCAGAGGCTGGGACACCTCAGCACTGCGCAGAAAGGAGGGCTGGGGTTGGAGCAGTGTCACCATCTTGGGGCATTCACCTGGAGTCATGGCTGCTAGGTGAAGAAAGGGATTGTCCCAGTCTGCACTGCACTGGTCTAGCCTCACCTTGAGTACTGTGTGCAGGTTCAGGCAACACAGAACCAATGTTCTGAAGTTAGAAAGAGGCCCACGAGATCTGTTTTCCCTCCCGTGTTGCAGAGGGCTCTGGAGTTGGAGTTGGGCTGTATTGGTGGGACAGAGCATGAGGTGCTGCTTCCTGTGCCATACCATCACCGCAGGAGGCTGTGGGGGCAAGGAGTGTGCTAGAAGGGCAGATAGCTTCAGTGACTGAAGACAGGTGTAAGACATTATGCTCCATTCACAAATACAAGTTAGAACCTAAAAAGTGACCAAAACAAGAATTAGCTTTGTTTCTCAAGGCAGAAGAAAGACTGCCTTCTGCCTCCACATTAGTGCTTTCAATTCAGCTTTGAATTCAGTCCAGGACAATATGTCAATATGCCCCTCCACTTTACTTAAGCCACAATTGCAGCTAATGTCACTGTCAACTATGTCACTGCAATTCTGGGAAAAGAATTTCTGGCTAACCTGGTGTTTGTGTGCTGGATAGCTGCCTGTGTAAGTGGAGTCATAGCAAAATATTTGCTATTGTTTTCTGGCTTTATTTTTATTTTGAAACTTCCCAGTGTCATAAAAGAGAGTTGTTTCTTCAGTTTACCTTTTGCCTTGTTTTACTAGGTTTAATATTTTAAATTATTGGCACATAAAGTGGAAAGCATGTTTGCACCTCCATAATCAGTTTCTTTGCTGTACGTTCCCACTGAAGTAAGTAGATATTTACTTTATTTTGGACCTTTACTGTGGACTCTGCAGGAAGAAAAGTTGTAAAACACGAGCTAAAGTTGTGTGATGTGACTGCAGAGTTAAGCTTTATTCAGGATGCTGCATCTGGACTTGTTCATCCTGGAGAAGAAAAGGCTCTGGGGAGATCTCACTGCAGGTGACAGGACAAGGAGGAATGGCTTCAAACTAAAAGAGGGTAGATTTAGGTTAGATGTCAGGGAAATTTTTCAGCGAAAGGGTGGTGAGGCATAGGCTGCCCAGAGAAGCTGTGGATGCCCTATCCCTGGAGATTTTCAAGTCCAGGCTAGATGGGGCCCTGGGCAGCCTGAGCTGGTGGGTGGCAGCCCTGCCCGGAACAGGGACTGGAACCAGGTTATATCTGGGGTCCTTTCCAACCCAAGCAATTACATGATTCTAAGATTCTGTGAACCTGCACCAGGCTTTTAAAGCTGCATCTGGAAATCCCATGCAGAGCACGTGTCAGAGTGAATGTGCTGTCTGTCCTCAAGGATATGTGACCGAGTTCTTCAGCGCCAAGCAGCTGGAACACAGGAGCTAATTAGTACCGACTGATTATTTCTTTAATAGATTGCCTCAGTTACACCTGTCTCATTGTGTTTATTTTGCTTGTTCCTCTTTGTGCTACCTTGAAGAACATTAATGTTGTTAATAGCCTCATCCTTACCTAAGCTCAGCTTATGAATGAGCCACGATCCACTTTAGCTTTCGCAGTGGCTGTTGAGTTTTTTAACAGATTTTTCACTGTAATTAATTGCTAACAGTGAGTCAGCTTGTTGATTTCAACACAAATGATTTCCTTGAAACTGTGCTCCAAATGACACATGTAATCTTCCCCTCTTAATATATCTGGCTCTCACCAGAACACATAGTGCTCCGCAGGCGCCTTGCTCTCTTGCCCCAGTAGATAAGTGCATCAAGAAGGAACCAAGAGTGGCAAAGTTAAACCATGATAACCCATCAGTTTGATTGCACCATATTAATTTATTATTAGTCATATCATAAAACTGGCATTGGGAAGTTTCAAGCACAGATTAAAGTCTCTGAGGTTGGCAGTTCCTTATACTTTGTAATCTGGGATTTTGGAAGCTATGAACCGCTGCAGTAAGCACTGCTGTGCTGAGACAGAGCAAAGGTGAGCCTGGTTGGGGGCCCAGGGCCTCCTGGGCTGATTTTGCTGTTCATTCCCAGAAGAACTGCATGGCAGCAGTGCACTGTGGCTGCAGCAGTCTCAGCATCCAGTCCAGAGGCTGCCTGTAATGTCTGCGGGCCTTGGAAGACTGGAATCTGTGAACTGAGTCAAGTGGAGCAGAAAACTTTCCCTGACTTTCCCACAGCCTGCATGATCCACAAAAAGCCTCCTTGATGCTGTCCACAGAAGCACTCTGGATAGTATCAGCCCCAAAATACTGCTTTTATTTTCCCCACGGAAGATCATGTGTTTGCTCAGACTGAGGCACAGAAGATTACTGAAATGGGCCGCAGAGATAAGAGTCAGGAAAGAATGAAGGAGGTACACCATGTGCAGATCCCTTCTTGCTTCTTTCCCCAAACCACTGCAGAGCCCCAGCGGGTCAGAAGGGCTGGGGCATGAAAGTGCAGCCCTGGGAGTGCACGCACTGAGGGCACAGCTGTCCAACACAAGTCTGGCACAATGCTTCTCCAGGTTGCACCTCTGAATCACAGAATGGCTTGGGTTAGAAGGGACCTTAAAGAGAACACCTATTTCCACCTCTCTGCTACAGGCAGGGCGCGCACCCACCAGC
>VXAB01012470.1:0-23587 GCA_013399175.1 Odontophorus gujanensis
CGCGGCGGCGGCGGCGGCAGCGGTAGCAGCAGCAGCAGCAGCCCGGCTTTGGCCATGAAGAGGAAGCAGAAGAGGTTCCTGCAAATGACGCTGCTCTTCACCGCGGCGCTGATTTTCCTGCCCGACATCGGCCTCTGGTCTCTCTACAGAGAGAAGCACCTGGTGAAGCCGGCCGAGCCCGCCGAGCCGCAGGTAGCCGGGCTGGGGCCGCGAAAGTTGAGGGCGGGCGCGTGGGGTGCCGGGCGTACGGGCGGCAGGGCGATCAGCCCGTGCCGTGCACATGTCAGCGGGGTGTGCGCTCGGAGGAGCGGAGTTCTGTCCGCAACTTCGGTTTGTCTGGCAGTGTGTGGCTGGGTGCCGTCCCTCCAGCCAACTCACCGCTCTCCTCCTTTCCGATGAGAACTCGAAGGGGTGTCCGACATCCAGTTGGTTATTTATTTATTTATTTATGTTTAATCTTTTTGGACATCACCCGGTGCAAGTGCTCTGTGCCTAACTTCTTGTCAGATTGGTGCCGCGGCGAACTTCTAAATATCCCCAGTTTGCAGCCACCGTTATTAATAACAGCAGTTGACATAAGATGTTGGCTGCTTTTTGCCTTGGTTTGTTGTTGTTGTTTATTTATTTTTTTTCCCTGAAGTTATTCTTTCCCTTGTTGGGTTTCTTGTACGGCTCATAAATCACAGTGAGACCTGCACCGGGGGAAGTTTAGTTTGAGGGAGTTGTATTAACATTGTGCTTTAAAACCCTGCCTGAGATTTACCAAAGCTTATGTGTGTTCTGTTCAGCGCTGCTATGCCTCAACACTATCGTTGGCATTGTGATTTGAATATAATATACATGTTTTATAAGTCATTAGTAAGAAATCATGAGATTACTCCATCTTCTAGTTGCATTGCCTTGGTGGAGTACATTAGACAGCACCGTGTGTCACTATGATGTGCTAGTGGTCTTAATGTCAGCACCTATGCATAGAGCTTGTTCTCCACATACTGACTGTATTTAACTCACTTCCTTCAACTGAATAACAACATGCTTGATTTTTTGTTTACATAAGCTGCTGGAAGTTATTCCTCTGAAGTGTCATCGGTTTAGCAATGAAATGTGCTGAATAGAGGATACCCTAATTACAACAGGAGGAAGTGAAGGGTAGCTTCCTAATTTGGAGCTTACTCTGTCCTTCCAAGGGTTTTTTAACATGCAATAGATGTCAGGTGCTAGACTTGACTTGGTTATAATTTCTGCTGAAAGAAAATTATACCTGATTGCGAGTGTCTGTCATTAGTTTGCAGGGTGCATGCTGTAGTCTTCACCGTGTCTGATTTACATTGTGATTCAGGAAAGCTGAAGTGTTCAATGCAAATGATCGTTTTCATGTTCGTTGCATGGCTCTTAAAAGGGCAATATGCCTTGAGATTAGGTGAACTTTGTGTGTTCCAGATTGAGCTCTAAGTGCAGTGTGACTGGATAGCAATCACTGGGAACTAGTGTCAAAAAAAGAAAAGAAAATAAAATGCTGCTGGACAAAATGTAAAAAGAGCTTGGAGAGCAGCAGCTGAACATATGTGAAGGGCTAGCGGAATGTAATAATGATGAACATTTAAATCTTAAGGTTTCTGAAAGGGTTTTCTTTTACTAGTTTCCTTTTTTTTTTTTCTTGTTCCTCACCTGAATGCTAATGAAGTGGGAATGAGTTTAGTTTAATGGGAAAACAAAAAAATTGGCGATGAAACTTTGAACCTCGCAGCTGATTCCAGTGTAGTTCTGCTGTCACTGTCAGAGCTGATGTGTTGGAAATGTCATGCCCTCTGAGGACAGGGGTTGGCAGTGGGGGAGCATGATGCAGTCAGGGTACTTGTGCCTTTTGGTGCACACATCATAACCCGAATGCAAGCACATGCAAGGGATGAAGGTTGCAGTGCAAGTTTTGAGTTGAACTCAAGTGTAAAATAGATCCCAAGAAAGTGGTCACTGAGACTATGCTAGGAAGAAGATACTAACAGGCAAGATTACACTAGAAACGCTGTCATAATAGATAACATTTTTCTTCCCACTTAGCGGGAGGTGAATGATTGTGCTGAGTGTTGAGGTTCTGGCTTTGCCCTTGGCATACCGTTACTCCATGTGTGGAGTGACTTAACACCGGTTTAAAGTCAGTCTCACTAGAACTGTAACAGACTTCTGTTGCCTGTGCTGAGTTTCTGTTAGGTTGCCCAGGTCTGCAGGTGAAGGCGTGAGACAATCAGTTTGTTATGGTATGTTATGACTGTGGAAGAGGGACAGAGCTGTCATGGATTAATATGTTAACCACATGCTGAACATGCGTCTGGTGCTACTCTGGTGCTGGCCATTATGATAAGTGCACTCTTGTTTTAATTAACCAATGTTACTGATCATCAGGTGTTTCTGAGGCAGTGTGGGGGTGAAATCCTAATACTCTGACTAGAGGAGGATTAAACTTCACAAAGCATTACTGAAGCATCTCTAAACTGGGCTGGGAATGGGGCTCTGCCAGCTTCCCAGCTGCTTCGGCTGCCTGCTGCAGCTCTGGCCTGGCAGTGGTGGTGGCAGCTGCTTGAGGCATGGCAACCCTGACAGCAGGGTTCAGAAACAGTCTGCATGCCAGAAGTAGTCTGCTTGTGTCGGTGTCCCCTGGGTGCTGCTTCTCCCAGCCTTTCAGAGAGGGTTCATTACCTAAAAATTCTGAAATAGCAACGTCAGATTACATTTTTTCTTCTTTATAGTTGTGCTCCAAGAAGTTACATAAGGTATTTTTGTCATTGCTCAGAAACTGACAGAATTTGCCCATGGAAGCTCTTCTTTTCTTCCATAGGACAGATCATAAGATGAGAAAATGCTATTGACAACACTGAATTCAGACAGCGTTAATGATTTTTATTGCCATGCATTAATGCTCTATGTGTTATTTTGTATGAACTTTGTTTTTTGCCTAACATATTTTTCCAAGGTTTCCACATCCGATATTGATAGTTTTGGTCAATGTATTTTGAATGCTGCCAATTACGTTTAGTTTAGAACAGTATTTAAAATTAGGCTTCAGAAGTAAAGGTCCAGAGATAAAGGTCTGCCTTACATGGAGCAAGGAGCTCTAAAATATTGCTTGAAAATAAAGCAGTATGTACAAAATACTATATGTGAATGACCCCCTCACCTCTAAAAAATAAAATGTTTGAATTCTTTTAAGTTGGTATTCTTTGCTAAACTGTAGGAATAAAATAAATTTATATTAAAGAAGCCTTATAAATTCTTTATCATGTTTTAGTATCTTGAGTTTCAATGACAGTTTCACTAGTTTGTCTTTTTTTTTTTTTTTTTTGTCATTGAGTTATTACTTGTGATACTAGTATCCTGTTTGATCCTTTCTTTTGACACAATCTCAAGGCATGTTGTTTAGGTATTAGGATATGCTGGTAAAGGTTTAAATTTCACCTTAGTTTTCTGTGGAAACAGCGTAGTACAGCCAGCAGGATGTAATCCTACTGCCAACCTGGCTACAGTGATGCTAACTGAAGTTAGTGCTACTTTATTTGGCTGCAGTAAGGCTGTAACCTGGTCTTTTATACAGTTACAAAAGGTGAGGAAGAACTTCATCTAATAGAATGAAATTTCCTGCTGCAGCTTTCCAGTGCCTGTAATATAGTGTTGATGAAAAGTTAGTGTATATTTGTTGAGAAGTGCTATCAGATGGCTTTGTACCTGTTTTTATGGGGTGCCAGTGTGGTTGGCTGAAGGAGTAGAGCAGTTTAGTGAAGTAATTCCTGACCTGTATAAGAAGGTAGATATTTTGCTTTGATTTGCTTGTGCTCTAGTGCAGTGTTGTGCACAACATCACCCTTCTGCTTCAGGCACTTCTATGGGAAGTGCTGTGGCTGCAGCTTGTGCTCTCATAAAATAGAACAGAATAGTTTGTTTGAAAGGGACCTTCAAAGGTCACAGACTAAAACTGCCTGACCACTTCAGGTCTAATGGTGTTTTCCCTTTTTTATTTTTTTTATTTTTTCCATAGTACATGCATGGTGCTTCTAGGTCTGGTGGCTGTAGAAGCATCAGCTTTGGCTTCTGAATCCAGCAAGTGGTTTAGGAGTGAAATCTATCTTGCAAAGGTCATTAGTTTCTGAAGTCCATTAAAGAAGTGAAATTTCACACTTAGCCCGAGGCTGAACTGACAGTCATGGTTGTTGCAGGGATAGTCAGCTCCATTTGCTCTCTGCTGGTGCACTCTGGGTACCTTGTTTAGGCTGGTCAATTTTGCTGCATGAAAGCTGCATCTTAGAAGTGAAACATTCCTTTTTTCTCCATTACTGTATTTCCAGTGCTTTTCCAGTAAATTTCAATGCCTGTACTAAACATGGCTGGGTTAGGACATGGATAGGCACCTGTTTCCTATTACTACCCTGACAGAAGTGGGCCAGTTATGTTGGTGTTCTGCTGTCTTGGTTACTGATGATTGCTTTCACTATAAACCTGTGAGGTAGAAGAGTTTTCTTTCTTTGCTAGCAGAGAAGTAAATAGGGTGACAATGTCTGCAAAAGCAGCTACTTGACTGTTGTTGATGTTAACTTTTACAATTTTGTGGAGTGTGTGGTTGACAGTAAGAGTTATTGATAAGACAGTGCCTCAGTTTCTGTGCACGTGCTGTTCGAGGCAGGTCCTCATTCCTCTCCTGTGTGCTCCCATCTGTTCTCTAGCTCCCTCTGCTTCTGTGCCAGTGTGGCTGCCCTGGGCCTCTCTTCTGGACACTGCATGCCAGCCCTTAGTGCCTTGACATGCAGTGCACTGTCAGTCTCTTTGGCACTAAGTATTTAACAGTCAGACAGTTAACGCTTATGTAATTCACTTTTTTTTATCTGAATTGCTCATGTATAGTTTTATTCCCCTGTAAATATTGGTGCCTACTGAGGAAAATATCGTTTGAGGTGTGAAACCTTTGTTAGTTTTAAGATACAATATTATTTTTGGCAATTAACAGTATGTTTCTGTTGTATTCAGTATACCAGAGGGAGCCCTCCTGTGGTTAATTTAATACCTATCAATTTTCAGCAATGTTGCTAAACGGAGTGTATCTTGCAGGATAAAATGGGCTGCTTTCTATATTTAGTTGTATTTCCATTTAACTTTGTGTTGGCAGTGTGTTTTCACTATTGTTATTGTGTGTAGCCATATATTTTTTTTTTTTAAACATGGCCATTTCAGATTCATAGGAACAAAAATCTCAGATTGAGAAAGCTCTGTGTTGGCCAACATGTGGATGTCTTGCAGGGATGAGTGGGGACTCCATTCCCTAATCTGAGCAGCGGGATGGAGGAACTCTCACTGCTTGGAGATACATGCCAAGCTGTGCTTCATTTCCTCCCCAGGCATGATGCTGTTCACTGCTTTCCTAAACCTTCTACTTCCTTTTGTTTGGGTCCAGAGAACCCAGCACACTGTGGACACACTGGGAGCCAGACGGCACCGTGCACTGCATATGCAGCTCAATAAGAAGCAGCCCATGTGTGCAGGCAGGTGGCTGGAGAGAAGAAAGAATGTACAATTCAGCTTCTTTTTCTTTTCTCTCTCTCTCTCTCTTTTTTTTTTTTTTTTTTTGNGGTTTTTTTTTTTTTTTTTTTTTGTTTCCTTTTTAATGCTCAGACAGGTTACTTATGGTCTTCATCTAGCAATATGCTGATGCAGGCATTTCTAGCAATTGACTTGAGCAAAACTGAGTGTATGCTAACTATTTTGATGGACCTGAGCCAGGAGCAGGCATGTTTGGTTACTTTAGATAAGGCTTACCAAAATTAATTTGGAGCTTGACAAGTTAAATACGGTGCAGCTCAGGAATCCACAGCTGAAAATCTTACATCTATCAGAAACGTGCCTCACAGTCATGAGACAAAATTACCTCAGCTGAACAAAGTAGCACTCTCAATTTTTTAATGTTTCTTTAAAATGTGTAGAGGCCTTAATAGATGTCAACCTTCTGTACCAATACCTCTCTGAGAATGTCAGTGTAAACTCGTTTTAAGGTCAAGATCTTTTGTGATTCATTGCTTTCCAACTCTTTTTGAGAATCACCATGTCTGAAGGAGCAGCATGGGCTGATGGGCTGGGCTGTGCAATCTTTGTCAAAATATGACTTCGATAGTTTTCCATTAAGATGGGAGGGATTTCTCTGCTGGGAAGAGATCTGCTTGAGTATGTCTCCTTGGGAGGTGAAGCTTGCATCATGGGAGAAGAAGCAGAAGAAACCCTGAATTTAATTGGATGTCCTGCTTCTCTTTCAAAGTCTTTACCTTCATTTCCATAATTTTCACGTCTGTCTTCATAGAGTAGAGGATATGCCTCTAAGTCAATGCAAACACCTGGTAATTCAAGCCAGCTATTTAATCACCAAGCTAATAGCAATATATTAACAGAACTGTAGGAACACAAATGGTGAGGCATATGTGCAGCTGACACTGGAAACACCACTCCAGTCTGGATTCCTGTACCTGCCTAGGTCAGGGCTGCCATGTTCCTGCTCCAGGCAGTGTTTCACAGGGATGGCACTGTCTTGCACTGCCACTTTCAGATCTCTTGTCAGATCCTGTAAAAGGAATTCCCTATCCTCTCTTTTTCCCATGTTTTCAAGAGCTCTGTCCTCACTTCAGCAAGCAGTCACTGGCTGAAACATGGATTTAATAGACAGCTACAGGACTTCGTTCCCCCCCCCTTCCTGTTGGTTATCATCCAGGGCCTGAAACTGTCAGTTAAGTCTCCAGTGACAGGACGTAACAGCATTTGGCAGATGCTTCATCTGATTGTCATCTGCCAGGACTCTTTCCTGATATAGCTGAAAAATATTTGCATGTGTTCTTCAGAACCCTGTGAGCAGCAGACAGCATGGACTGGGAAGGTCTGGGACTGCCAGATCGGGTTGTGGCAGCTCTTTACACTTGGCCCATTGCTGTCCTTAAAAATTGATGGACTTACAGTGTAAATGGGACATAGCAGACCAGAAAATCTGGCCCTTACGATTTAAATGTTTCATCAATCAGTGATAAGCCATTGATTCTGAGCTTAAAATGCAATGGGGATTTAGCAGTTTGCTTCCATGCTATATGGCAGTTTATGACAGGATGCGATGCCGCTGAGAGATTTAGCCCGGCAGAGTAATTATCTGAACTAGGATTTGGTCAGGACACTCATGTTAAAACAGGGTGCTCTGGAAATTGGATTGCTCACTGGAGTGTGTAAGTGCAGATTTATCAGACTAACTTAAGGTGCTCATTTGCTTAAAGAAGCATAATTTTTCATACCTGTACTTAGAATACAAGTGGAATAATAGATGAGCTTGTTTAGGAATTTTTAACCTGTTTATTTATTATTGCTCCTTGAAAGTAGTGTTCTGTAAATTAAGTACTAGGAGCACGTAAACAAACATTTAGGACAAGAAAGAACATTTTATAACCAATCTGTACAAGTTTTGCTTGTAGGTGAAGATGGGGAAGCACACGTGCTCCCCATCTCTCTGTTCATAACTGATGTCTGGGAAATAGAGGCTCTCCACATGCAGCCTTGCAATGCTAGTGGCTTCTGTAGTATAAGAGCTTCACCCCATATATTTTTGCCTTACTGTGATTAAATCTCCCAGTTTTGCATTAGATAATGTAATTGTCTGTAACAGTCAGTTTGTTATTTTTCTCTGCCATTCAGTTCCTGGGTTAGAAGTTGTGAGCTTACTGTAACGCGTTGCTTGATGTGGTTGTGTCAGAATAGGCAGAATCAGATAAGTGCACATGCACCTGTGAGGTCTGAGGTATTCCCTCCTATAAGAGTTTTCTCTGTAAGAACTAGCACCAGCAGATACTTGCAAGAAAAATCTCTCTTCTGAACAGGTTAAGTATACCCTTGGCAAGATTTTTCCAGTCACTGAAAAAGCCCATAGAGGTGTAGTAGTAATTAGCCAGAGCTAGGTTACTTTAGACGAGATGGCAAATTTTACCCAAATTTATACAGAAATAGTATTCTTCAGTGGCTCACCAACTCTGAATCTGTCCTACACAGAATACAATCCAGGTTTTAATTCAGTTATTCATATAGATGTTCTATATGAACGGCAGAGTATCTCTTGTGGCCCTTTAATGGGGAAAGACATATTATTTTCAGCGTAGCAACACACCACTGCTTCTTGCTTTTTTTTCCCTCCTTGTTTGTTTCTTCTAGGGTGGTTGATTGTTGTGTGTTGCTTTTTTGGTGGGGGGAGGGAAGTAGGGAGAGAGAACACATTTTAGTCTCTTTAATGTTTTTAAATCTTATTTGATGGCTGGGTAAATTATTTTGATTGCTTGAATCCTGGAAATTTTTAGATCGCTTTTTCTACAGAATAATAGTTTCACATTAGCACAGAAAATGCATGAAAAAGACATGTTAATGCCATACTACAAGAAAATATTGCAGTATTTCAGGCTCTGATAAATGACTACATTTTATGTTGCCTTTGATATAGATTCAAAATGAATGACAAGCTTGAACGCATGTTGTTTTTTCCAGAATGGCTCAATATAAACTGAAGTGACAGTCAAATTGCTGATCAAATTTGACAATTATAACACCAGTGTAAAAATGTAAATCCAGAGCTTTTGTGATACAGATAATGAATTCTCCACTGAAATTACAAAATGGCTAGAGTCACAGCATAAATGGACATTAAAAAGTACTTGGGATGGCTGTAAAATTAACAGAAAACTTACAAATTGCATGCAAATGCTTCACAGAATAGTGTTCCTGCAGCACTGGGATATAGAATTGATTGGAAACATGGTCCATGACCATGTATTTTGTTTTCCCACCTTCCCTGTTTCCTTATTTCACAAGGAGAGGAAGCATCAAGAGCTATTAAAGATGCCTTAACACTATTTAATCCATCCATACCCAAAGCATAGAGAGGAAGTGCTTTACAAAGAGCTGCTTTTAACATGAGGCTAATTCTTTATAAAATTGGGGTTATATCTAATTATTGCTCAGGAATTCCATGTGCTGCTGAACGTTTTTTTTGGCCCTACGTAGAGTGAAAGTGCAGTCATAAAAAAACAAAGGTGTATTTACTGAAGCAACGTCAGTATGAACGAAGGAGATAGAAATTCTTCTTCAAATGCTCAAGACAAACAACAGATGTCTCCTTCAGAAGCAATGCAGAAAAATCGTATTATATAATGGGTGAAGGGAAATGGAAGTGGCATCATGCTAAGCAGCATCCTGCTTCTGCATCTGGAATGGATGCACGTGACAAATGAACTCAGGGGGTTGAGTGCAGAAAACGTGTACTTACTGCCTGTGCACACTGCAACCCCTTCAGATGGGAGGTCTTGAAAGACTCGCCTTTGTCCTTGTGTTTTAGTAACATTTGTTCTGTGATTTATGTGAGTGAAATCCTACTGAATCAAGCTTAAAACCTAACCAAAACACAGAGTTGAGATTCTTCTTGAGTGCGTTTTAAAGAAACTGTTAGTAGGATAAATTCTCCTGAAATGCTTTTTAGTGTGGGCTTTGATGTGCCTTTTGTGGTTTAGAAAAGTACATATGTGTGAATACACTGGGCTCTGCGCAACCTGATGGAGCTGTAGGTGTTCCAGTTCATTGCAGGGGAGTTGGAAAGGACCTTTAAAGGTCATCTAGTCCAACTCAGACGATTCTCTGATTCTACCTGCATTTGTTTATGGGCAGGAGGAGCTGAGGAGACCATTGCTTTGCTTCCTGCATTGGGAGGGAGTTTATTTTTTTAAATGTAGCATGCCCTAGCTGTCTTAGAGCTGTGCAAATATGTGGGGAAGTGTATGTTTATGGATATAAATTCAGTACAACCTAAAGCATCTTTGGCATTTTCCATTTTTTAATAAATGTGGACCTTTTTTTATTTTTTTTTCCTGCAGCTCCTCTTTCTGAGCAGATTGTATGTGGGCTGGCTTTATGTACGGTTTTTGCACAGTGACTACTTTCTATGATCTACTGAACTTCTTTTTTTCATCTATTTCTGAGCCTTGTAATGTGTGGGCAATAGAGATGTTGGCTCATATCAGTTATACTCTTGATTCATTCCAATCTGCCTGTTAATCCTTTCTGCCCTTTTTATGATGGACTCTCGTATGATCCATCTGTGTAGGAGACAGTAAATGAGTTTGTTTCAAAAAACTTGCCACGAGCTCCTGTCTCTATAACATGCTTTGCTAAACCTGCTTTTCTCCTGATGTGCGATTTAAAAAAAATAAAAAAAAAAATAAAAAATCAAGTGATTGACCTTCTCTTCTACTGAGTAACCTTCTTCATATTACAGATTAACCTCCCATTTACTGATCTGGTTGTTAAAGAGACCAGGTACTCTCTTTTCCTGATAATGAAGAGTGAAAACCTGCCAGAGTGTTAGCATGGAAGTGATGGGAAGGAAACTTGAAAGAAAGAAAGAAAAATATGCAGCCAGAAAAAGAATAGCATATAGTTCCTTTCTGTATCCCATCAAATATATTTCTGGTGCTTCTAAGTCATCTTGCTCTCATGTTTCCTCTGCCTCTCCTTTCATGTGTCTCTAATTTAAAACTCTGGCAGGTATTGTTTGAGTAACATTTTTATTTTTTTTAAAGACACGTTAACTGCAACCGTGCTTCTCTATTCTAATTTATTTTACCATATTAGTAAAGCTGCTTTGGAATACCGTGGATTAATGATGCATTTATTTTGATTGCAATAAGCTCTCAGTTTTATGTTAACTGCATCATACAAACATGACCTATGGGCTTTTAATGTCATGGTGAATTGAAGCTGTGTGTGAATAAATATGCTTCAAATTTTTATATGGGAAACTGAAGCTGCTTCTAAAGAGGAGACTGTGACCTCTCTCAAGACATGTTTGCTGTGGCTGGGCAGAACTCAAGCAGCATTTGAATTCTGAAGGATGTAGCCATTGAGGCACTCTGTACTTCAGACTGAAAAGCATGAGAGTGATTAACCCCAGGCTTGGCCATGAGAGTGGGAAACTGCTGCTTGTTGTGATGCAGGCTGGGGGAATTCTGTAGTGCAGATCATTTCCCAGAAGTTCATTTGAGAAAGTGGTGAATTTAATTTTAACTTGTAAAAGTTACACGTTTACTTATTGCACAGGTAACTTTACACTTCATTTTTGGAGTAGAAAGTGTTGCTTGCTGTATTTTTCTTTGAGAACTGAGTGAGAATGAGAGCATACTGCATTTATTTATTTATTTATTTATTTAACTCATTCATTTTTCAAGAAGCAGGGATCTCTTCAATGCATCCCTAATATGTCTCAGGGTTTCAGTTTAGCCTGCTTTTCTGAGCGGTTTCGCCTCCAGATTTAACACTGTGGGAAGCTAACAGAAAAAAAAAAAAGAAACCCAAAAAAAACCAAGCCCCAAAAGTTACTAGCAACAAAAGCCCCACAAATTTAGTAATTTAGTCCCATCTTAGTAAAACTGGCTTTGCTTATGCTTCAGAGACAATGGATTTTGAGTGTGTGACAGTGCTTTAAATGCCTGAATAACGTAATGTGTTTCACCAGTAAATTTAGGCTGCAGTTGTAATTTTTGTTATATTTGCCTTTTAGAAAGGGAGCTGAAAACTGAATGTTCATTGTCCAAAAGTACACTTGAGCAAATGTCCTCAACAGAAACAGAACATAAAACTCCCTAGAGCAATCTCTTTATCAATTTAGAGGTCCTTTAACTATGAAAGAGGGATAAAAACAGTGTTTGAAATCAAGAGTCCCAACTTGTGTAGGAGAACAGTGACTGAGATGCCCAAGAGGCTGGAAAATATCTTAAACATCAAGCTGCTTAAGAGGAGAGAGTGTGTAAAACAAATCCTGAAAGACTGATTCAAATCGCTTCAGAAGAGTCAGAAGTTATTTTCCTTACTGATATGTGTTGAGTTTGCTGTACTTGGAAACTGAGGTGATCTATGCTAAGGAAGAAAGTGACCTGTGGGATCAGTGTTTGGTGTTTGGAAGACTCATTGTAATGGATAAAAAGAGGGAAAAAAAGGTAAGGGGGAAAGCTGGGGTAGGATACAAGCAGAATTTTACTGCTATAACATAATCTTTGTTGAGCCCTCTGAAATAAAATGTGGATTTATCAGGTGAATCAGGTGAATGCAGAAGTAAATAATCCTAGTTCTATATACGCAGCAATAACTTTTGAGATAGTAATTGCTACTCAGGAAGGAGTTCTTGATGCTTATATTAGTTTTATGAAAATGTTAGCTTTAATTTCAAAGAGGATAACATGTTATTACTACTGTGTAAATTCATTTTGCACTCTGAAATACTGTATGCAATTCTGGTGCAATCATAATCATCAGAGATGGGTGGAAAAGGGTACTTATCAAGGGTGACTAATTTATGTAAAGGCTTCATTGTTGAGTGACAGATAAGAAGAGAGTACTGAGAAGAAACATGATAGAGGTATCGTAGAAGAGAGTAACATGGAAAATATATGCAGGGATCACTTAATTCACTTTCTCTTTCAATAGAAATAGTAACATCAAATTAAGTAGTATGCTGGGTTCAAAACAAATAGGCACGAGTCTATGAAGAGTAAGCTATTAAGCTGCAAAGCTTTCTGAACCAGGGAATGTACGTATTAGAAGTCTGCATGGCTGCAAGAAACAGTTGAATGCATTCATTGAAGAGAAATGCATTAGTGCTGAAGACACCATCCCTGGCTTGTGAAGTCCTTGAACCAGCTGCTGGAGGCTGGAAAAGTATTCTAGGGAAGTGAAGCTGTTTGTTTGCTGTGTGTTTGTATCTTTCCTTACGATGTGCTGTTGATCATTGTCTGAAACAAATAGTTGTCTAGATGGACATTTTCATATTACTTTTATAAAAGTCATTCTTATACTGTTAATGAGTAAGCTAAAGTGATCTATAGTAGCTGCTGATGGGAAATCAAGTTGTGGAACGTGAGGAAATTGAGTGATTTACTGGATGCTGGAGAATTTTCTGTTAAGCCAGGGACAAAAGTAAAGGTCGTCGTACAGATTCAGTGTTGCAGATTTACAGTGAATTTGAGGTGTGGCACTCCAAGAAAGCAAGTGTAGGTGTAACCGTAACAGTACGCATTTTCCTATTATCTATCTGTGTCTTGGTGTACTAGTTATTATTTGTGGGAAACAAAAACATGATTTCAAGATTCAAAGCTTCAATTGGTCCTCCTCCAGTCCATGACTGCTTCTCTCCATCTTCTTTGGTGCAAGCAATAGGTTCCCAGATCTTCTGCATGCTTAGCCTACTTTTTATTCATATAATTGTTTTCGCTTTTTCTCCCACTGTAATGGTTTCTAATTTTTCCTGTCCAGAATAAAACAGGGACATGTTTGAATATGGCAGAATGTAATAAAGAACATGCTGTATTTGAGATTGTGGTATTGTGTCTGAGGATGTGGAGTTGGGTGGGTGTTTGTGGTGCTTTTTTTGTCTGTTTGTTTGTTTTTTTGCTGTCTAGAATGGAATGGAAATATTTGCTTACATTTCCCTCATTGCATATAAAGGTGAGGTTGTGGTCTGAGAATATTTAAATTACTCTATGGGGTATCTGCAGAATTTTACATTCATTTTTCCATGACTTGAACTTTTGGGTATCTATAGCTATGAGTATGGTATTTTGCTCTTTCCACATGATTCATATTTTCCTGATATTCAGCTTTGTTTGATATCAAGACTGTATTTCAGATTTCAATATGAATAGAACCTACCTAAGAATGTGTGGCATAACTGGATAAGAAGAAAGAAGTGTTTCCTTTCTCTCTCCTCAGTGTGGGTTACTTACAGGAAACCTTGTTCATTAGGATTCTGTAGGCTGTGCTGATCGCAGATTTACCAGGTGCTTACCAGAATACCACTTCATAGTTTGCTGACAGTAACCGGTGAAGATAAAAGCTGATCTCTCCTTTTTTTTTTTTTTTTTTTTTTTTTTTTTTTTTTTTTNTCTCTTTATTTTTAATTTATTTTATTTCCTCCAAGTCAATAGCAGAATGTGAAGTTGCCAGTGCAAAATGGTACATGTAAGGTGGGAAAGGTATTTTCAAAGAACTGTCTTGGAATATAGTTTTGAAAGCTGATTTGCTAAAAACCTGTACCTGCACTGCACTATTATAGATGTAAAAGTGTTTTATTTCTCTCTTTCCTAAATATATGTATGCCAATATCCTGAGCTTTTACGTACAAGTTACGGTATGACACTGTCAACTGCATTGTTGACCGGATGTCAGGGCTTGGTTTATACAATTACACAGGTGTTTGCAGAGGGAAAAAATGGAAAACAAGATTTTGAAAAAAAAAAAGTCTTCACTGACATCCATCCTCATTACTGGAATAAGCTTCCATTGCCTTCAATGGGAACTGAGTTTTGTAATCAGTGCTGTCAGTCACCATCTGGGCTGACTTTTCTTTCACATCCGAATCTTACCATAGAGTCCTTCCTTTCTGGGATACCATCTGCCACGCAGTTTCTTTTGACTTGTTTCCAGCATCAACCTTTGTGTCTTCTTTCATGTCCTCTTTTGTGCTCAGAGCAACCTCACGAATCTCCATTCTTCCTGCAATGAAGTACCCCATCAATAAAAGGCATTACCAAGCCCTGGCCAACATCACAGTCATTTGAAAAAAAATCTGTCAGGAGGCCAAGGCTTGGAAGGAGTCAATCCCAACCCCTTTTCTCAACCGTAGAAGTGATATTTTAAAGCAGCTTCTTTGACTTTGAACCACAGATGCCTGTGTCTTTTCTGTGGATAAAAGAGATCAGTAAGGCAGCTAACCTAGTAATAGTTTACAAAGCTCGTATAGGTCTAAAAATAAGATCGGGTAGCATCAATCTAAGAGTATAATTGTTTTTTTTTGTTTGTTTGTTTTTTTTGTTTTTTTTGTTTTTTTTTTAGTGTTTTACTCAGTAGAACCATATTTATGAAAACTTGAGGGGAAAAAAAAGAAAAGCAATTTTTTGTTTGTTGTTGCTGACAACCCTGCATTTGTTTTGACTAATGCAGAATGCCAACTATTTATGTAGCGCTTTTTAAGTCAATATAGTAAGTCAATATATATTTATAAGTCAATATAGTAACCCTCTATCTTCCTGTTTCAAAGAGAAGGAAAACATAGTAATATATTAGACATAATTCATAGCTTTGAAAGAAAATAATTGCTACAGAAAATCTAAGACAAGCTTTAAGATGGAGGTACAAAATAAAAATTAATAGTTAGCTTAAGATTTACTGCATGAATTGTAAACATACATAGGCCAATCTGAAAGTAATGCCTCCTATTTATTTCCATGGAAACTACAATGGATTCAAGGAGCACAATAACACTGTTGGACTGAGCAAATTCCCACCTGTGAAAGACTGTTTTTCAGCATAGCCACCACCATTAGCTATGCACTTTCACCAGCAATGAACATGAACTGCATGCTGCGCTCCTAAAAAAAAAAAAAATAATAATAATAATAAAAAAAAAATTGCATCCACTGTTGCTCTCACCACTGCTGAAATNAAAAAAAAAAATAAAAAAAAAATTGCATCCACTGTTGCTCTCACCACTGCTGAAATGCACCACCCACTGTCTCATTGTGTTCACATCCACAGTTTGGTCTTCATAAATGTTCACAAGTGTTGATGTACGTCAGTGGGTGCTTTGTTTGTTTTTTTTTCCTGCATGGAGGAATTCAGTGACACACCTTTGCTTCACGCCTGCTTCCATGTCAGATGTGATTCTGTCAAGGTGCCACTCTGCTGTCCTTTGTCACACAGCAACAGCATGCTGCTCAATATTGGTGGGGAGGTTCAGCCTCTATTGCTGTACCACCAATATCTGCCTCTGATGTTATGGACCAACATAATAAAATAGCAGGCATTACTTTCAGAGCAGCCCTATAATTCAGACATGGTAGTCAGTGTAACTTGCACATGGAAGGAATTTGTATGTATATGAATAGGAGACTTTTTCTTCAAAGTGGTTTCAATGATGTGGGTTTTTTTGTTTGTTTGTTTTTGTTTTTTCCCTAACAGCGGTTCGATTTTGAATGAAAATTGGTTTGTGAATTTTATTTGAACTCTAAACAAGGATGATTTGGCATTTCAGTGAGCTGGGGGGGGGGCGGTTTGGAGGGGAGGAAGAGAAATAATTCTTACAGCAATAGACTTTCCAGGTGTGTGTATTGATGTATATAAAAACCACCTCCGTTATATTGTGAGTAGTTAGCCTATGAGTAAAAACAAATTGATTATTGTGTTCATTCTCAAGGGAAAACATAATCTAGTATGAAAAGTGTAGCTTAATTCCAAGGTTAGAAAATGTCAGCTGGCAATTGTGTAGGAGAAAATTGAAACAGATTCTTGCAAGATCAAGGCTTCCTAACACCTTACTGCGCCATGTTTGCTCATAGTTACTTTGTATAAAATCACATAGTAAAAGTCTACGCTCAAATACTGTTGCAGAATGATTAAAAACCAACAAGCTGTATCTGTAACTCTTTCAGTTTGTTTAAATGTATTGAAAAAAGAATACAGAATATTCTTTCTGAGAAGCCTAGTCAGCCTAAGAAACGTGCCTAACCATTTCTTGGTGGGCAAAGTGTGAATGTCTAAGTACTGACATGGACCTATAGAAACTGAGGCTCTGTTGCTTTTTGGTTGTTTGCCATATCTAGCTTATTTCATTTCTTTGTGATTAAATTCCATTGTTTGTAAGATATAGCTAGGAAAACTTTCCTTGTAAAGCAGTTTTCAGTTTTACATGCAAAGGGTGATACGTAAGAACCATAAGACTATTAATTATTCTGACTGCTGTTAATATTCAGCTTTCATCGAAAGAGGTTTCTTGAAGATTCTTTGTTGTCTGGTAGATGTTGTGGGGAGCTGGCTACTCACGTGCATTTTTTTCCTAGGATATATTGTGATTATTTTACAATTTCAACAGTATGATGTCATTTTTGTACTGTTCCTCCTTGAGAGGAAAAGGAAGAAGTTTATTTTCCAAAAAAAAAAGTGAGAGGTTTTACACTCAGGACTCTGACATGTTTAAGTATTTCCAGTTGTATGTTAAATATTCCAGCTCGCCCAAGCAAACATGTCATGGAAAACTGTCAGTTTCTCTCTTCCTTCTAAGCAGACAAATAAATATGAAAATGAAGTATTGTTAGAATTTTGCAGCCGTGCTTTGTGTGGTGTCTACCTACAGAGCAGTAATGGTTAGGAACAAGAAAGAGAAATCTGGCTGACACATACCAGCTTTCAGTGGTATGGCAGTCCACTGGAGTCAAATTTTTCACAGCAAAGCTCTCACAGCCCATAAGATGTTTTTTCTTTCTGCCTTGGAATTTTTCTGATTCTTTTTGTGAACTTTTCGCTGAAGTGGAGAAACAACTGCTCCATCCACCTGCCTCCCTCTACGCAGCCAAATTCTGTAGGACAGTGCCTGTCCTTACTCTACTGACTATAGAGCTTGAGTGATAATTTACATAGAAAGATCTGTCCACGTATAATGAGTTTGTGGGATTTTTTTCACAGCGAATTGTGTTGAGTTTATATGCTACTTGAAACTGTAATAGAGCAGTGCCTTCCAACTTAGTTGGATGTCTCTGGATTGGGTGGTTGTTCTCTTCAAGCATATGCTGTCAATGTTAAGGAGTTTACTTATTTAGGGACACAATTATATCAAAGTTATCGTGTTTGTTTATTCATTTTTTTGCGTGTGTGTCTTTCAGTGGTGTTTTTGTTTTTGTTTGTTTGTTTTAGCCCAAACACTTAGAAGTGGTGAATCACCCTTGTCTGTGCAAAAAAAAAGTTTAATTTCATGCACCTCTTAGGATATGACAATCAATTATAGATGCTGTCAGGAGCAAATTATTGTAAAAAGACAACAATTATAAAGAAGATGAAAAAAGATGCTCTAGAGGGTCTATTGCACTTCTGCTTCTGACCTAAGCTCTCTAGTGGTACCTGAGGTGATCAAGCTTCTTCAGACTGATTAGTAATGAGCCTTCTTATGATGGTTTCCCTTTGTGTTTTTAAGCATTGGCAAGTTTTTGATTTTTAAAATAAGTATTTGCTTTCTTCATTTTCTTCAGTGTGTGAACAACATATAAATTTGTATTCTGTTTAAGCACCCTTTTTCCATCCCAGGGGAGGAGAAGGGACTAAGAGAAATTATAGAGATTGTTGTTAGTTTGTTCAGGGGTGGGTTGGGTTGGAGTGTTCCTCTGATGGACGATTATAGAATAACATGCCTACAGGGAAAATTCAAAAGTTATTTCTTCCTAATCATTATTAGTTAGTGGTTGACTTCTGTCCTGTGGTCTGAAGACGTAGATCCCATATACTTCACAAATTTACAGCCAAGTTAATACAAGTACTTCACTTCAGCAGACTTCATATTTTGTTCATTACTGACTACTGTCTTGGGAATATTATTATTCCTTCCTGTTCTGCACTTTGGCACAATCAGCCAAGAGGCCATCGTTGTAACAGAAAGCTGTGACTGATTGCTTCAAAAATAAATGATACTTGCACTAACACAACAGAGAAAAAAGGTTCATTAAAACTCATGTTGGAGAACTCTTATCACTCTTTTTCCATTGCATTTGACATTGCCTGAGAAACTGTTGTGTTTATTTTTAGAGACTATTGTTCTTTTTAAACATGCTCTGCAATGTGAGGGAAGCAATAATGCTTTTGTACAGGTAGATCTTAAATTTACTGAAGCAAGATGTTGTACTTCTAAATCGTAATAAGTGACTGTCTCATGAAAAATCTCTTAAAACAATAAGTTTGACTTTGGCAAGGAAGGAAAAAGGAAACGTCACAAGCTGGTTAGGGCATGCAGATTGAAAATCTGTCCACCTCATATTAAGAATATTATAACCCTTATAAGTGAGACATCCAGTACTTCATGTTCATTTTAACAATTTCTTTTGAACTGCTGGGGAAACAAGCTAGCTTCATTCTGTTTACCAACCTACTCTGCTATTTTCTGTCCTGTCATGTACAGAGCTCGTATAAAACTGATGCGTTTTGTAACTGTATGTCTAGAAAGGTAAAATATCCTTTTTAAGTAAAGTGGTTAGAGTAACTAAATTAGTGAGTTTATATTGATTTTATTATTTTTTAATGAAAGTAATGGTGACCAATAAGAAAGTGAGAAGTTACTATCTTTAACATAGATCAAAGCTAAAATACAACTGTTTTGAAGTAGTACATATTCAAATTATGTGAGTTAAAAAAAGAAAAAAAGGTTTAAACTGAAGAAATTATAGAAGAAAACACATTTCCTATATTTGAAAATTGGTAAGCAGATTTGGAGAGCCATTTTTTTCTCCCTTGTTTTCACCGTGTTCCTGTTTCTATTGCTGGTTACTCTGAAAGATTAAAATACTAATTTAATAAAAATGCATTAGTAATCCTTCTGTTATCTTGTGAGATTATCTAAAGCAGTTAATTATAGATGAAGTACAGAATCAAATGTTTAATTCTGTTGAAGATTATGCCCGTCTGTGGTATCTTTTCCAAAGTGAAGATTTTGCTTATGGAACATGAATGATATTTGATACTGATAGTTGCATTTCTACAAAAAGTGCTCATAAGGTAGAATATTTCAATAAGTAAATAAATAATATTAAAAAAGATGGATTATAATGGTTTCCAAGACTCTGATGTCAAACCTTTGCAAACTTCTCACTTCCCATACTACATCATCCTATCTACTTGTAGAGCATGTTGTGCTGCTCTGCTTTCACATTAATACCACAGTATTGTGACTAGCTTTCTCTCATATGATGTGTTTGTAGGGAGAAATACATGCATGACTAAATAAAAATTCAGAAAGCAAAGTAGTCATTATATATTCTGGAATGCTGAAGCAGCTAACACATTGTAACAGCTGCCAAATTACCTGTAATCAGCATCTACACAATAGAAGGCACTCTGCATGCTGATGAAGGTGTGATTAACGCCTATTAACAGCATGGAATTTATCAATAGAAAAATAAGGTGGATTAGTGCACTATTCATAAAGAATTGCTGTTTGGGAAGTTCCTGACTTTGGACATAGTACTTTAGACCGTTGTCAGAAATTTGCTAAGTTTTAAACCATGCTTTGAAAACTGGTGACTATAACTCCTAACAGAAGGAAATTGGTTGCAAAATGATACGGCAAAGGAGAATCATTGGTCTTACCTCTTGGTTTTCCTCCCTCCATTCTGACTGGATTAAACCAAGTAGAATTTTTCTTTTGTTTAAGAAATTCATGTTTCTTCTTTCCTTTGAACTATCAATCTTGACTTTTTTTTTCTTTCTTTTTATATTATTTTGTTTTTAACCTCAGTGAAGCTTACTGTAGTTACTAATTACTGTTACTAATTACTGTAATACCACCCCTGTTAATCACCCTGGAAGAGTGAAGGCAGTGAACCTGCTTACTATAGGAAGGATGTCACAGAAATATATCTTTGCTTATGTTTTTTTTTTTTTTTTTTAATGTTCCTCCCAGTGTGGTAGGTAAGTAGGGACACAGAATAACTAAATAAAGTATTCAAATTGTTTCTCAGGTTGAATTTCTGGTGTAGGACTTGCCTTGGGCTTCATGATGCAAAAGTTGGCTTAAGGAACTGTCCGCAAGACTTAACCACCTTACATCTCTGGTGTAGTGTTTTATCTCTGGTATAGTGTTTTATGTCTGGTACAGTTGTGTAAATGCACCTTTAGAATATGTGAATTTGTGCTTTGGCTCGAGTGACTTAAGACTAGGTCTAAAAAGAGGTCTGGATGTTAGAAAGGTTGAATTTTCAACCCTTAATTTGTAGGACAGCTGCAGAATGACTAAGAACTCTGACTCTGAGGACTCAGTGCCTTGATTTAGTGTGTCTTTGTGACCCACTTAAGGGCAGGGGCAATGGGCTGGCCTGCTAGCAGCCAGAAAAAGCTGACCTAAATGTGAATCCTTCACTGTATCCTTCTTAGGAAGCCACAGCAAGGGCGGCAGCTGTAGTAGACAGCTCTTGCAGACAGTGACCCTGGAGCTGCATTTTATCATTTTTTTCTGTAAAGGAGATGCAGTGGTACTTTTTCCTCAGTGTTTTTCTCACAGGCATTCCCATAGTGATGGGAGAATGTGTAGTCTCAAGTTCAGCTCCTTTATTTGCCTGGAGGGAGTTAAAGGTCAGTTCTCATTTCTGGAGAAAGAAATTACAGATTTTCAGGCTTTCTAAGACAGCAACACTCTCCATGTTTCCTGATGAAACTGCCCCAGAAGAATTTAGTACTTGCTGGATACTATCCAATGTAGCAGTGTTATTTCCATGTCTGTCTTCCAAGTGGTTTAACTTTTTGATTTGCTCAATATCCACAGCTGAAGAAGTCAGGGATACTCAGCAACTTCCATGGTGTGCTTGCAGGTTTACTGCAACTGAGTTAGCTGCTGAGCAGTGAAGAGGTAGATTGATTTCAGAACAGAGTAAGCCTGCTGATGGGCATAGCCTATTTAGTACGATTTCTGGAAATATTATCAAGTAGTACTAAAGAATCAAATGTGTAGCTTACTTTGTTAATATCAACAAGCAGCTAGATGCCTCAAAGAGTGTTGTGAAAGAAGATGTGTCAACAAAGTGTCGAAGTCTGCTATAAAACCCTTCCTGCCTTCCTCTGAAAAAATCTTGTCTGAGCTCCTGGATCATTCTCTTTTTGTAGATTATTTTGGTCAGTTGCTTGGTTAGATGTTTTTCTGTTCATTTCTTTGCTTGTTGGTTGGGTTTTCTTTTTTTCTTTTTTCTTTTTTTTATGTTTGTTTGCTGTTGTTGTTTTAGATTAATCCATTAACAAAAGGGGCTTGTCAAATCTCCTTATCATTGTTTAGAGAATGACTAGATTTTGTAATTGTCCAGTTATTCGAAGATCAGTGCATCACTGTGATACTCTGCTAGCAGAGTAGCATCATTAGCCAAATTTAGGGTTTTTTTTACATCTGCGTGATCTCCACCAGTGTGAACGTAGGCATGCAGCTACAGCTAAGAAGAATAACTCAGCAGAACACGTGAAAGAGAAGTCATACACAGAGACCTCTAATGATAACGTGTTTTTTTTTTTTTTAATCATTAGAGTATGTACATTTTAAACAGTTATGGGGGTTTTGGTTGATTTAAGGACAAGACATTTTAGATGGAAAATCTGTAATGCTGTGTATTTTTTGCTGGTGACATGGCAACAGGCAGAGGTCACATGCTGCTCTAGTAAGTCTTACTGGGGATATTTAACTTGAGGTTTGGGTCTTTTTTTAGTGTATACTCATTCAGTAATGTTGAGGCTTGGGAACTGGAAAAAATGTGGCTTGTTATGTTACAAATATCAAAGATGTTATACAAAGATGTTTATGGTTGACAGGGAAATGTGGAGTACTAGTATTATTCATTAGACAATCTAAAAATAGAATGTCTATGTTTTTATAGGTGGCTATTTAAATATACAAAGAAATATTATTCTCTACAACCAATATGCACCCAAGTTAAAGGAAAACAAGTTGAACTGTCTGTGTCCTCCTTACGTGAAAATGGGAGCCGATACTGTTGCAGCTAGGAACACTTTTAAAACCATCTGCGCTTGTTGTACACGGTCTCTTGAAAAGAGAGTGATGGTGTAAGGCACTTTTGGGTGTCTAGCATTATTACTCAGTTCTTTTCAACATATCTTTTTCAGGATAAAATGCTATCTGAACTATGCAGAATTTTCTTCTTCTTGCTTGTGGGGATTTGTCGCCCTTGGAGTTGGTACCAGGTCCTGTTGGTGGACCTTAATGACTACTTAGACCTGGATAACTTGAACCCCACAAAGACATGCTGAACCATCTGCGAGTACAAACATGTGTCGGGGGTAAAGTACGTGAGCAAGCCAACTTTTCTGGGGTGTGTCTGGTCCTGCACGTGCTGCCGCACACGGAGTACAGCCTGTGGAGTGCCAGCACTTTGCGCTAGCTGGAGAGAACCAAGGCAAACCCAGGCCTGCAAGAAAGAAGAAAATGCTGCATAAAAGCCTTAAGTTGTAGATGTGGTTTTGCACAGTAGTTAAAAGAATCAGTAGGGAGTTAAAAGGGTAAAATATCAAGCAGCATCAGTAACTAAAAGAATGGTACTTTTAGGTATTTCCAGTTATGCTGTGGAAAAAAATAACTACCCTTTTGTCTCCTTACTAGCATATTAATCATGAGGTTTGATTTGTTTGCGTTCTTGTTTGTTATATTGGTTTTATTTATTTTAAGTGAGGAAAAAATAGTAAAAACACTGAGTAGTTTCTTGCCAAGAGAATATATTAGTATAGCCAAGTCTAGCTGGTTATGCAGTTAGTTTTTTTGCATAATGAGAAAGGAAATTTAGGCAAAGGAGTAATAAGCACACAGAATAACAGTATCAGCAAAGTTTTAGAGGGAATGTAGCAAATGAGTACCTAGAAACAAGAGACTCAGGTAAAATGTTAGAGATACTTAGAACCACTTTGTTTTTTTTTTGTTGCTTTTTTTCTTTCTTTTTTTTTTTAGCTAGTTTTTATTTTTGTTTTCAAACTGCTA
>VXAB01012470.1:23608-43453 GCA_013399175.1 Odontophorus gujanensis
TGTTTAATATTTATTAAATATATATATATATTTAAATATATGTTCAGAAGCAGTGGCGTGGAAGGAAATTTTCAGCAGACCATGAAAGTTCAATGTCAGTGTTTTCTGACCACTTCCACAGAAGTCTCTAGCTGGCAAAATATCTATGGAAACTAATAGCTCTGGACTTCAGTGAAACTGCTCACAGCAGGAATTTGGGCAATCCCCAGATTTCCACATGCGTTTGTGTGGAATTGCAAATAAATGAATACGCTACTGCTCTCATCAACCTAGTCCTCTTCTGTCATTGTTCTGTGATTCATCAAACAACCCGGAATGAGAAGATTGTGTTTACACATCCATTAATTCCTTTCTCAGTATTCACTACGACATAGTGGATCTACCATTCTTCTTCACATGCACAGGATTGAATTTGAAGGATGAATTTTCCATTGAACAGAGATATAAAGAAAAGAAGAACAGGTAAAATTATTTAGTTATTAATGAATTAATAGTAAGCATTCAGCAAGAATGAAATCTGTGAAAAAGACAATTGAAAATATATTTAAGTGATTAGATTTTTATGGTAGAAAGTAAAAAAACTCAAAAATATTCACAGGCATTGAAATCTATACTCTAGAATAAGTATTCTAAAGGCTGCTGTTTGTCCTGTCTCCTTTCAAAGGAGGTTTGATTCATATTTCTTTTTGTAGAGACAGAAAAAGCAAACTCAATTTTTGAAAGTAGTGCATTTGCCGTGCACAGGTCAATCCAGGTATGACTGAGTCTAAAACACAAGGTCATTTCCTTCCCAGGAAGCATAGTGGCTGGGGGGAAGAACCTTGCCATCAAAATCCTGCATGTTTTGTGGGTTTTGTGTTTATTTTTAGATGAAGAAAAGAGTGGGTGAAGTTGTTTCATGACAGTAGAGATTACCTGCAGAGCTGCCATTGCTCTTGACTGTAGCTAGGGTTATCTACTCCCTCAGAGGCAAAATAATCTTGAGGAAGTGTGCTGTGCTTTGATTACCGTTCTTAAATCATTATCTTAAAATGCAAACATTTAAGGCAATGGAATAGTGTGATTTGTATCGTCTACATAGTTATTTTCATTGTTACATTACCTAAAGGAATTGCCTAAAAGTGTCATAATTTCTCCAAACATATATGTTGAAATGTAATAAAGTTTCAGATCTAGCATGAATAATTAATGCTTCATCAAGGTTACTGTTTAATTTTATTATTTTTGAGTCAACATCTGAATAACATGAAATAAAGGAATGCAGTTATTTGGAAAATAATGTAAACAGTGAAATATGACATTCATCCAGGAAATGGAAAAAAGTTGGAGTGGAAGTGATTGATTTTTTATTTATTTTTTATTGCTTTCAAGTTGTATTTTCAAGGTGATTTTACATTATTGAATGTTTACATATTTCTCAAGGACTGAAGGACTCACTGCTGTGGATTTTTATTCTGAGGGTTTTGTGTTGCTTCATTTTTGTTTTAATCCACCATTTAAACATAAGTGACCAATTTTCCCTTGAGCGTTGTTTGGATTTTAGTCTAGTTTGATTTCTAAACTTTGTGTTGTCATCAGTGTGCTTTTAAAGTGGGAATGAAATGCTATCAAAACAGCAGTATTTCACATCTGCTTTGCACCTGTTTCAAAAGGTGTCAATTTTAAGACAGTACAAGTTGCACTCTTCTTCACTTTTGACCAGGTTTTCTTTATATTTTTTATTTTATTGGAAATAGCATTTACAGTTTGTTTGTTGCTGTTCACGCACACAAACAATATATATATTTCTTTATAGCTACAGTGGTAAACCTTCAAGACTTTGGTTCACATTAAAGTTCATTTATTTTTAAATAAAATGCAGATTTTCAGCATAGTTTATCTCACATTTGATTTTGTAGTAAAATAAGGATGACACAAGCACACATTTTTATCTCATGTTCCATCTTTGTCATGAGCATGTATGGACAGATGTCTGGTTACAGTGTGTGCTAACAAAACTAGTGCTATTAAAGATGAATGTGTCTTGTGCAGTATTTGTAACTAACACAGAGGCTGAGTACCCAGTGATTTTATCAGACAGCAATTCTAGTTTGGGTTTAGACTGTGGTAGCGTTTGTTGGTTTTTTTGTTTTGTTATTATTTTTTTTTTTAATCACCTCATAAAGGTAACATGGGAGGGTAGTAATTGTTTTGTTTTTTTGTCTTTTTGTTTTTTGCAAACTTTATTTTTGTGGCGTGTGGTGGTGCAAATAGTCTAACCCTGAAATGTTACTCAGCATTACAACAGCTGGTACTTTCTTCTCTCCTGCAGGCTACAACAGCTTCTGCCAGATTGGGATATTGTGCCTCTCGCTTTCAGACTGATCTGGCTAGCTTAGAATTTTTCCAGTGTCTGTCACCTCTTTGAGGCTGTAATCCATTTACACCCATCTGTGCAGAAGTAAGAGGTTATTGGAGTATTGAAGTGGAAAGAAAACAAACTAGCAAGTTGGATGAAGTGAATCCACAAATGAATGTAATTGAAAAACACTGATGAAGAAATTTCTTTAGTGGCAAAGAGTAGGAAAGAAAATAAGGTTTTGAAAGAGCAAAGAGGGAGGGGAGGTGCCTACTATGAGCTGGCATGATTCCATTTTTTCTTTTAACCCAAGCTAACAAAAACATAAAATCAGAAAAAATGCCTAACAAAATAAAGAAAGGAAAAAAAAGAGAATGGGGTGGATTGCTAACTCTGTGTATACCCAGATACATGCCTCATTTAATTTATTAAAAAAAAAATCCTGGGCATGGATATTCATACAGAGCTAGGCTGAAATATAATAATTCAGTTACGTACTACAATGGAAGAAATAGTGGTCAACGTCGGAGCTGTGGGACTTCCACTCTTGATATCTCTCTCAGGAATATGTGCATCAATTCCCATAGAACGTGGGATTTCAGTGAGCTCTGTGCAAACAATCAAATGCATAGGTTTCCTTACCACCAGCTTATAGGACTTTTTATGCTGAATTTGTGACTTGTAGGAAAGATTGGTTTAAAAAAGAAAAACACAAACTTTTCAGAAGTATGAAGGATGTGCAGATCTATAAACCTCTCTGAAGTCAGTTTCAACACAACTGTTCAGGACCATTTAGATTTGTATTTCCTCAGAGTTTAGAATAATCAGAGAAAAGCAATTAAATTTGAACTCAAGGTCTATTTGCTCTTCATGGCTAACTATCGTTAAAACTCCATAAAACATGAAAAACATTTGGGAAGGATCTCAACAGGGTAATTTGAAATTAATTTAGGCCTAGTAGAGTTGCTTATCCTGTATTGTAGATTTGGAGAATTTGTACTGATTGTATTTGCGAAGTTGAAGACTGCTTTTGGTATTCTTAGTCTAAGAAAGGGATGCTTTCTTTGGGCAAATGGAAGTTCTCAAAAGAACAGAAGTCAAACCTACATCAGTGCTCTTTTGTCTGGATACACCAGGGGTGTTGATAGCATCGTGATGCTTGTTTTGAAGGTGTTATGAAGGAGATTAAATGGTATGTTTGGATGGATTATTTTCTATGTTGTCCTAGTGGAAATAGTTGTGCTGTGTTTCAGCGCAAGCCTACGTCAGCCCTGTAGCTGTGGGCTATACTGAATGAAGGTGGAGTATTTTATGGGTAAGAAGATGGTGGGCAGGAAGGCTGATTCCTGACTGCATATTTAATTAATGGCTGTTTGCCTGCTCCTGGAGAAACACGGGGGCAGCGTGGGTTGTGGGACCTTCCAGTGACACCAGTGAGACTGATGTGTTAAAGGTATGAATCTACCTTGTGCCACCAGTCATGTAAAACAGGTAAAAAGTGTGATTGATTCCCAGTGCTGTCCTTAAAGCTGTTCGGATGGTGTGCAAATTGAACCAGGGAAAGGAAGCATCTAAGGTTACACACGCATGCAGTCCAACTAAGGTCATTTAAATTAGGCATGAAATAATGAAAACAACTGGAACAGTCAGCACATTGTGGATTGCTCTCCTGGAAGTGCTTGACGATATGTAAAGCCCATTTCAAATAAAACAGACTCTTCCTCTGTAATGCAAAAGCTTGAGTCAGTCCATAAGAGCACTTCTGTTGAAAGACAGTAATTATTTGTGTAGAAGTATTTCAATAAATGAGCAGTGTATTGAGTGGGTTAAATTTGCAGTGGTTCTTGACACTTTTTACAGGTTTTTCCTATTTTAAATATGACAGCGGTGAATGCATTTGCATAGTTATCGACATACTGTCACTGCGCGTTTACATTTTAAACAGAACCTTTCTTCCCTGAAACTGTTCAGCTTGTGCATTAATTCTTTAACTCTGCTGCATTGCTTGGAATCATCCTGGTGCTACAAAATCATTTTAAAATCATCTTAACTGGACCCTTGAGACTTTCTCTGCTCTGATTCTACATCGTTGTTCAAGAGCTCGTCACTGACGTGGCCCTCACCTGCAGTAGAAAGGGATTTCGATCACTGGCAGTAGAATAACGCATTTCAGTTTTAAGATGCAAATGCAGTTAGGGTGGAATAATTAGTCAGTTCCTTCAATGTGTAGATGGCAGCAGCACCGCTGACTTCGACAAAGCTGTGATATTATATCTCAAGTCAGAATTTGAGTCAGACTTTGGCCTGACTAATGAATGCATTTACCTCCTGTGACTCATAAATATGACTTTTTCTTACCGCAGCATAAAAGGTGAGGTGTATTTAAACAAATCTAATTAACCTACCTAAATACGATCACCTGACTAATAGATGTTCCTGTTCTGTTAGGAATGCAGCAGAATCATTATGTTGTCTAGTTAAGAACTAAACCTAAGGTTATGTGCCTGTTTGGAGTATGTAGACTTAGGACTGGAAGAGCCTATGTGGATAGGAACGCAAACCCATCTAAACTCTTATTGGAAAATTATTTTTCCAGAAATGAAATGGAAGTATTGTTGGTCTATTCCAGACAGCAACAAATAGGCTGCAGAAAATGTTTTTGTTTCATGTATTTTGAAATGGTTTTATGCAGGCAGGTTTTTACTATTCTGTACAATTTACTTCTCAGTCACTTTCGTTCTTTCTCTTGGTTCTCCTTGTGAGAACTGAAGCTGTGGGAAGACTGAGTTTAAGATTCTTTCTTTCAAAAGAGCTCTGATTCATTCCGCCTCCACCTCCAGCTTAAAGAAAGCATTTACAATATAATTCTGATTTTTTTCTTTCTTCCCAACCCTCCAGTCCTCTGCGCCTGTCAGCTCAGGGCTTCCCTGTCTCCTTGTCTGAACTCCCCACCTGCTTCTGTGTCCTTGTTATATACTCTACCAATTTCAATGCTATCATGGCATTTCCCTGAATCACTGGGAAGCTCTTTCTTACCTGCTCCCTGTGAGCAGCTTTGTTTTTCCTTCGACTCCATCTGAATTACTCTTGTCTCTCTATTCCCTCCTCTCCGTCCCCAAACCGTCATTTCCTTCTCTGAGTTGAAGTGACGTTGCAAATGCTCTCTCTGTCTCACTGCTGGTTATTCTCGGGTATTTTCTTTGCTTCTGGTTCTCCCTGGATGCTCTGACCTTTTCCCAGTTACAGTTCTTCCTACTGTATATCTTTTCAGAATGCTTTCCAGGAGTGTTATTTAGGGCAGCACAAAGCAGTCATGCAAGCAAATACTGATGATTCTGTTTCTGTTATCAGGTGACCATAACCATCCTGATTAGAAAAGCATGCTGTCTCTGGCCACTACTGTCATTACTTCTTATGTTTGGTTCTTTGTTGCTTAAAACTGATCTTAATTTGTGCTGTCTAGAGCCATTTTCACTCAGGATCCTTGTTTATCATGCAATGATCTTCTCTCTGTCTTGGTGCTATTATTTTTTTTTATTTATTATACTGGAGTCTTTGTAGATAATGGATTTTTTTTTTCAGATTGCTAGTAACTGAAAAATTAGGAATTGAAAAAAGATAGTGAGTAATCGTTTACTTTTTTAATTTTTTTTTTTATTTTTTCTCTCTGTCACCGATGATTTTCAGAGATTTTTCGGGCATCTGTCTCAGTCATTGTATTGTATTGTATTTCGAAGCTGGAGAATCCCAGTCTGGTTTGATCTTGCCTATGTAGAGGTACTGCACTTAGGATCATCCATTCCCAGTGCTGCTAAAGCTCATATCTACGTTTCATGCATCACTCAAAATGTAGATGCACCTTGACTTACACAGCGTCATTCTGCACTTCTTTTCATTTCCTTTTTAATAATTCCTGGCGTTCTGGCTGCTTTCTTGACTACCTGCTGAGCTCCATCACCAGTACATAAAATATTTTTCCTTAGCACATGTGATTTTTAATTCTGGCTACTAATAGAAGAGAATGTGTCAGTGCACTGACAATGTCAGGTAGGGAAAAACGGAAACCAAGAATTTAGGGTAAATTACTGAATTTAAGCATATATATTTCAGTTAGGGAATTAGAGATATCTGTGATGGGAGTTGAAAAAAACTAATGTATGAGGCCAGTTGCAAATTTTAAACTTGACTAAGCCAGGCAATCATTAATGCATTTCCTAATAATGTTTTGTTGCACATTATTAATACTTGTTACTGTGTATTCAAAGCAGTCAGTCCTTAAAAAAGTGTTCTACCTAAGTGTGGTACACAGAGCTGGTGCATTAGATGAGAAATGTTGTTATGATGAGCCAAGGCACCTTGAGGTTTCCCCACCTTTCCATTGTCCTCACTGAGTTTTCACAGCAGGTGTGGAGGAATTTTGTTTTTTCTCACTCTCAGTCATGACTAGGTTCTTGTCAGGGGAAAATACTAGGAGTAGCCAGATGGCTCAGAGTAGTGCTCAGGAATTCAGATAGAATTGATCCTCAAGACCTGAACGTAGTGTTGATGTCATGGCTAGAAATTCTCCCCTTTTGATGTCAGGCATTACCAAACAGCGATCATCTATCCTTAGGATACTGAATCTAGCTCAACCTGGACACATGCTTTTTCAGTAGAAGATCATATATATCTGTGCAATGAGAAAGAGAGAAGGTTCTCTGCTGAGAACTGCAAATCTCATCTCACACAGCACTGCTTCAGTGCCAGCTGCAAGACACAAGGTGTACAGTTCCAAGAGGCCAATAGTAACATTCTCTATGATAGCAGCTGTTAACTCTGGAAAACTGAATTTTCACAACATTTCAAATGTGTGAAATTTGACATTGTAGGTAATATCTCGAACCACTGCTATGTCACTGATGTCAGAAGAATGTTACTTTTTACTGAGAAATAAAAAGCACAAAATGTGTACCACAACTGGTCTTCCATTTCTGAAACATGTACCTTGTAATTTTAAGCTAACGAAACCACAAAAATTTGCACTGATTCAGAAATCCCTTGGTTTTTAGAAGTACATCAACACAGCTAGGTTCTGTATACATGGTATTCAGTGACCAGCAATGACAGCAGTACTGTCAGGCTAGCAAGGAAGAGATTAAAACTGTTATGACTTAGAAAGAAAATTGTTTCAAGTTTTTTGGTGACCCAAAAAAACTTGGGCTGGGTCCAAAATAGCTCTTCAGAAAAAAAGAAAAAATCATTTTAATTTTTCCATTTTTCACATCAACCTGTGATTTTTCTGGAGGGGAAAAATCAGTTACTTGAAAAATAGATTTTCTGTGGAAATAAAAATTGCTTTAAAAATAATAATAATAATCCCCAACCAGATACAATTATACTTTTTAAACACAAATTTCATCTATTTATTTTTCACTATAGAAGGCTGTTAAACTATTATCTATATAGATATGCAGGTATTTTCAAACTCCTTTCATTACTGTAAAATTGGTATTAAGAGATTCAAGTTGTGTATGGTATTTACCTATAGTATATTCTGATTTTACTGTAAAATGTTTGCTGGCCTCACAGAATTATTGCAGAGTTATTGTATTGTTACAGAGTTACCATGTTGTTAGTTATCGTATCATAACAAATATTGTTCTCATTTTCCACTTTTTATGCCTTAATAATATCTCTACATTGCAATCAAAAATATTTGCAAAATTACTGAAGTATATGCTTATAGTAAATAGGCTGTTCCGAAAGTAATGCCTCCTATTTATCTCCATGGAAACTAGAAGAGATTCAAAGAGCAAAATAATGCTATTTGATAAAGCACATTTGCAGCTAGAAAACAATATCATTTCAACATTCTCACCATCCCTAATGATGGATTTTTTCCATTAGTGAACAAGAGCCTGAATGCCACATATGTGAATACCTGCATTGCTGGAGGTGACCCTCTTTTTAATTACTGCTGTGAGATGTCATTGCTGAAACGTACCACCCATGATCTCACAATGCACATATCCACTGCTTGGTCTCCATAAACATTCAGCAAGCAGCGATGAATGTTCAGTGGGTGCAACTTTTTCCACATAGAGGTATTCAATGACAGTTGATAAAATTTCATTGCAAAGTTGGGATGGTTTGTCAGCAGGAAGAACAGAATTTTCTCCAGAAGCAAGGGGCTAGGTACTTAAATTGTATTATACAAAGTAACATGTAAAGTGCTGCATGTGAAGCTTAAGAATTCTTATAAAAGGGAGCTCACCAGCTGCAGTTCACATGTGAATAAAATACCTTGTCTCACCAGATCATTAAATAATTGCAGTCTATTAATGTGACTCAGTAAGAAGACAAGCATTACTGCAATTTTATGAGAGAAGAGAAAGAAAAATGCTGGCACAATCCTACAAGTTGATGGCAATGCTGTGCCCTGGTGCCCCCCCCATTTCTGATCCTGAGTGATGAATATAAACAAATGTACAGGGAGAGCTCTTGAGTAGTCGGAGGAGGGGAGGTTGGGTATTCAGGAGGAATTTAAAAGAAGCACTTGTGTTCTGCCTATTAGGAAAAAAAAACAACCTTAAACATCCAGCACAATTTCAGGAAAGGGCCCCCACAATTTCAAATTGATAAGGAATATATTAAGTTGGAAATGTGAAGGAGGTCCTTGGATGTAAAAATTGGGCTAAAATAACCCATAGGAGCACTCGTAAAGGGTAAAGTATCTTTGAAGACTATGTTTGACCAATTTGTATAGTAGATCAAGTAGATTTTGTAGTACCAGGGAGCTAGAGTCAGTATCTTGGGTGCTTCCCTACTGTCTTTGCCCTATAGCAAATCCATACTGAAAGCCTGGTTAAAATGTACTCCAAAAAAGTTATACCAAAGAAATTCTCAAAAGCTAATCTATTTAATGTACAAGGCTTTAGCTGGACAGAATAATTAGAAATGCAAATTAGAGTTGTGTTTAAATGCAAAACAATTCCAATCAATATTTTGGATCTTGATATGAGAATTCTTTGTTTGCTTGTTTTAATAGCTCTGTGTCATTATTTTGGAGCTTAGTGTTCAGTGTACTGGATGCCTCTAACTCCACAGTTTCATGAAAGTTCATGGTGTCAGCCTCTCACACAGTTGTACCTTCTTTCATTTTTTATTTGATTTGATTTAATTATATTAGGTTTATTTGAAACTGCCAAGTTACTCTGTGTGATAATGCAGGTCTCTTATGCATAGGGGGTTGCAGACTTGCATAAATATTCACAAAGGGAATCTTAATAAGGAGATTTACTATGCATGCCTGGCACAATAATTTGCAACCTAATACCAACCAACTGTGTTTCAGGACACAATTAGTGAATTAGGTGTCAACACTTAAATACTTCAGTGATCGTTATCTACATCTTAAGAAGTTTTCTGAGCACTGACTTACTATTTAGTTGCCTCGTTCTTATAGGAGGCCTGCCTTCTATTTTTTAAATGTATTTTGTATCTTCAAAAAAATAAAACAAAGAAACAAGAGGACAGCTTGCTAGCATTGTAGGCCACAGAAATTAATTTATAAGTCTAATTGTTTTTTATTATAAAAAACTGAAGAACCGTGTGTTTTTGTGAAGCTTGTGGTGCCATCCAGTCAGAAATATCTCCTTAAAATAGTTCCTGTCTCTATTGTATGAAAAGATGCATCCTGCAGGTTTTAGCTTGTTCATAGAGTGCCAGAGAGTCTCTGAAGCAGAGCGTTACTGTTTTGTGTTGGTAGTGCAACTGATTACAGCTGTTTATGAGACAGCTTTGGCAGCTGCATCTACAACTCTGTTGTCGAAGAGGATACCAACTTATTATCATGTAGCTGAGAATCAAGCTCCTCAAGGAACAGCAAATAAATGCAATTGCAGCATCTTGGGTACTTAAGTTAGGGCTGCCTTTCAACTCAAGCTGAGGCCAGCAGCACCCATAAAAGTGGAAACAGACTTTAGTATCAGCTTGGTCTCATCCCGAATGTGAGTTCATCTATACAATAACAGCTGTATAAGCATTTTCATACCCAGTGGCCCAGTAAAAAAATGATACTGTCATTGCTGAAAGCCTCAGGCCTGCAGTTCCTCATGTGAGCAGGCTTTATGCTAACTGTACAGGACTTAGTCCTGGCCTGCTATATGCTTGTCATCAATTAATTATGAGGACTCACTGTGCAAACTGCATTGTGGTGGTACCAGGAAATGCATTTATCTATTGCATTTTCCATGCTATGGGCCAGGACATATTTTAATATATCTGGTTGCTCAAAGCCCCAGCCAACCTGGCCTTGAATGCTTTCATGGGTGGGGCATCTGCAACCACTCTGTGCAATGTGTTTCAGGAGCTCACCACCCTCATAATGAAAAATTTCTTACTCGTATCCAAGAAAATCAGTCAAACAGCAGACAGCTGCTGTTCCCCAGAACAGCAGCACTTGCACCTTGCTATGAGTGTGAGGTGGAAGCCAGAAGCTGGGGGCTCTCCACAAATACTAGTGTCTGGCATAAGGAGAAGTCCCAAATGCAGGAGAGGGCAGTTCCTCTTTTTCTTTCTGACTGCACTCCTGGAACCATTTTTTGGATGCCTGAGACCTTCAGAGTTAATGTGGCCACTTGCTAAGTGGGATCAGAAGATATGAAGTTAAAAAAAAAAAAAAAAGCTATGTAAAAAAAGATGTTTTTTTCTGTCGTGATGTTAAAATAAATGCGTAGTTTCACATCTCCTCACTGATAGCTTCACATTTGCATAATCTCTGTAAATCCATCCATGTTGCTTCTTAGTGACAGTATAATCTTAACTTGAAAGTCTGCGAAGTACGTTCCTCTGGTCTAATACTGATCATTGCCATATGGAGGTTTTCGCCTGTAGGGCATGAAATCAGATCAGGTACTGATCACTGCCTGCTGGTAACTAGCTACAGGAGGAGCCAGATCCAGTTCAGCATTCAACGGATAAAATCTCATTGAAGAGAGAGAATTGCAATCCTCGAGGTGGAGATGTTCAGTATCACTAAAAATTACTTTTATTTTATTATTATTATTGTTATTATTTTTTAAACATAGTTTGTTCTATCTTCAATCATTTTGCCATCCAGGATTATAGAAGAGAGAGGCTTATTTTTCACCTTAACTGAGAACCAGTTCTTATTACTTTAGGGATTCTGAGTAATAATTTGCAAGTGAGAGGCTGAAGCGATCTGAAAGGTTCAAGAAAGAAAGAGTACTTTTTCTTTATGAGTTACTGAATATAAAAGACTGTTTATGTCTTTTGTTTTTGTGGGGGACAGAACTCATCATTGCAACACTACCAACACCATCAATCTGGACAAAGCGATAATTTAAAAATATTCTGTCAGAGCTTGTGGCTGTTGTTCAGCTCCTTTCTCCAGGGTGAAATAATCTGATGTAGTATTGAAGCTGCCACTAAGAATTGTTAATGTATAATTTATCTTTGCAATTAAAAAGCATTTTTAACCAAGTGTCACAACACAGTGACAAGTAAATTAGGCTGTGATTTACATTACAGTGCTTTGCAACTTGATTTAGTGTCGCTCTGGAGGAAGTGACAAACAGCCCCGGTGGAGTAAGACAGTGCTTTCAGTAAAGAATAAATTCATTTCCCATGCGTTGGCAGGATTGAAAAATAGTTGCTGTGTGGTATTGAAACAATGATTCATACATTTTTTTTTGTTTCCTAAAATGTAAAGCAATGGAATAGCAAAACTTTCTAGACATAAAAAGAATATTCAGGTCAGACAGTGTGATGGATAACTCGGTGTTATTATAAAATAGAACTTATTTTAATGCCTTAGAGGGTTTTGTTATTGAGTTAAGAAAGGAAGATGAATCTGTCTATTTTATATTTTCCTTACTCATGCTCTAAAACTGGGACTTTGGGAATGTCAGAATATGATAAATATGATGAAGTCAGTTATATGTTGCTAAATGAAATTCACCAAAGATAACTTAGGAGAAACAATTTTGCCATAAAATTTAGAAAAAAAAACAAACATACTTCCTTAACCATTATTGGCAATATCAAACATTCAGTATATTGGTATCTAGGGATCTCATTTGTTCTTATTTTTGGGATGCTTCCATTATAATTCATCTTCTTTCCAAAAAGTCCATTGTCATTGGAGAAAGTAAGTGTGACCTATAATGCTGGTGAGATTTTCTTTGAGGAGAAAAGGAGGAAAAAATATGCATGCAGTGATCTGAAAGAGTCATCCATTCTTCTCATTAACCATTATCATTCTTTTCATAATTAGCTGTTTTTAGGGGAACTGTGCTAACAGTGGTGGAGATTTAGCAATTTATTCCGTCCATAATGACTGTATTCTGGTAGCTGGAGGTAGTTAAAGGAACTCCTCAGTGTCCCGGGAGCATGAGCAGTGCTCTTCTGGTCCATGAGATGACTTGATATTTGCAGTCAGTAGAGATGGTTAAACAAAAACTGTTTCTGGAGGGGGAAGGAAAGTTCTGTTATTGTGAGATGTTCACACCTTACAGAGCTCTTTGCTGCTGTTTAGCTGCTTGTAGCTGAAAGACAAAGGAAGGAAAAATGCTATTAAAAAGTAAGAACCCAGCTATGGTGGTTTTTTTTTGTTGTTTTGTTTTGTTTTTGTAATACAGTTCATGGTCCTTAAAATCAACAAAATATTTTATTTTACAAATACTTCTTTTTGAAAACATAAAAGGAAAATATATTATGGTTTACTTGTGTGCTGTTGTTGTTTGCTTGTTTTTTTTTTTAATGTTACACTGGGAGAAAATTATCTGTTGGAAAGCCCTAGTATAGGGAGTAAGAATTGTGTGTGTATGTAGGTAATATGTTAGACGTATTGGGAGCAGTAGTATATTGGAAAAGGGAGTCTGTCTTGCTGTAGAAAATAATAGCACTATTATGAATACATAAAGAATTCTCAAGGAATATGTTATGGCTCCTGTGCACTTTAGTGGTCTGCCAGATAATAGAAAAATTACAGTTTATGTCAGTGAATTGGCAGTTTACCTTTCAGTGTAGCTAACATGTTGCATAACAAAATTTGGATAAATATGTCCTGATGAGTATTACTGTATGAGATACTGGAAAGCCCATGGGTAGAAACACCCTTGAGATAAGAGAACATGAGATTTGTGCCTTTGTATTGTCATAGCTTATGTCTGCTATGTGAATTAAATTATTCCATATTCAGCCAAGTTTCCTGAAAACAAGGCAGATAAGTTTTTCAGTGCTCAGTTACTTTCCTGTTAGCAGGCTTTACCTCAGGAAGGGTTGGAATACAGATCAATCTATTACAAACGTTTGCAAACAAGTTAAATGAGGTGACACTATTTGCCCATTGTAAGTGTATTAAGTCCCTCTCACGACAGAGTATCACAGTGAATATTTATACACAATGTCAGCTTTAAGCCAGTGAGTCCAAGTTCAGTAGGATGTACTGTGACTTGCTTACTATAAGGCTGCAACATCTCAGGAGCCCTCAAGGAAAAACTGTTTTTCACAGCTTACAAAAGCTGATTTCCGCAACATTTTTCAAGTCAGAGTCTACATTTATTGTCAAAATGGACATAATTTGCTCAATCTTTTTTTATCATAAAGTGATTTGGCAATACCAGAGCTTTTGCTCAAGTGCCAGCTATTATTATACAAATTATAGATAATACAGCCAAGTCTAGTGCCTGATAGTATTTCTAAAAAGTTTTTCTTTATGAAGGGTCACTCACTGTTTTCGTTCATTCACTGTAAGCCATAGTATTTTAATAAATGCTCTTGGAGATCCTGATAAAATGGATTAAAGTTGAAACAAATTAATTGGCTTTTTTTTCTTACATATATTATTTTAGCTCTAAATACAATTTATCAACTGGAATGTACTACGCAAGGTCTTGTGCAGCCTTACACATCAGAGGTATGATGATATGATAAGGAGGCAAGATTATGTTTTGATAAAGCTCAAATGCAACAGCTTGGTTTCCTGATTTCTCAAGCTTTTGGCATGAATACTTTGCATGTGTAAGGCAAGGCGTGCTTTGCTGTTGTCTGTGCCAAAAATGCTGTGAGCCAGAAATGAAAATACTGTCAAGTCAATTTTCCTTCCTGTGGGTATCCTGTTCTCTGTCTCATTCAAGTCAAGAACAGGGCTGTCTTCACTGCTGTAAGTTCAGTCATCTTCGGTCTTGCCTGTGCAGAAGTCAGGCAGCAGAACAGCGGTAAGAAGAGATCCAGAAGTGTTTGTTATATACCAGTATGTCTCTGATGGGAGAGCTATGCACTCAGACACAGAAAAGTAGGAAAACATTTATGTGACCCACCCCACAGCAATAAGAACATTAATCATCTGCGCATTTTGTACCTTTGGAAGTTACACATTTTGAAAAGGTTCTTTTCTCCTCTGAGCTCTCTTGAGATCCTTACCAAATACTTTCTCTACCTTTACCTGTGATACCAGGTTCTAATTATTTTTTAGATGTCAATGATCTAACACTGGTGCTGGAACCTGGTACCATAAGTACACCTTTCTGGCTGATCTAATTAAAGTAATAGAGGGGTATAAATCCAGATACAGTCACTTTCTTTATAAAGAGAGAACTTCATACTGAAAAGCTGGGTGAATCAATGCCTCTTCTTTCTTAATTTCAGCATTAAAAAGCTGCATTTTATATTAGGAAGAAAGTAGATAAGTCCTTTTCAAAAGCTTTGAAGTACTTTTGAGAGCAAAGGAACCAAGTTTGATAATGCTGATTTTCATGGATGTTACTTGAAAGGTAGGCAGACTTATGGGTATTTTGTGTTTGCAGTGCTAATAACAGAACACGTGAAAAGTCAGAATATGGATGTCATTAAATAGGGTGGGAGAAGAAAATCTTGTACCTTATCTTATGTATTGAATTAGGAAGCTGCTGGCAAACCATGCTGAAGGGAAGGAGTGAGTTATTTCTCTTCTTTGTGTGTGTGACAAAGTATTGGCAAACCGTACTTTTAACACTATATTTATAAAAACAGAAGTCTAAGAAATATTATAAGAAGATCTAGTTTAACTAGCCAGAGGCAAAAACTGATGTTTCTATCCCTTTATTGCTGCCTTTCTCTGAAAATCTGAGAAAATAGTGTTGTTTAGTGAGAATTAACTGCTTGGACCTGGGCTTCATATTTCCATAAGATTGTCTGTGGTTTAGAGGTTTATATAAAAAATAACCTGTTTACCTACTGTGACTTATTTTGTGAGCTTAAAATCATTTTCGGCTGCAGTTAGGATGTATGTGAGAAGAAAAGAGGGCATGGGAAGGGAGGATAATTAAAAGTGATCTGGCAGGAAACTTCAGGAGAAAGGTGATGCAGTAATAGCAGGAAATAATACTTCCTGAGGAAAGAAAACATGTTTATTACTAGTGTAAAGTCCTAGGTGCCTGGAGCTGATACAGTATAAAAAAAAGAAAATTGCAATGCCTTTGAGTTTTCTGCTACAAAGGAGATTATAGGACCTTCATCACGGGATGTGAACGAAAGGAAAAAGTCAGAAGAAAGGTGAAACAGTTTTCTCTCAGGATAATGTGGCTTTTATCTACCGTTTTCAAAATACACACATATTACACTAATTATATTGATACAAATGGTATCTCAGGTTACTAAAAAGAACAAATATCAAGAGAAGTGTCTATTTTATATTTCTTCCACACCAAATGTTTGTCAAGGAAACATGCATTCTTTTTTACAAAATATATTAAAGCAGATATAATTTCAAATCCAGTTTAACTTGAGTTTTACTTACTTCAGCTCAAGTGAATGTTCACATTCTTTTCTGATATTGGTTAGGTTATTGTTGTTTATAGAAATTTTGGCAAATAAAACAATTGCAGTTTGTGTATGGCAGGAGCTTTTAATATGATAAATAAATGTTGAGTACTTTGTCATCTTTGTATTTATGTATCCTTGAATCTGTCTCATGTCTGGTTAGTGATAAGGAATTTGGCAGCATTTAAGTTTATACAATGCAGAGACAGACATAAGGACAACAACAACAAAAAATAGTTCATGTTATTTATACTGTATTTTAGAAGGTATTGGTTACAACATAGGAACAGTGATATGGAAAGAATAAAAAACTTGATAAATGTTGGCATCATTCTTCTAACTAAGAAATTAAATGAGTCCTGTCAGAGCTTCTGTATTCTCAAATGCATTGACCCACTGTTTGTTTGTATGTCCTGGTCCTTCAGACATACCCAGTTAAGTACCTATTCTCCTTAAATATTGCCATTTACCCTTTGACATAGAATAGAAGCTCTTGGCATTGTGTTATGGACAATTCACATGATGGTATCACAATAAATTTAGCATATTGAATTGAAAAGCAAATTGATGTCTGGGACCAGAGAAGGCTCTCAGCTGGGACTGGGTACCAAGCAGCAGAGATCATTCTGTGTGTAGTGTGTGAGCCCTTCTTCCCTTAGTTTGAGTATTTTGCTGATTGTGAAACTGTGTGACAGGTGAGATGAACCTCAGAAAATCTGTGGTGTAAACTATTTGATTTTATGCTGACAGAGGAGGACTGTTCTTACAGCCACCAGCTGGTAACACAGCATGGAGGTAGAAACAACCAGCAGAGCTAGGGTGAAGTGTCTGCTGTCTCTCAACTTACAGCAGTGCCTCTCTGGGTGAGCGTATTTCATCTGCTTCCTTCCAGCTCTGGAAAGCACTCCAGTGTAATTTAAAGCAGCCTGACATGCAGGGTTGAGAAGAAGCACGGGTGCAGCCGGACACTGGTGTCTGCTGGGAGGTCTCATGCTGAGGCTGCTGCTCCTGGGCTCAGCAGTTCCTCCCCAGGGTGACGTAGCACCTAGGCTGGTGTAGGAAATAAAAGTCTGTTTTGTAGTAAAATACAAACAGCTACAAATTTGCAACCGAGGAAACATCAAACTGAGTAACTAACGGTAAGCAATAATACATGGATCAATGTTGTTTGCCTTTGTGAAATGGCAATACAGTATGTTTACAAGACAAGCTCATAACTACATTTACTATGCAGTAATTCATACTTTTATTTTATATATGTATATATACTGACATTCTTTATAATTACAGAAAATCTGTAGTTTTCTTAGAATCTAATGGTGTACTTGAAATCTCAGAATAGTATTTTGAGTGTTTGACAGCTTATGTTACCAGAAGTGACTGCAATTTTCATTCCCTTTTTCATCCCCCTTTCTCAGTTTCCCTTTCCTCTATTTGCTTTTCATTGGGAAAATCATGGCAGAACTTCCATTTACATGTTTTCAATATTGTTCAGCATTGAGCATAACATCCCAACCCAAGGAATCCACAATATTTAATGCCAGACATGGAGGAATGTGTCAGAGGTGGTTTTAGCTGCTGTGGTTCTGAATCCCAAAAGACAGAAGCATTAAATACATGGAACATTTGTGATAGAGGGTAAGGTTCTATATCTCTGAGTCAAGAAAACATTTTGCTTGCAAATGCATTTTATGTTAGCTGAGAGACAGATAGATAGTTTGGTGACTTTTTTTATTCTGATATTGAGTTTATTATTATTTTTTCATTTACTTTAGTAGTGTACTAGTTGCAAATAGGTTGCAGAGTGGCAAGTTCCAGCCATTCAAAAATTTATGATGGACAATTAAATGCTATTCACTTTCAATAAAAATAAAAACCCAAAGAGACACAAACTTGCTGGTAAACACTTGAAACACCTGTACCTGATGTTATGTGATATAAAATGCTGTCATTTTACTAACTTCAGAATTAATTCTAATGTGTTAAAAATTCTCTTCACTTTGAAACTTCAGTAAAATAATTTATCACAGGAGCTGAGCCTGGAGAAAATGACAGTTAGATTCACCAGACCTGAAATAAAATACAGAACTGTAGAAAAACATCACAGTTCAAATACATATTTATAATAGTTGATGTTTGGCATCTAGTTTATAGGCAAAAATGTTTATTGGTCTAGCTCCTATAATGGAAAGAAGTATTCTATTTAAAACACAAAAAGGTGGAAAAAACTGCTGGAGGCAGCAATGAGTAGTTCATGATGAGTCTCCTTAGGAGAGAAAACAACAAATTCTTCCATGTGTAGTGTTCCCGTAGTAGTTTCCTTAACTATTTATCTGCAGTTGTAATGTAATATTCTTGACATAACATTACTTTTTTAATATCGTGCAAATCCTATCTCTGAGGCAAATAATAAACACTAATACCAATACACAACTTCTCTTTCTGTTCCTTTGTTACATGACAGTGATATGTGTGATGTTTATGGCCATCTTTCAGAGATAAAAATGCTGGAGAGTCATTGGACTTGTTAATACACAGAGTCTGTGTATTAATAGTGTTGAAATCTTTTATTTGAATGCTTAATTTGAATAGTCCAACTTAACTGAAGCATGTTTGGAAGTAGTTCTATCTTCCTTTTTGGGAAGAGATGAATAGATAGACTGGGAAGCCTGTAGACAGAAGTAACAGAAATAGGCAATTGCAATGCTTTTCCCCTGCTATAGGGACATGGCCAATGAAATAGCTAGCAGAGCTGATTGTACAAACAGCTCTCATAAATTATTTTAATAATACCTGTGGATTTTTCCCTGTTCTTTTTTTCTCCCTCCTCTTTCCTAACACCCACATAAGAGATGAGGAAAGAGAGGGAGAGAGAGAAAATAATAACTTAAAACAAACCAAGAACAAACAAGCAAACGAAAAAAACCCACCTGTAAATCCAAGTAGTGATAATAGTGACAATATGAGATTTCAGTGTCTGTTCTGTAACAGTTTGCACATCCACATGATTTCACTGCCTCAAAATGGTGTTAATGCTTCTGCACTGAAAACAGAGCCCATGAGAATGTATTTTCTCATGTTTACCATAATGCTGTATGGTAGAAAATGCTGTGTGTAGGAGACACAGTAGACCAAGTTAAGGCATAAAAAAAGGGGCAGTGAAATATGCAAAAATTTCATTCTGGGGAGGGGACTACTTCATGGAGATATTTACTTTTGTAGAAAAACATAAAAATAAGCTTAGAGGTGAAAACGCTCAAATAGAAGGAAGGATTCAAGTACAACATTGATATACAAATCTATGTGTTTACATGAACAGCTGTTCATGCAGTTTTGTCTCTTTTTTTATTAATGGCTAAATAATATATTCATCAGAGTATTCAGTCTGATGGTCAACAAAGGAAAGAAAGAAACTGGCATTTGTGGTTAATAATCTGGATCAGGAAGAGCTTCCAGAGTGGAAATAAGTACATCCTTTATAGACACTTAAAACTGAGAACTGTAGATTCACCTCTAGTAGTAAAATCTTGGACGCTGTAGGAGTATGTCAAAAATCGTCAAAAAAAAAAGATTTTTGCAGGTAAGGTGGTTATTTTGGATGCTGTGATAATAGAAGATGATCTGCGGGAGAGGAGTAACAGCAGTGCATTAATGAGAGTTCTGAAAGACAGGGAATGGCAAAAAAAAAAAAAAAAAAAAAAATT
>VXAB01012470.1:43503-66997 GCA_013399175.1 Odontophorus gujanensis
AAAAAAAAAAAAAAAAAAAAAGTTGTTAACTGACAATTGCCACCAAAATATGACTTTTAATTGGGGCTACAGTTTACTGCTCCTAAGGACAATGGGTAGCAGTTTTGCTCTGGGTTTTATTAGGGCCTCAGCAGTTCCATTTTGACTACCATCCCTGCTGTTTTATGCAATTCTTAGCATTCTTTCTTCAGTCTAATAATCTTTTTGTGGTCAGGCTACTTCTTTCAGAGAGTGGGGGGTGACTGTGGGGCTCAGGCACCTGGTGTAATGAAACTGTCATGAGCAATGATATCCTAAAAGGTTGTAAGTTGTCATTTATGTAACATTTAGAACTTTTTGCCATCAATCTTCTTTCCCTCGCCAAGACATGAGTGGAAATATTCAGTAGCATTTTTTCTTAATACACTCAGTTTGAAATGAGTTATAATTTCTATGCTTCTTTTTTTTTTTTTCTTTCTTTGAATGCTCATTCACACACAAACATTTGGGTTGTTGTTATGTACAGATACAGTAGCAGTTCTGTAAGAATATAAACTCTTTATTGTTTGAATTAGAGACACCTCTAATACTGCTTTATCTATTTATTTATTTTTTTTGCTGCACAGATTGCCTGATAATAACCTAGGTACTTATGGAATAGGTATGGAGTTCTAAAACTAATACATAAATTTTATCTGGTTGTTGTCAATAAGTGTCTTGAAATTTCTAATTTGACTGGGGGAGGGTCAATTTGATATGTGGATTGGAATCCCAGTGAAATTTCAGATTCTTATTTCTAGTGGGTAATATTTTTTAGTTATTTTAGAGAAGAACAGCAGAAAGACAGTTGCACAGTGCTTTCAACAACAACAAAAAAATTCAAGCTATAACCTTCAATTTTGGAGAAGGGAAAAATATAAAATCTCTGCAAACTCTAATCTGTATCCCAAAGGAGTATATGAGCTTCGCATGCTGTGAATACATTAACTATGCTTGCTAATACAACCATCAGTACAGCAATCTCCCTCAGTATTGAAGTACATTCCACATATTGAGCTTATCTAAATTTGTTAATTAAATAGTGCATTTTATGTTCGAAAAAAAGTATGTTTTCGGTGCATTAAGAGCTAGCAAGTGAGATAAATTGCTGATGAAGATATGAACTGCAAAGCTGTAATGAAAGCCTCTGCTCTTTCCTGAATATTTCAAATGGAAGGGGAAGGTGGAGTAACAGAATAGCAGAAGCTGTAGCTAAAGAAATCATTAAGAGCAGTGGGGAACACCTGAAGAAGATTTGTCAAATTTAGTGTTTTGGAGTAATTTATATTTGTAGTCATAATTATGAATTCTACATCTTTATCCTTTCTTAATATTAATAGCTGCCAGGAATTGGACTGGTGCTAGCACTTTTTTTTTTTTTTTTTTAATAATAAGCTTCTAGAAATGGATTTAATGCATTTTTTTTTCTCTTAAACAAAATCTCCGTGACAGCTGTTAATATAAAAATGGTCCTTGTGTGTACCATTTAGAAACAGGAGCTCTTTGAGATTCATACCTGAAAAAGCATTTAAAAGCCTACTTTACTGTTCAAGTTTTAGCCAGGTGATTTTGAAGTGAGGTGTTGTGTTAAGGTGTGGAGAAAATGAGTTCTAAGAAATTTTATATATATAACAGGAAATAAAAATAATAAAAAGAAAAGAATGGGGACAAAAAAGCATAAACCTACCACTCTGTATGTTATTATACTATTAAGATTCTGAATGAGGAGTCCTGAGGGTTAAGTTAATGAGTGAGGGTTAATCTGGGAAACAAGCAGTTCTCCCTTGCTGCTGCTGGGAAGGATTCATTGCAATGGAAAAAATAAGTTGTGTTGTTCTATGTTATGTTGTTGCTGTTGTTTTTGTTTTTTACAAGTCGAACTTCAAGTTCAAGGCAGTCTCTGACTTGATAAAGCAGTCTTTACCTCAGTGACTGAACTAAAATGTCAGAGATAGTTGAGTTGGTATGGGCTGAGGAATTAAATGTTACTGGCATCAGTAATTAGGGTTAGAGATTAGTAATGATAAGCTTATCAGCAACTACTTACAACTTAATCTACCCTACTCCTTCATGGTGTCACCTGATGAATCTCTGACTCTGGTATTTCAGGATGATGCTGTATAAACCTTACCTGAATGGTAAGAGTGAAGACTGAAGTGATTCCCAAAAACACGAGCTTGATCATCTGACATATAAGGAAAGAAAACACTGTTTCAGGCATAGTTCTCAGTAACTGCATGAGGCAACATAATGATAACCCCTCTTTTTGTAGCATGATTCTTACACTGTGTATATCTTCCAAGTTATTTATAACTAGAGAGAACACCGTTTCACAAAACCTGTGCTAGTGAAAACTTGCTGTTTTCGTAAGTGCATCACTGAGCATCATTGGATGTTGCCCACAAAAAGAGTTCCTGTCTTGGAATGATAGTTACCCTGCTAACACTTAATAGGTACCTAGCTATCTGAAAGTGACCGTTATTCTGCTTTGTTCATTTAAGTCCATGGAGATGCAGAAAATAATGAAAGTTATCATGGGGAGGTCAGCACATCAAATATTAAAAAAAAAAAGGTTGTGTTTGTTTTAAAAAATATTTATCCAAACTTGATACCTACTGAAGAAAATTGTCAAGGTCTAAAAAAATGATCCAGAAAGAAAAGAAAGTAATACTGATGTATTTTCAGAAGAGGAAGAGAAAAACATCATTCTGCACTGTGAGGCAGTGCCTGCACTGCTATTCTAAGGATAGCTGCATATCAGAGTTTCCTTCAGATACTTAGAAATTTAAAAAGCGATTATGCGAAGTGTAGTGAAGATGTTTTTTACTGAAGTACCATAGCAAAGTCTGGTCTAATCAGACAGAATAACTTACGGCATAGCACGCTTCGTAGAGATAAAAGAAATGCTACTCTAGAGATGTTACTGGCTTAAGCTGGATTTAAAAAGGTGCCTCATACACAGCACTAGTAAAATTTTAAAACTACAGCCAACTTCATGTGTACTTTTCAGTTACAGTCTGATATCTCTGATGTTATAACCTCTGCATGCCAAACTACCTGTGGTTCCCCAGATGTATGCGTGCAGCTGCTCACTCTGGAGGTAGCAACCTTCAGAGAAAGAAATATTTCAGTTTCTCCAAAATCTTTTTTTCACGGCCATGCTCTCTAATAACAAAATGCACAAGGCAGACCTCTAAGAAGAAAGCACCATTACCACCGTAGGAGATCAAGCATAAATTTTGGAAGGGTGTGGTCCACCATTTTAAACGATTGTGTAGTTCTGAAATTTAATTGGATTAATGTCTTTTAAAATTTGTTATATCAATTTGTTGGGAAGATATATAATGAAGAGGAAACTCATTCTAATTTTTAGTACTACAATTAAAAGCATCTAATATTATGTGCTATATTTCTTAAAATAAGTCTTAATCTCAGGAAAGAGCCTTCTGCTGACATAGGATAGAGTCACTTCTCATTTTTGTAGCTTGATAACTTTAATGTACTTAAACATCTTTGTTGTAAACTGATATATATGCATATCACTGTCTTCCTAAAATGTCTGATGCATCAAGAACACCAGCTTTGAAATAGCAGGAATGGATTCATGTATTAATTATGAATCTTTACAGTCATTCCTAATTGAGATTTCAGAAAGTATTCATATACTTCTTTTTATATCTGTAAACAATTGGCTGGAGAAACACAATTTGGTGACATTTTAATGAATCACTCCATTCAGTGAATGCACGTTTCTGTGGTAAAAATATTTTTTTTCTCAAGTCTTTCTATTTAAGAAAGTCTCTATATGCTTAGGTAGAAATAACTTGTGTTTTATTTTGAGGTGATTTAAACACATAACTTTCATATTCTTAGAGTCTGAAACATTGATTTTAGATTCAACCTAGGAGAACAACTCCTACAGGGACCTGAACATTGGAAAACAGTCTTATATAAAATGATAAGACTTTAAATGTTAAGAAATTATTTTTCTGTGAGGTATTTCTTTTCATAGTTCAAAAGAAACGAATTCTTAATTGTTCACTGCCCTACCCCTGATTTTATGTCCTTTCACCTTGCTTTCCAAAGAGACTAAATAAATTTCTTGAATTTCTAATTTTCTTAAATTGTCAGGTTCTTGTAATGAATTTCATTGGAGCTTTAAATGCCTCTTGAAAGAGCTGTTCTACCAGAGTACTGAGTAGTCCATTTTGTTGAGTTTATTTTACTTTGTGTTCAAACTTGTGCCATTATTTTGAATGTGCATTGCAAACAGGAAGACTTTTAAATTGTAGAGATTCTGGATGAGTCCTTTCTTGTGAAAACAATGGAAAAATAAGATTATTCTTTTTTTATTTTTATTTATCTATTTATTTTTTGTATCGGATAAGCAGAATATTAAGTGTGACAAAGGTTTCTTACTGCTACCAGTTTTCTTCACTAGTTTCATCTGATTAATAGCTTATATGGAGGTATACAAGTTTTGTTATTTAAGAAACACACTTTCCAAGTGAGTACTAAAAGGTAAGGAGGGCACTACCAATGCTGTCTTTCGCTTCCAGTTATGGAATGCTTTGTTCAATCTTAATTGACACTAATTTAAATTAAATCTGAAATTTAGTTGTATAATGAGCAAGATCTTCACTAGACATAGACTTAATGGTACTGAGTCGTCTGTTCAGATGCTCATTTTCTATATATATACATATAGATGTAAATTCTTTCTTGTCTGTCACTTCGCTCTACAGCCCACAAACAGTATGGTAGCTATTTTATTTTCATAAGCAGATAATTCCACACAAGAAAATAAGAATTCAATATAAGAAAATACGTTAATGAAAAAGATACAGTTTATGAATTGCAGTCAGTAACTGTAATTTTATTGTCTTACACATTTTATATTTTACTTTTTATTAAATGGTTAGACAGATCATAGCTCCTGCAAAAATTTAGATATTGATTTGATACTGATAACAAATTACTCCTTCCTTTTAGCTGTTGAAAGTACAATTAGTTGTTACCTGCTTATTACCTAGTGGAAAAGTAATGGGAACAGAAGATTCTCAGTCCAAAATTAAATTCTGTGTGTTCTGACAATATTGATGTTCTATTGAAGTTGAAGAGAACAATGGTACTAACTGAAAGTGTAACAGAGACATAGTCACAGTTTAGTGTAAACGACTCAAATAAATATACAGATCTGAAGTACTAGATTACCTATAAGGTAGCATGGCAAAGGTTTACAAACCATCTGCTGTAAAACCACTTGTGGCTGATGCATTTGAGTGAGGTTGAGTGCAGCTGTGTATGATGAATGTGTTCTCTCAATGGGATGCTAGGATATTGCATGACATTCATTTTCAAGCAAATATGCCATTGTAGTTTCTGGTAGTAAATGAGAGAAATAACTCAGGATTTTTGCAACTTTCATGTCTTTATTGACATTGCAGTGGGATCTCAGATTTATAATCACTGGAGAATTTGATTGTTGAGGCTAGTGATTCTGGCCTAGTGACCCCTTTTGGGTTTTCAGGTTGAACCTGACCAGTCTGTAGAGTTGGGATAGCTCTGGATTCAGTATGCAGGCATCTATTTTACTTAGAAGTGAAGTCCTTGTGGATATGTTGAACTTGCTAATCCATGATCGTGCTTCTGTAAACTGTGGTGTTTATTTATCATTCTTATTCTGGATAAACTGCTGTGGAAAAATAAGACTACACGTGCTAGTTCTTACTTCAGTCCCTTTGAGTATGTTTTTGTATTGTGTGCAAAATTATTCTTTGTTTCAGAAATAAGTAAATATTTTAGAATATCAAAAGAAACTTGAGATGGCTTATTTCTAATTTTTCCTTTCTGAGCATAACTTTCAACTTTTTAATCCATACTCTGTCATCAAGACATACTTTAATCCTTTACTTCGTGGCTCCAAGGGTTAGATGGCAACCCATGACTCTGAATATTTATGTTATGTAAAGCTAAGAGTATTCCCACAAGAGGAGAATGTTTCTTTTGCTCTCTGTAAATTTATGGATGACTTTATTTTCAGGTGAATTGCTTAAGAAAAAAAAGCATGACAAAATGGTCTTTCAGAACACATACCTATTTTTGCTGTGTGGTTTTTGTTTTTGTGTTGTGTATTAATGCATGACAAATTAATAGCCACAGATATTTGCATTTTTTAGAGCCAGCAATCTATTTGAAAAGTTCATTGCATTATATATATATATATGGTTTAGTGTCACAGTGACAGAGGAGAGTATTACAAACCATATTTTCCCTTTATTTGCTGGGAGTGTGGAATGTTAAAAATAAAAATAAAAAAGCAGGGGGGAGACGTAATCTAGATCAAGTTTGTTGTGAATGTCTAGCTCTCAGAAGAAAGAAATTGTAATATGTGCAAGAGATTCATTCTTTTTTTTTTTTTTTTCCTTNTTCCCCGCTGTTATCAAGTTCAATGGGGGCTGATTGTGGAACTGATAAATCTGGTTAGGAATTTCTCATATTCATTAATAAACAGTCAATCTTTTCTTAGTAAATTCTTTGTAACTTTGAATTGTGCATTTGACATTTCATTAGTCATCTGTTAAGTCTAATCATCATCATTCCACACAAAAGATCTTTCCTCTTAAAAAAAAAAAAAAAAAACTTCCAGGAAAAACTGGCAGTCTTTGGGAACTTTTTTTTGNGTAAAACTGGCAGTCTCTGGGAACTTTTTTTAGATTATAGTCTTTTAAATTCAAATGTTTAAATAACTTTTCTTTGACTTTAGCATATCTGATTGTGCTGTGTGTCTTCAAATGGTATTCCCTGGAGCTGAACTCCCCCTTTGAAAAGAGTAGATATTGTGGCCGTTTCTGACTTCAGAAATAGTTCTTCCTCTTAGCTTTAAAACATGTCTTTCTAATTCACAGGTGGGAAGTGTGAGCAAGCATCAGGTTTAATGAGGTTACAGCATCAGGATTTCTTCCTTACTTGCTAACAACTTGCTTAACATAGCTCTGTAACTTGATGAACCAAAGAATTGCAGAATGTGACAAGAAAAAAAAAATAAAATAGAAGGTTAGATATTTCAGAATTACTTCCAATAGTTTCTTGGAAGGGGACAAACTGGAATCAAAGATCTCTTGTACCCCTCCAGGTACTTGTGGGTATTCAGGTGAGTATCAGACTGTCCCAGTTTTGTCCCAGAATTTGCAGCTTCAAAGAATGGTGCGTGCTGATTTTCCTACTTTCTTCTTCTTTTTTTTTCTTTGTTTTTCTAATATTGTTACCTTTCACAATATGCTCTAGAAAAGCCATAACAGTTTCATCTTCTTTGATCTCAGTTCACATAACATGAAGGAGGGAGTGTAGCTGCAGAAGTAGCATCCTTCTTAGATCTTTTTGTTTTGAAATTGTTTATTGTGTTCAGAATTTTTCAGTGAATTTTGGGAGTGAACCAGACAGAAAGAAGAAATGGTTGGCTAAATGAATTGAAGATATGACTTTCAGTAGTTTCTACTTTTTCCCTCTTATCCTCAAAGAACAAAACTCCAAGTGGAGTCATTTTTCTCTCATAAAGTGTCTGTCCATCGCATAGTTCAGTAGCTTATCTGAACCCCTTTCCACGGAATCGGGTAGGTAAAATGAGAATATTGAGTAACTGTTGAAACAGAAACTTTTGTGAGCTCTCTTACATCATGAGATAGATTAAAAGAATAAGAATGGAAAAATGGAATGTTCCCCTCATGCCTCCCCTTGCACAAAGAGCCAGGCAGAAATTAGTCCTAAGCTAATATTTAGTTCATAGTCTTTATGCTATAAAGGATGGGGACAGATATTTCTTGGTTGAATGGAAGGAAAAAATATTTTTCTTATATGCTTGCAGCAAGTACTGCTTCAATCTGCATTCAGGCCACTGAAATTAAAGAAGTCCCTTTTGCTATGAAGTCTCAAATATGACAAAGTATGCCAGAATCTATCCCAGACTCTCATGACAGAAAGGCTTTCATGTCCAGTTCTTTTTAAAAAATACAGAGATCTAAAAAGAGTAGTAATAAAATTAGAAAGCCACGAAGTTCACCACTTCATCTTACAGACTTAAGGATGTTTCTCCACTAAAGTAGGAAAATAAGTGTTTATAAAAATTAGCTACTGCATTTTTTTGTATACAGTAATGTATATTTCCAGATGTATGTTTGGTGAATGTTAGGATTCTGTGCACAGATTCACAGAGGAGTGACAGGGAAACATACCTTAACCTCAAAATTTCATGGGAACCTTTTCCTGAAAATCCACAGCAATGCCCTTTTTCCCTTAGTTAGAAATAAAAGGGAGTTTTCTGCCCGATACATGTGTAATCTTTGCTATAAGGTTAAAGAAGGACAAGAGTACAGAAATTATACTATAGCTAATAACAATAGAGAAATGCCATGAATTGACATCAGGCAAGCACAAAGATGCATGATATGAATACATTTGTTTTAAAATGCATACCTAGTGCACTGTATTACTGATAAATTGTTTGATTTTTCTTTTTGGACCTGAGCTCTTCTAAGTTAGAATCTTGTTTTCCTTATACTTCAGTACTAACTGTAAAGCAAGGTGTAAAATTTAAGGTTTGTTTATACAGTTGAAAGATTAATTATAAATGAAAAGTGAATGGCGATAACTGTACTTTATTAATTTCCAGTTATCTCTTCTACTGTTATAATGCATTGTCTTTGCTTTGTAGCACGCCTAACAATAAAGGAATTTTAATACATCCTCAATGAATAGAGTTGAAGAACTAGTCATATGCTTTTATATTGTTATTTGTTTCCAAATTAATCTGCTGCAGAAAGGCAATCTCTGTAAATCAGCAAGTGCCATTATCACTAAAAAGAGATTGTTAGTTGCACTGAAGATGGAATTTTCTAGTCTTTATAAGATTTACATAGATGTTTTTCTGAACAAAATGAGCAGTTATAATCTCCGCATTTGCTGTTTTCATCTGAATATTCCATTTGTTTCACCTATCATATACTACAGGTGAAATCCATACCAGTAGTCAAGTAAGGAGAAGTCACTTTAGTGGAACATCTGATCTCTCTATCATCAGTCACCAAGGTTAGACTTAGAAAGGCATTAAAAACAATAATTATGCTTCAAGCTCTCTGCTTGTGATAGCATTCATGAAGAACATCCGGGTAAGAATCATAAAACTGGAGCTTTTACAAGGACTTGTGTTTCTCACAAAGTGGCAACACTGCAGTAGCTAGTAGTAGTGAGAGAACTGAGAAGGGAAGCTTAATGGTCAATGGTAAGAAGCTGAACAAGGTAACCCAAAGCCAGCAGGCTTCCTAATACAAAGGCAAAATCTATCCTGGATGGGAAAAAGCTGATCTTGTTTGTGGGAAGCTCTCCTTTTAAATAGCTCTTCAGAGAAAACAAAACACTTTGGAGGTGTAATGGTTATAGAGATTTATTTTTTTTTTGGTCTGACTTGAATGACTCATGAAAATAAGAAAATGAAATTAATATTAAAAAAAAGATGAAATATTTTAGTACATATTAAAGCTAATATGTGAAGTATGAAATATTGTTTAATTTTTATTATTTAACATTTCTTACTAAAAATATAAATTCTGCTAAAAATATATCTAATTTAAAATGAGGGAATATCATGTTTATTACAGTAATACTTAAGCATTATTGCAGTATAAGATTCCATATTTAATAGTCTCTATCCTGCCATAATTGCAAATAGTATGTACAGGACAAGATGAGGCGTATGGGACATATAATGTACATTAGTTTGATGGTTGCATGTTTGAGGACTGATGGCTCTCCAAAGAGGCCAGAAAAGCTGATTACTTAGTTTCACTCATATTTTTAGGATAAGAGGCTGTGAACTATGCTTTGAAGTGAGTACTTCAAGGTTACTTCCATGACTGATGTCAACAGTATGGGTGGATAATTCTTAATGTTTCAGAAGGGAAACCGAATTCTGAACAAATGCATGGCAGAACTAAATATAGTCAATGATTATATTTTGAATAAAATTGTCTGATAGTTTCAGTAATAATCTTAATTTTCTCCTATCTCCTCTTGGTTATCAACCATGGTATTATTTCTGTTCTTTGAAAGAATTTTTAACTTCACAGTTCAGGAAAAAAGCCATGAGTCTTTTCTTTAGCTGACTCTCTACAGAATTTGGACTGCTATATTTTGAGTTTGTTCACTGAGAATGTCAGTTATTTCATGAAGCTGTGAATTAATACATATATACTTTTTCAGATATCTTTGCAGAGCCAAGCCTGGAATTATGGTGAACTGTAATATTATAAGATACAACGTAGTTCTTTCCTTGTTTGCTTGTTTGTTTGTTTTCCTGTAAGTATAGAATCGCTGCAGAAAGTTATCAACCTTTAGATTTGTCAACTTTCTTCATTCTTTTACTGCATCAGTCTCTGTTACAAGTATTACTGGAGCTAGTAACTAGTTGAGTGAAATTTGTTTCTCTCTCCTAAGGAAATGAGACCAAATTACTTCAGTACATTAACTTTTCACAATCTTGCTGTTTCTAAGCTCACTGAAATTTCACAAGTAAACTTTTTACACAGACAAATTATATACTTTACAACCTGTATCATCTTTTCAAAGCTTCAATATGTGTGTGTGTGAAGGTGATACCAACAAACAAAGTGAAAAAATATAATATCAGGATGGTGATTGAAGATGTTATACTGAGCAGAGTAGGAATGAGGTATGCTGCCCCTAAATTTACTGTGGTTACTTGGAATAAGCAAAAATTCAATGAAACAGTTGTGACAAGAAAAAAAATCAGTAATTTCACAGTCTCTTGTCTGTTTTACCTATTGGGGTCAAAAATTTCAGTCATATTCACTCTCCGTACAGTAAATTTCTTCTCTAGTAGGTAAGAGTTTAAACAAAAAAGGCATTAAGATCAACCTCTCTCTGTAGGATTTTGCATCATTGAAACAGATTGACTGAGTAAGTGGTTCACACTGATTTAGCAGCTCTCTCATCTTGCTTTTGTTTTTATTTTTATTTTTTTGTCTCAGGTAGCTCCACCACACAGATTGTTTAATATATACAAAATTACCATGTTTAGTAGCAATGAAACAGATGGATATACAATTGTCATCAAAACAGACTGCACCAGAATAGAAGCTATGCACAACATCTTAGGCTTTTTGTTCTTTTCTCAGTAACTGCATATACAAATACTTATTCTCTCCATATGTTTCTCTTCAAGCAGCTGACTTTTTTTTTAATCTACAAATTTTTAATTAAACAAATATAAAAATTCTAAGAAGAAAGTAATGCTCTGTATTACATACATGCATACTGTTATGGTTATGTACATAGACTGCTCTGAAAGTAATGTCTCCTATTTTTTTTCCATGGGAACTACAACAGATTCAAAGAGCACAATAGCACTGTTTTATAAAGCAAATTTTCAGCTAGAAAACAGTGTTTTTTAACATAGTCACTTTCACCAGTGATGAACAGGAGCCTCATGCTGCAGTTGTGAAAATCTACACCAGGGGAGGTGACCCGCTATTGTGGGTGTATTTTTTTTCCTCATGAAGGAATTCAAACATACCTATATTTCGTACACACTTCCATGTCAGACACCATACTGTCAAGCATGGCTCTCTGCATCCATCTGTCACATGGCAACAGATGTAATGGAATATTGGTGGGAAAGTTCAACCTCTATTCCCGTACCATCAACATCTGTCTCTGAGGTTGTAGGTCAAAATCATAAAATAGGAGGCATAGCTATCAGAGCAGCCACCATATATTCAATGGAGGAAATCTTTATATTGGTGAAAGAATTGTTTTCATGCGATTTATTTTCTGACAGTAAAAAGTAAACAAATACATTACATTGATAAAAAGATTCTGAAATATTCTCCTGAGCATGAAGAGTCCCATTGATATTACGAGCCATGATGTTCTGAAACTGAGCACACCTGGTGCTTCTTACATAAAGGAAATTTTAATATAATCAAAGATGTTCACTATAGCTGCTTAAAATGTTCTTGATACTGAATTGGTATTTTAATTTAATCATTTTGATCATGCGATGCTTAGTAGATGATTAAGGCCATGTTTGTAATTGTATATAGTTATTGGAAGCAAATTTATTATTTGTGTAACTTTGGTTAACTTTGTGTAAGTTGTATTCTTTAAAACATGCAGTTGTACTTTGTATTGTTTGAATGATTAGTGCTCACTTTTTCTCCCTCCATCTGGCATGCGTCTTTATTCCATTAAGCTATGAGTACAAATCAGATAGAAGACTATTGTATTATAATCAGTTCAAGGAGGGAAACCTATATCAGCAGTAAGAACTGCTGTAATTCAGAATTCCCTGACGCAAAATCATCTCTTTTCCATTTAAAAAAGCAAAAATATGCATTTGAATTTAGCAGGTTTTTGGTGTATACACGCAGCTGTGCATGTGTAACTGATATTGTGGACAGATTCCATTTTTCCTCTGGTGAAAAAGGTTGTCTGCCCACCATTGCTGGACTATTGTAGTTAATGGTTTTCAGACTGCTTCCAAGAATTCAATAGAAATATGTATGGGATGGCTTATCACCCAATTATGTTTAAATTGGGTTGGTGCTTTTTTAGAATTTGTCCTCACTTTGTCCACCTATCCATATACATGATGTCCTAGTTTTGTTGGCTGGCTGCAGCTGTCTGTATTTTCTTGTGATGTGTTAGAATATTTTAATATCACGTTCATTATCAAAAAGGATTTATAAGCTGTGTGGTATCTGGTGTATAAATCGTTACAAACAAATAAAAATCCATCATTTCAATTAAAAAAATATGTTCTTTCTAATCCTCGTATGCAAAGGCTGTGTGCACACGTCCACAACTAGGTTGTCTTTCTTTACTCAAGCATTTCCCTTTGTTATTATCGTGGAACTAGTCTGTTGAAAATAAGAAATCAAACATCAATTTTTTTCCTATTCCTAGTGAAATGTCTGTTGTAAGTACCTTAGATTGTTGGGAAGCATTTAAATTCATTGTCACTCTGATGTAACTTTTTTGTCATTCTGACTAAAACCCAGTGATTTAGTAATGCACAAACACTAGACTCTCCTGAATCACATAGCTTATTTGAATGGGTGTTTTTACACGACCAAATAAAATGTTGTGTGTTTGGCAAAGAGCATAATATCGGAAGATCCAGGTGCTTCTTTTTTCTTTTACCTAAAATCTTGAGGTGCTGTGATTTCCAAATCAAAGATGACAGTGTCTTTTTATCACTAGCAGTAGTTTCTTTATTGCAAAACTGGTTTCATAAAGTGAAGCCATTACAGAAACTCTTAAGTCCCTCTAGGGCAACCAAATCTACTTGCATCTTGGGTATAATCTGATCTGGCATACAAAACCAAGATAAGAATAAGGTTCCCGTGCAATGTTGAGCTGCGCAACAAATCCCAGCTTGGAGTTAAATAAAGTGTAATTGTGTGTATTCATGAATGTCTTATGTATATTTTAGAAAGTGATTTAGAAACAAGTAACTTCCAAAATACAGTACCATCTGCACAAACATTAAAGTGAAGAATCTTGTAAACACAATATGAGCCACATCATGTGCAGATTTCAACCTGTATTTAATCTACACTTACAGATTTGCAGAGTTAAAAGCAAAACATCATACAACTGCTGGAAAAAATAGTAAGCTGGTCACTAATCCCATAATTTCTTGTGGTAAACTTCAAAGATGCAACATTTTGTTTTATTTGTTTTTCCTTTGTGCACTCTTGAAGCTCTCTGCAAGAGCAATTTACCAGAGTCACAAAAATATAAGCAGGTAGGTGTATGCTGTGCTTTAATCACTCTGTAAAGAGTATTTAACCTAAACTATTGTGCATAGCACTGGGTAAAATGTCAGGCAACTGGTTACAAAAATGTCCATAAAATAAAAATACCCATCTAATAATTCTCTATTGATTACCTGAGCATTAGTGAGTGCTGCACCCAGTGTCTCGTGAAACTACAAGATATGAAGTGTGAATAGTCTTTAAAAATTTTATTGACTTCCATTTGACAGTTTTATTCAGAGACATCACTAAATCATCTGAGGAGTGATGCCTTTTTCACATGATGCGTCTAGAACTCTAGTTATAATTAACAGAGCAGAAGCTATATTGCAGGTGTAATCTAATGAATAGATAAGGAAAGCCTTATCTCCAGTTGCTCAGAACAGAAGAGGAGTGGGCGTATTTTGCTTCTGAATGACTGAAAATGCTTTCCCATAAATATTTTTACAGTATTCCAGTGGATATGAAGCCTGTGAAGACAGGCTGAAGGAACAGGCTTGATCAGCCTGTAAAAGAGAAGGCTGCAGGGCGACCTCATTGTGGCCTTCCAGTATTTAAAGGGAGTTTGCAAACATGAGGGAAATCATCTTTTTACACGGGTAGATAGTGATAGGTCAAGGGGGAATGATTTTAAATTAAAGGAGGGGGGATTTGGATTAGTTGTCAGGAGGAAGTTTTTTACTGAGAGTCGTGAGGTGCTGGCAAAGGCTGCCCAGAGAAGCTGTGGATGCCCCATCCCCTGTAGGTGTTCAGGGTCAGGTTGGATGGGGCCCTGGGCAACCTGATCTAGTGTTTGATCTAGAAGCTGGAAACCCTTCTTGGGACAGGGGGTCTGGAACTTGATGGTCCTTGAGGTCCCTTCCAACCTAAGCCTTTCTATGATTAACATTTCATATCATATGATTCTGTGATACAAAATGTTGAACTATAATGTCTTTGAAGCTATGGTAGGGTTTAATGAACTGTTCTACATGGTATTTCTTAACCTGATTCGACAAAGATAGGCCCATAAGAGCATGATCACTGCTTGTTTATACGGGCAGGTAAAATCTAGTTCCCTTATTCTCTCCACCCTTGTGCCGACCATGTGGTGCATGGCTTTCAAATCATTAATTAGAATGGCTTTTTTTGTTAGTATCTTTTTGCAACTGCAGAACAAGTTTTGTCACTTGATTCCTGTTGGTCTTCGCTCTTGCCCTTTGCATATATGGCTGCCAGCAGGGTATCTGTCGGAGCTCCGGTTCTCTGTACTGAACCAAGTGACATACTGTACATCCCCCTCTTTTCATGGTGAAGGCTTAGCACTTTTTGAAGTGTTTCAGTTCTAGCAGCTTTCCTATTGCTTATGCCATAGAGAGGTCACCTGAAATAACAAAACTACTGCTCCTGTTTTTCCTCCTTCTATGTGTGCCATTCTCTCTTAGCTGAGGGCAGAGTGCCACCCATGCTGTTGCTGTTGGAGAATGCAGAGTGTTCATCACACAGCTTCCTGCTATTTCCCAAAATGGTTTGTATTTCAATGTCAAAATAAAACTCTGTTCTTTCAAGTAGCAGAGAACAGTCCGAGTGAAGTTTGTTTTTAGTTGTCTTTTTCTTTCTTCTTTTTATTGACAACGGCAGTAACTTCAACACAGTTCAACAGGTCTAGAGTACAGTTCCTTTTATACTAAATCAATAACACTATTCCAGACATCCTTGATGTTTTTAGAGGTTTTGATCTAAACATGGCCAGTACAAACGTAGAAACTGGTGAACTGACATGATTAAAACCAAACACCTCTGAAATCTGTGAAAGTATGTAGGACTTGAACCTTGCTATTTGTACATATTTCTCTCTTTTTAGTGTGTTGGAATGAGAATGTTTGTTTGCTTTTTGTTTTTTATTGGGGGGGGGTGGGGTGGGGAAGGTGGGGTTGAGGACCTAAAAAATAAAATCTCTATAGGGAAGGAATAATAAAAAGATTATTTCAGTTCTCTTGTCTTGTTTGTGAGAGCATTACAAGGAAAGCAAGATTAAAAATAAAATATGATTTGTTGCGAAAGTGACAGTAAGTGGAAAAGATATTTTGTTTATTTCCTTTGAACCAGCAGGAGACATTAGAAAATAAGTAAATGTTGCTTTGAGTTAGCCTGTGGAGCTTGTCTGATGAAATAAACTTCTGCATAAAGTCTTTTTCTTTGTTCTGACACTGCAGAATCCTTCAGACTATATAAGCTACAAAAAGTAGCTTATATAGTTATTTGTATATGTCAGTGTATTCTGTATTGAAGTACTGAAAATTTCTGATTGAGGTCAGAAAATGTCTGGTGTTATTTAGCAACAGCTAAACTTTTTATGAAGTCCTGAAATATATGTTTGTTTTTTTTCTTTTAAGAAAATATGTATAAACAATCCTCACTCATTTTAATTTCCTAAGAATGTTCATTCACACTGCTCAAGTTGTGCTTTAAAAGATGCTCAGTTTTTCAGCATGCTTTCTTCAATGTAGTAAAGACAATGATCTCAAGTACACAGGGGAGCATGTGGGCAAACGTTCCTTGCATCTAGGGAGCAGTTATCTAATTTGCGAGCATAACTAATTTCAAAATGTGTCTCTGGAGCTTGAGATTTGTGCATGATGAATCTTTGCAGTTCTCAGTTCACTCTAGCTGTGTGTGGATGAAGAGTTTCATGAAGTTAAGACTTGCTCAGAAGATATATATTTTTAAGTGGTTCTTCTTGCTGTGGGCTATAATGCTCCGTTAGATACTTCGGTCAGATCTGATTTTTACAGAAGCATGTTTTTTTTCCAAGATAAGCATATTCTGATTTAATATTGTTGGCATGTTAAAGACAAAAATTGGTAATATAAAATATATATTACATGGAAAGCTTTTTACGATTAAAGCCTCATAGTTTCTATTAAAAATATAATGAAAAGAACATAAAGCAATTTCTTTTTTAATCATTGTCCATTCAAAAATAAATGTGATTGCAATCCCTAAGTCAAACCTTGTAGGTTTCCTCATGTTATCTTACACTTTGTTCTTCCTTAATGACATCTGTAAATCCTATTATTCTGTGTCATGTATCTGTTGTGCACTCTTGCTGATATTGCAAAATAAGGGATACTCTGCTGATCCTCAGGGTATTTTAAGTTTAGTTTTTAACTGTCAGAATAGACTTCATTAAGAATAGACTAATTTGCTAGATACAGATGGATGTTTTACAGAGAGCTAATCACTTTCTTCTGCAAATAAGGCAACTCTAAGCCCTTTGTGGCTGTTGTGTTTTGTTGGCAGAGGTATGTTGGAGCAGATGTCTCCACATCAATGTAAAGTTCTGCTGCAGAAGCTGCACTTTGCAGCTCTATTTTACCAGGGAATGCATTCAGGGCTGCTGTAGGTCAAAATTTTCTTCAGTGCCATTTTATTTAATGCAGTATTGCTATGGTTAAAATCTGTCACTGTTTCAAAATAACATCAGATACTACCGATTATTTGGAAGCTTGAATTAATCCCTCATCAAAGCAATGTTCACATGGAAGATAGAAATTTCATCTTTTTCATAATTTCTTTGTTATCACTCAACTAAGTTTTTTTTTGCAGTTTTATGAAGCTCTAAGCTGCAGCACTCTGATTATTCTATTATTGACTTAGCTAAAATCTGTGATGGAATTTGATGCTGATGATTTGGAGTTGACATATCACTTTCAAAACATAGTGATGAGGGTGCTCCCCCACCCTAACAGGAAAGGATAAATTCACTTTCTCATGGACATTTTGAAAATTTTGGGCGTAAAAATTAACTTTTTAATTTCCAATTTAAGGTTGAGATTTTTTGGTACCTGCTCTGGCTCATTTCACTGCCTTATGTGGATCTGTTTTTTAATCTTCTAAATACTAAGATGCCCATAATAAAAATAGGGTAAATTTTTCTGGGAAATCCAAACATTATTATAACATATTGTTACAGAAAATTAATGAATTTGTTCATTTTCCTTTGGCAAAAAAAAGAAAGCATGTAGAAAGTTTAGCCAAGTTCTTTAACTGAGAATGTTGCATCTTGAGGGTTTCTATAGTCCTGTATTATGCCCATCAACCTGTAAGCTTTCCTTTTGCTTTTCAGAGTACATTTGCAGAAGTCTCTGCAAAATGTAAGATTTCTACATTCTAATTCACTGTTATTGCTATTCTGTCTTCAGAAACCCCTTAATATGTCAGAATTCCATAGGGATGGAATCTCTTTTTTCATACCACAATAGGGTCATCTAGAATTGCTGAAGCTCGGTGTGTGTGTCATGTACACTGAATTTCTGAGCTTTTAGAAGCAAAGTTATATAGCATGATTAAAGTTGTGAACTCTTTTCAGCACTGTTGTCACACTCATTGTTCCAGTTCAGCATTTTTCACTGCTATAAGTGTCTTCAGAACCTTACCTTTTTTTTTTTTTTCCTTACTAAGCAAACATTTCATCACTCTCAAAAAATTCTTTTTCAAGTGTATAAATCGTTACCGGCTAGAAATCCTCTAGCTTAATTAACTTCTGTGCAATGTATTCAGGTCTACATTCAGAGAATTTCACTTTTGGTCACTCAGTGTTTAAGAGAGCATATGTCAGGTCAGATGGTGCCAGATGATGTACAGAGAGATACAGTCAAGTTGTAACTCAGAAAGGAACAATTTTCAACCCATGCTGTCCAGATGTTGCTTTGGGATCCTGGTGCTACCCAGTGAGTAAGAAAATACCACATTTGGCTATCCTGGTGTGCTGAAATTCACTCACTGAATCAGAAGTTTTCAGATCATGGATCACAGTGGAACTTGGAATTATGCGAAGATGTGGAGTAGCTCTGTGGAAGCAAGGGAAACTCCTTCATATTTCTGAGAGGTGTAGCAGTAGGAAGGTTTTACATGTGACTGATTCCCTGGGGCTAGCACGCTTCATCAAGATTGCAGAACTGAGTTAAATGAATTTTTGAAAGTGTTAGACTAAAGAGAGGAAACAAAGTAGTAAACAGACATTTCTCTTTCATTTTTATAATATTCTTTAAAATGTTTTGCTTTTTAATTTTCATTTTAAAATTGTTTTACTTATATTTCGCAACCTGAAGTGGCTATAAATTGTGATGTTTATGGTTCATGTTTTCTTTATCTGCATAACTTGGGTAACCCAGAAAGTAGCTTTGAATATTGGGTTAGCATGATAACATATAAGAAGGTAAGTTCTTGACATTAAAGAATACCTTGACGTTATAAATGCATGTGTTAAATGCTGGTGCAAAAGAAGATGATGTTGCTTTGTTTGAATATGGTGTTGTGGAGAAGTTACAGTAGTAGTAATAAGATTTGATACTTGAGGAGGCTTGGAAGAAGGAAAACCAATACTTTTTCCACTAATAATTAGCAGTATATGTAATAATGTGATAGAATAAAGCACATGGAAGAAGTAGGACAAGAGGATTAGCAAAGGGTATAGTGTTCTTGCAGTTTATGCCAACCCACGTATTACAACATGGAAATCATGGTGCTTGAATTGATAATGACTGTGATAATGAAAGAGAGTAAAAAAGATAAAAATGTATATAAAACTCACCTTTGCATGTGAGATAGTGCAGCTCCATGTAACGGAGGCGAGAGACTGTTGCCTGAAATAGTCCCTTACCTTACGGGAAATACAGAGCTTGGTAGAATCTAGCAAAAAGGTGGTGAAATGAACCTTGAGGAAACAGATGTTACAGCAATAATCCGTTGGGAGTCCAGAACTTAGTGTGAGCAATAATCCACTTGCAGTCGCTGAGAAAAAAACTGTGAATGTTGTACAAGCGCTCGCTGCAGGATTATGCACAGATCTCCCAGTTCTCCTTTCAAGTGCTGGTAAGATCTAACTGTATAATTCTGTTTGTGTAAAGTGTATTTCAATTGGATAACAAGCTGTTGGCTTATCTAAACTATTCAAGCACAGAACACTGTGCTGAGTACCAGTGAGTGCACTTGTTTCAGGATTTGGTACAGTAGATTGTTATACTCTAGATCACAGTTGAAAAGAAGACAAAACATACAGATTGTGTGTATGTAGGCTTTTTATTTATTCTGAATTTTTCAAAGGACCTTTTCTTTCTTTTGGTCCTTGGTAACTAGAACAAGTAACCTGAGGAAAGCTGTGTTACCTCACATATTGCTTTTCTTCATGAATGTCTTGCATTTTAAAAACTACTTCCCAGAGAGAAAATGCTTAATTATTCATCAGAATGGTGTCATTTACTTCTGATTTTCAATATGTTTGATTTTCTTATTTTCTTCCTGTGATTTTGTGTCTGATTGGAGACTTTTGAGAAGGCTTAGAACTCTTTTTACAGTATCCAATTCACATTCAGTATTTTGCTTCTCACAACCATGTGCAAAAAAAAAATAATAATAATAAATTGCATATTATTCTACATACAAAAAAGATGTGTAGTTTTAGTCTTTAGTTTGTTTCCTTTCATTTATCTTTTCATTAAAAACGAAACAAAACAAAATTCTTCAGACCTTTTTCTTTGCAATGGTAGCAAAACCTGTTCAGATATAGAGAAAATATGACCCAAAAATATTACAGAAACAAGTTTATGTCTGTAATCAAACAGGAAAACATTGCACAGGAAGAATAAAAACGGCCACTCTTGCTGGAAGGAATAAGATCTGATTCCTGTGTTATCCCCTGTTGCATAGCAATCAAAATGGAATAGTTTCTTCAGTACTCATTGCCACAAGTAATCTCTTTTTTGCTTAGTTTCAAAATAAAAACAATTTGTCTCCAACGCTAACACTCTGAAATATAACCTTATTTTTAGATAGGGTAACTTCACAAATTGAGTTGGAGAATTAAATTTATGAACCTCTCTCCCTTGTTTTTTACTGTATCCTCTTTCTGATACCATATGTATGTGTCTGTAATCTAAATGTAATTACTTCTATGCCGTAGGCCATGATGAAATTGAGTGACAGATAGATACTGTGTACATGAACTCAAGACCTATTGAATCAGCTAACCTGAATTTGCAATAGTTGAAATTAAAACAAACAAAAAACCATAGAATTCCATAAAGCTTAGATTGAATAGAGAAGTTTTATATTTGAAATATGAAAATAGAGCAGGGAAAAAAAAAAAAAAAGATTCTCATTTTCTCCTCACTGTGTTTAACAACTCCATGACAGAAATTGGACTTGAACCCAATCCTTTCTCCTATAAATCTTGTCTTTTACTATTTTTTGAATGTATCATTTGTTTCAAGTGACAGCTACATCAGTAAGATCATAATCACTACCATTTCTCTTAATATACCACTTAAGATGTCTTAAGATGGCACTAAGATATCTTAAGATACCACTTCTCTTAACATAGTAACTTCTCACAGCTGCTTGCTCTCCGCTTATGTTACTGCTCCTGACCCATGTGGGTCTCAGTGTAAACATCAGACTTAAATGAACACTTCATATATGTTCACATTCATAAACTGTTTCTTTTCTTCTGTGGTATTTACCCAGTCCTATGAAGAACTTAACTCGTGTTACTTTTCCTTTCTAGCAGTGCTGCACTTGCTGTGCTGTGTTTCTGTATCTTCTTTGAGATACTTGCAAAAACTTGCAAAGTGAATGACAGCCACTTTTGCAATTTCTTCCAAGTATAGGTGCTGCCTAGGCTTGTATCACTTGCTGCAGGTCATGAGGGTTGTAATATATAAGCTACTTTACTGCTGAGTTTGATTTTAGTTCTACTTGTATTTCTTCTTTGGAAGAGTATTTCTCATTGTACTTTGCATTACATGTGCTTAGCATTGCCCATAGCACAGTAGTATTTCTGTCAGCGTCATCATTCACATTATACAAGTGCCTATGGTTGTAACCTGTTAGGAAGGAATGGAATATGGAATGGAGATTGTATTTCTGTGTCATTCCCCAGACACAGTTTTAGCTTTTGCTTTTTTTTTAATAAACTACTATTCTAAAAGTGTTTTTTTCAACTGTCACTCAGAAAGTTTTCTTTTTCCTATAGTGTTCTCTTTTCCTGTAGGTTTTTAAGTTGTTTATGAGAGTGGAAAAAGTCAGAAAACTCCTTGCACATTCTGATAGTTTACCCTAGAGTTATATTTACAGAGAATGGTAGGATTCATCTTTCTGAATATTTTGATGTGGAAGGTTCATGTTTCAGGTACTTATTAGTATGGAAAATTTTAAGTGTGTTGCTATGTCTCTGGGTTTTGTTATATACTTAAAGTATCTGCTTTAAGTTGAACAAAACTTACTGCTAATCCAAAAATAAAAAGAAAAAAAATGTGCAAGAAATAACGATTTCTCATTGTAAATAAGAAGAAATACTGCTTCACCTGATCAATAATAATTTGAAGTGTTCTGTGATACTGTGGCGGCAGATATTTTCTGTCCTACAATATTCTGCAAATAAAGGTATTTTTTATTTCATATTTCTCAATGACTTGTTTCAGTTTGCTTTCTGTGTTCAAATTTGATATAGACTCATGCAAGTCTACTTAATCAAGCCTATAGTGTAATCTGCATAATTTGATGTCTATACAAAACAGGAACAAGTTCCAACCACTAGTTATGGCTTTGGAAGAGTCTTGTCTAAAAGCTTAATCATAGCTATATGTCTCAAGGCTTTAGCTGGAAAGGTGAAACTTAGATCTTTTTTCATGAATTCAGCCATTACCACTTAATTAATTAATTAAATCTTCACTTAAAAAATAAAAGAAGTCATGTTTTTTGTTTTTTTTTTTGAATCAACTCTATGATCTAGTGAATGAAAAGAAATCTATTATTTGCTTTCCTAAAAAGCCTTTTTTTCTAGGTTGGCTCTCTATGGTTAATAAATACATAAATAAACAAAGAGCTGTTTTTTATAAGCCTGAGTATATTCGAGCAGACAAAATCATAATGCAAGATGCAAAGCTAAGGAGAAGGGGACCTACTGATGCTTTTATCTAGATCTGCCTATATTCAGATAATTTAAATAAGCATTTGTCCTCTGTATACTTAAAACTACACAGGGAAATGAAACATTAAGAATTGAAGAAAATTATAGACAAACCATTTTCAAACAGGGTTAAATATGTTAACAAGNTTTTCATGAATTCAGCCATTACCACTTAATTAATTAATTAAATCTTCACTTAAAAAATAAAAGAAGTCATGTTTTTTGTTTTTTTTTTTGAATCAACTCTATGATCTAGTGAATGAAAAGAAATCTATTATTTGCTTTCCTAAAAAGCCTTTTTTTCTAGGTTGGCTCTCTATGGTTAATAAATACATAAATAAACAAAGAGCTGTTTTTTATAAGCCTGAGTATATTCGAGCAGACAAAATCATAATGCAAGATGCAAAGCTAAGGAGAAGGGGACCTACTGATGCTTTTATCTAGATCTGCCTATATTCAGATAATTTAAATAAGCATTTGTCCTCTGTATACTTAAAACTACACAGGGAAATGAAACATTAAGAATTGAAGAAAATTATAGACAAACCATTTTCAAACAGGGTTAAATATGTTAACAAGGTTCTACCTATTTGTACAGGGCTGACAAAGAGATTTAGGATACAAAAGTGAAATCAGTTTAGGACACTTTTAGATGTTTTTGTCCACATGTATTTATGCATTTATTTAAGGTCTG
>VXAB01012471.1:0-40550 GCA_013399175.1 Odontophorus gujanensis
AACCGCCCAGCCCTCCTCCGGGGAAGGGCCCCGGCTGACCCCGCCTGCTGCCCGCAGGATGCCCGGCATTCAGGAGTACGTGCAGCAGCCCCTCCTGAGCGGCCTGCGGGACAGGGCCTCCTACGTGCGCAGGATCGCCGTGCTGGGCTGCGCCAAGGTGCACCGGCTGCAGGGGGACACCGAAGTGGGTGAGCTGGCAGGCACTGTGCTGCCGTTGGGCACGCAGGGATGTGGCAGGTTTGTGTGGGCTGTCCTGGGCTCCCTGGGCCGCCACATCGTGGGGAGTGCAGGGCTGGCACCATGTCACGCCATCCCATCTCACGTGCTTCCACGTGGCTGTGCCAAAGGAGGCTGTGGGGCGAGAATGCTGGTGCAGGACCTTTGCTTCTTTGCAGATGGTGCGTTGGTGAATGAGCTGTATAGCCTGCTTCGTGACCAGGATCCTATCGTGGTGGTGAACTGTCTGAGGGCTTTGGAAGAGATCTTGAAGAAAGAGGGAGGAGTTGTCATCAACAAACCCATTGCCCATCATCTCCTCAACAGGTTTGTCTTCTTCCGTATCAGAGATGGCTCTGGAAGCTTTGTTCTGTCTGTTGTGTTTTGTACACATAGCAGTGAGTGCTTCTGGGCTCATATCAGAACTGGAAAAGTCAGGCACGCAAAGGTACCATCCTAAAAGAAAATCAGTCACTTTTGTGCTAAGGTCTTAAGAGAAATTTTAGTGCCCAGCTTTTCCAGAGATCTGCTTCAGCTGCTGCTTTGCTTGGAATTGTAAGTTAATGTGATTATCTTTTTTAATCATGACAGTACACGCAATGTATTTGTGATACAAGGATGTTCTGATATGTTTCTCCCAATCATTTGGAAGATGTATAACGTATCTATCATTTGAAGATACTAACTTTTTTTTCCTGTGTATAACTAAATGACCTGGGTAAGAAGGTCCTGCTGTACCCAAGGATCTTATCTGCATTTCTCTGCCTCTCTAAGCTCTGCATCAGTAAAATTGCACATGATGATACTGAATTAAGCCTGTAATGCATACATGGGTTGGTCCTCTCGAGTTGAAACTGTGGTATCACAAAAAAATCACAGTGTTTGGTGGGAGTTGGGACTGTAACAGTGTAAGGGCCCCTACTCTGCACAGCACAGATCCTTATGCTCTTCCTGACTCCTGCAAATGGTGTTTATTTTCTTGTCAGGATGGCTGACCTAGATCAGTGGGGGCAAAGCGAGGTGCTTGCCTTCCTTCTGCGTTACAGACCCCGCTCTGAGGAGGAGCTGTTCAACATTCTCAATTTGCTGGATGGTTATCTGAAAAGCAGCAGCCCCAGCGTTGTGATGGCAGCCACCAAGCTCTTCCTCGTGCTGGCCAGGGAGTACCCACATGTGCAGGCAGATGTTCTGGTGAGGGTGAAGGGGCCGCTGCTGGCTGCCTGCACCTCAGAGAGCAGGGAGCTCTGCTTCACTGCACTGTGTCACGTGCGTCAGATCCTCAGGAGTCTTCCTGGCCATTTTAGCAGCCACTACAAAAAGTTCTTCTGCTCGTATTCAGAACCCCACTACATCAAATGCCAGAAGATGGAGGTGTTGTGTGAGCTGGTGAATGACGAAAATGTGCAGCAAGTGCTGGAAGAGCTGAAGGGCTATTGCACTGACATCTCGGTAGAGTTGGCCCAGGGGGCGATCTCTGCCATAGGTAAGAGCTCTGCCTTGCTTCAGAACCAGCTGCAGCCCTCAGTCTGAAGGTCTGCCTTTCTCTGCTGAAGTATATCTGGATAAACTCCAACTAACTGTCCCGTGCTGAAGCCCCAGGTAGATCCTGCTCCCCAGGAATGTTCGGTGTGTGTTTGTAAACCATGAGGATGCTAATTGCTCCTGAAGTCCGGGTGCTGAACTGTTTCAGGCTGCATAGAATGCCTTGAATCTTTGTCTGCGCTGTGATGAGATGCCCCATACAAATTAATGGGAATATTCATCTTAAATGAGCCTGGTAGCATTGAGTATTAATGAAACCGTTGTGGGTGCATGAGCTGCTTTAGTACTTGCCTGTTGGTTGAGTTGTGGTGGAGGCAGAGTTAAGCTTATCAGCAGGGCAGTTTGGTTTCATTTTTTTCAACCTTGAAAATATATGAGCTTTTATAGTATTCTTTAGGAGGAAGTCAGGGATGCTAAAATGCTTTTTTTGTGTGCTCTGTTTAAGAAAAGTGCAGACTTTTTTGGGGGAATGGCTTCAGAAAAAGGAACGTGTGCCTTATGTGAGGATATCTGCTCATGTGACTGTCAGAAAATAGTCAAAAAAGAAAAGAGGAAGACTGTTTCTTTAAAATGAGGTTGAGATAAATAGTTGGACTCATGGCTGACTTTATCCTTTCTGTTGTCTGCAGGCAGTATTGCTAGGACATACACAGAACAGTGCGTGGGAATTCTGACAGAGCTCTTGGGGCTTCAACAGGAGCACATCACGTCAGGTAACCATCTTCACATTGTTTACATGGCTTAAGCTCTCAGGAAATTGCCTTGCTGAAGATAGTGGTCCCAAAACTTGAGGCTCTGGGTGGGACCTGACATGGTGTCTCCAGGTAGAAGTCTCCCTGGTTGAGTGGGGGTATAGAGTGTGACTGAACATTGTAGGTTTTCCTTCCTTGGAGTCATAGCTGCATTCCTGCTCTGATAAGATGTGAAGGCTCTTTTCCAGCTGCCTTCTGTTGACTCCAGGAAATGAAGGCACAGGCATTTTAGTAACTATTTGTGAAGGCCAAGATGGTTAATAGGTCTAATTTTGGGTTCTTTCTGACTCGTACTGCTAGTCTCTGTCTTTTAAATCTTCCTGATTTCCCTGTATAATACTCTGATTCAACTCTGCCAGGACTTCCGCCTTTTTCTTCTTCTCTCCTCAGATCTAACTTCCCTTCTTAGCTATTTTTGTCCTCTTTTTAATGCTTTTGCTTTCAGCTTTGAAAGTCACATGCTTACAGACAGCTCTTGAATTGATGTTAATAGTTGGTGGAGTTCCTGTAAGGGTGCAACAGAGCCTTTAGAATCTTAAACTCTCATGTGAGACATTTTGAATTGGTGTTAGTTTCAATTTGTTATTCTAACCTTGTAAGCCTGAGACATCGTGAGTCAGTCTCCCTTTGAAGGCTGGGGAATGTCCGGAAGAGAGATTACTTTCCAGAAGCAAGAGGAACAATATGAGGTTTTGGTACTTTATTTTAGGTTGTGTGCAACTGTGCTCTTACAAGGGCAGCGCTGTGGGATTTTGAAGGAGATTGTCATAGTCATGGCCTCCCTAGCTAAAACATCACAGACTTGACTTTTTTTTTTTAATTTATATTTTATTTTTATTTATTTTGCCTAATGGTTTTGTAATTGTTGGGGATTGCTGAGAATGTTGTCTCGTTGCAGCCGTTGTGCAGTCTTTTCGGGACCTGGTTTGGCTGTGTCCCCAGTGCACAGATGCAGTGTGTCAGGCACTGCCTGGCTGTGAGGACATCATCCAGGACAGTGAGGTAAGCTGGCTTTAGACTCATTCTCTTGTGTCTCTTGATTTCGTGTCAGCACTGGTAACCAGAACATAGCTATGCTGTTAAACAGAATATGCTCTTCTTTGGTGCCTTCAGGGCAAGCAAGCACTGATCTGGCTCCTTGGTGCACATGGTGAGAAAGTCCCAAATGCCCCCTACGTGTTAGAGGACTTTGTGGAGAATGTGAAATCAGAGGTGTTTCCAGCAGTAAAGATGGAGCTCCTGACAGCATTGGTGCGACTCTTCCTGTCTCGTCCTGCTGAGTGTCAGGACATGCTAGGGAGACTGCTCTATCACTGCATAGGTAGGTTTCCTCTTGCAGCATTCTGCTTCCTTGCAGAGGCAGTACAGCTTTTTACAGGTTTTTGATGTGTCCCCGGTGCATGGATGTAGGGTCAGCATCCTTGCAATGAGGTGACCATCTAGGGTGGCAAAGAAATGTAGTTCTATGCATTAACCTGCTTCTTGCCCCTGACTGGTGAGTGTAACGGGCTCACACTTATCTCTGGGAATCTGTTTTTAGTAATTAAGAGTTATGAAATCTGGGGAAAATCCGAATGCTCAAATTCACTACAATCTGTTCCTCTACTTCGCAGAGGAGGAGAAGGATATGTCCGTACGAGACCGTGGGTTGTTCTACTACCGCCTCTTACAGTCTGGTGTGGAAGAAGTGAAACGGGTCCTGTGCAGCCCCAAGTCAGACCCTTCCCTGGGGCTCCTGGAGGACCAAACAGAACAACCTGTGAACACGTGGGCTTCCGAGTTTAATACCCTCGCACCTATTTATGGCAAAGCACGTTGGGCACTTGTCACTGCTCACCAGCCAGTGGAGCCCTGTTATGCTTTTTCTCCTTGTACAGACTCTGGGAACAGGGGCACAGGTAACCAGCATCACCCTCATGGTTTCCTCTTGTCAGTAGACGTTCTCTCATGAGTTCCTTTGGCAAAAGATGACAGTGCTCTGAGAACACTCTTCAGTGTTCTGAATATCTTGTGCAATGCTTGGTTGATGTCCGAGCCCAGAGGGACTGCTGCTGAAGGTGCTGTAATTCCAGCCTTCATCTTAAGGCCCCCTGAGATGCTCTGTGTGAAACTGGTACTAGGGCAATATATGCTGCATCTCATTTCTTTGTGCTTTCATTTCAGAGTCACTGATTTCTGAAGGAAGTAAAGAAGTCCTCAAGGTTCATCCTGACACAGGCAGCCTTACCTTAATCCCTGATGTTGCCCTGACTGCAGAACAGTTTGAGAAGACCTGGTTGAGCCTGGATGTTAGCTGCCAACAGTGTCTGCCCTGGGTTGGAACAGTTCATCCAGATACTATCCAGACTGCTCTTCATGTCGTCCACATCCATACTATTGCTATGAGCAAAGCTGGTGTGCAGCCGTGGAAAGCTTACTTCATTGCTCAGGATGACAGTGGTTGCCTCTTCCTGACAGAGCTATTGCTCGAGGCAGAAGGTTCAGGCATGCAGGTTGCAGTGAAGCAGAGCGAGGCAAAGCCTGAGGCACTGCAGGCCTTCATGTCTGTGTTCAGGACTGCTGTGGGGGCAGTTGCTGGGCTGAAATCCTGATGGATTTCTGTTCCTTGTGGGGTGATTGAAGCCAGAGGAGGAAACTCTTCCTGTGCCCTGAGCAGTTTGCCATTCTTGATGCTGGTTTTGTACTTCTGAACTGTGGGAGTGTTGCCAGCCCTTCCCTGAGCGGTGCTGGGCACAGGGGAGCTACAGCTGCAGATCAGTGCTGCTGGTGCAGAGCTGCTGAGCAGGATAGGGTAAAGGGCATCCTCCCCTGGGCTGGGGATAGGACAAGATAACGCCTGCAAACCTGCTGGTCTGAGTCAGAAATGCTGGCTGTGATTGTCACAAGACACCAATGTGACTGATGGAACCAGAAGTGAGCAAAATTCAGGGCAGCGTTTTGGACAAGGTTTGGTGGGTTTTTTTGGTGAGAATTGTAACTAATCCAAAAGCCATCTCGTGGTTCTCATGAGGAAGGGTGGAAAGTTGCACCTGGCCAGCCCCACACTCACTTCTTTGGGAACTCTATTGCAGGTTACAGAGCTGGACTTTGTAGAATGTCACATCTTTGTACGGTGTTTGAGTCTCTGAAAATCCTCTCTGACAGCAAAGACATTGCTCTTCCCACTTCAGTGGCTTTTGGCCACGGCACGGAGAGAAACAGGGAATGATCCAGCCATGCTCTGTGAACAACTCCACAGTGTTCTGTACGATGGCAAAACCAAAGGAGAGTTCTCTGGCTTAAAATGAAAGTACACACGTTACTGTAGCAGGGTGTAGGCATGGCTTTATTAACGCCGTTCTGTAGATTATTCTTACAGTTCTTAATTTCTCATAGTGACTGTGTTGTATCTTTAAATGCACTTCACTGGAATGCTGCTGTCCCTGTTACACAGCAAGTTTTAGATTTCATGTCTGATTATCCTAATAAAGAAGTTAATCGTTCCTGGCTGCCTTCTGGAGCATTTGTTCTCTGGACTCAGGCCTGAAGCCTGTAGGATGGACTCGTGGCTGTCATGGTGGATCCCACCTTCATTTTACACATAGTTTTTCCACTTCAAGAAAACCTTTAAAGAGCAGTTGTGCAATGGTTTATTTCAGTCTTGCATGCCAAGTTACTGTAATAGCCAAGCTCTCCAGGAGTGAAGTGAAATGTGGGTAAAGGAAGTTGACTGTAGCAGGTTTTCCATACTACTTTCAAGTTCCCAGTATCTTTAAGCACAGGAACACAACACATGCAGCTGGGGGGCGCTTTGCAGCACCTGATACAGTTCTTATTCAAACAAGCCCCATGTTGACAGCTCTCTGGTAAACAACCCCTTTACTCAGCTGTATCTACACTGAAGCGAGTGCTGACTGGGGACAGGACTTTTCTATCTTCCTGTCCAGGTGCTTTTCCTGATAAATGAGTCAACAGCGATCCTTGGCTTCTTGTAGTTCTTCCGTTTATTTCTCCTCCATGGAGAATGCCTTCTTAAACTGAGTCACGCTATAGTTTGAGTAATCATAGCTGAGAGCAAAGGTTGTGCCATGCGGTCCTTAGGAGGGGCCCGCAGCCGTGTTATTCCCGGAAGGAAGGCAGCACTTCGGGAAAAGGAGGTGGAAATTCAGAGCACTGCTCACCCCGAGAGCTGAGAGGAGCCCCCATCCGCCGGTGGCTTTGCGTGAGAAAGCTGCTATGAGGACTTTTGAGGAGCAGACGGCATGCGTTGTGGAAGCCTTAATTGGTGACCTCCTAAATGAAGATGGAGTCAGTTTCCGATGCCTGCAGACAGACTCAGGAGGTGAGGCGTGCAGTTCAGTGCTGCTGAGGATGCTGGAGAGATGTAAAGGCAGGGGGCTGCAGCTTGGTGCCCGGTGTTGGGGTCTTTAAGTACAGGCTTGTGATGACCTCTGAGTTATTTCCATTCTGGGGGATAAGTTAGAGTGGGGTGAGGCTGTCTGAACCCCACAGAGACCACAGCTGCAGCCTGCCTTGGTGGGACCTGGGGGCAATAGTCCCCATCAGCCTCCTCCAGGTTTCCCTCCCCTGGAGCAGATGGGTTGCACACAGGCCCTGGGGTGCCCATAAGGACCTGCAGCTCCAGCCTGCAGTGCAAGGGAGGGCAGCAGGGCAGGATGTCCTGCAGGAGATCAGGGTGCACGCTGCTCTGTTTTGGAAGGTCCCATTTGCAGTTTGTTTTGGCTTTGTGGAGCTTGGAAATACTTCTGCTGAAGTTCTCAGTGATGGGTATCTCCTTTTGGCTGATCATTCAGAAAAGAGAAATACACCTTTCATCTCAGCATACTTTAATGGAAAATGCTTTAACAGAGGCAAAAAAAAATAAAAAATCAACAGCCCCACTTTCAGTGGTTGTGCTGAGAAGTTCTAATGCTTTTATGCACCTGAAGTCTGTGAAGCGTGCCTTTGGAAACCTTCCCAAATTTGGATGACTCTGTGACTTTGAAAACTGCAACGTGTGCTTGCTCAGAGGAGGCCTCGAGTTGGATGTCTGTTCCCTGGAGCAGGTCTGCACGTGGTGAGCTGCAGCACAGCGGTGCTGAGGGAGTACCAGCAGGGCTGTGCCAGCTGCTGCATGCTGCTGGGTCTCCAGAATTGAAGGAGGGAGAGACCAGCTGTATTCTTCCTTTCTTCTCTGCCTTGTCATGCTTTATGCCTTAAGCCCCCAGCCTGCTCTCTCCACTTTTTATTTCAGGGTCTGTGCAGTTTGAGGAAGAGCCACCAAGCGATTTTGACCCAGTTATCATTGCCAGTCGTCTGCGGCGGATTGGTGACCAGTGCAACATGGATTTTGAAAGGGTTTCCTCACAAGTTCTTAATGAAGTACTCACGGGGAAGGTAAAGGAATCCTTGTCCTGCCTGGCCCTGGGCTGCTCTGTTTGTGGGCCAGCCTGGAGCTCTTTTTGCATTGGAGAGTAGCAAAAGCCTTGGGAGACATCCACCTTGTGCTGTAGGAGTCAGACATGCCCGAGGGAAAGGGACGTGGCAGCCAGCAGCCTGCCTCCACTGGTTGGTTTAGTGGGCAGTGGGCAGGCACCAGAACGGGAGCCAGGCAAAGTACTGCAGGACCTGCTCAGCTTTTTGCCTTTGTCCAGGTTGGTGATCTCTCGCAACTTTTCTCCTTGTCTCTTCCTTCCAAAGGAGCTGACTTCAAAGACTTGGCACTGCACAGGCTGACCTGTCCTCGCAGGAGATAAGATGCAGTTTGGGGCTGGTGGGGGAGGGGCAAATTCTGTGTGTAAGGGAAAGACTGAAGAGAGGAGACTGTGTGCTCTGGAGAGCAGGGCTTGAGCTCGCCCTGAGGGCAGAGCCAGCACAGTTTTGTTGCATATTCTGCCTGTAGTTCAGGCTCAAGGTTCACTGCAGCTCTGCTTGGAGCTGTCCTTCCTAGGTCAGCTTCCCACTGCTCTCACCTGTACAGGCTGTAGTAAGGACAGCCCTGCCTTGAACATTCTGTGCTGTGTGGGTAGCATCAGCTGTGGGGGACACCTGCTCTCATTGTGAATAGAGTAAACCAACTCAGGAATTTAATTGAATGTTGGATTTTGAGCCAAGAGTTGTTTATTATGTGATTGTTTATAAAGAAGTTCAAACTGCCCTCTTGATGCTTGCAGGTAGAGAAATTTGGGGCTGCTGTGGAGTCTCTCAGCAGAAGGTGGAGTGACCAGAACCCTGAGATGGTCTACGAGAGGGCTTTTCTCTCTGTTTCTGTGAAACTGATGGTGTATATTGTCAAGAAAGGACTGGGATCAGCCATAGCTACTCACCTCATAAAAGCAATTAATCAAAATGCTCAAGTGAAAAACTACATTGAGGCCTGTGGAGGATGGGTAAGCACGTGAAGTTCGTGGTGCTGTGTGCCTGAGCAATGCTGGCTCTGTTTCTTTGTTTCTCTGAGCTCTCCTGTGTGCTGTTCTGCCTGGTGTCTGCTCTCAAACCCACTCATCAGCTAATGCCACTTGTAGCTGTGCAGACAGCTTTGTGAAATGCCCTGGTGAAGACCTACCGAAGTCAGCACCAACTTCCCATCCGCTTCTCTGCGTCAGGATTTAATTCCTTATCACAGTGCCTTGGGAGCTAAGCTCCCTGCATTAGTTTGGAATCAAAGTACTGAGGGTTATTCATACAAAAAGCACTTTCCTGCTAATGTAGGTCTGTGGACACCACCTGGTGTGTTTTATTGGTGGAACAATGAAATGGCGCTGGGAGAGGTCACAGTGGCAGATGCCAAGCTTGCTTTGTCCTCCTGCATCTTTCCTGTTCTGCCAGCAACTTTAAACCCACCTCGAATCCTTCCTCTAAAACACGTACACATGGGTTGCTTTTTTGTTTGTTTGTTTTCAGGAGAAATTGGACAACTGAGAGAGAGGGCTGCACCACCTCCCACAACATGAAGCTTGGGTTTCCAGTGATCAAACAGCGACAATTGCTCTGATGTTTCTTCATGAGATTGCTAGAAGAACCATAATGCGTAAAGAAATTCTGTATCATTTCTAATAAAAGCTAATGTTTGCCATAATGTGTTTTTCTTCTCACGTTTCTTTTTAATGTGGCCATGAAAGTGGGCTTGGGAGCCAGAGCATGCCACGTGTAGGAAAGCATCCTGGTAAAGATCCCTAAGATCCCATACTGCTGTGTGTTTGTGGGGCTCCAGGGGGCTCTCAGCAGTCAGAGCACCCAGGTGCGGGGTACCCAGCTCTGACCCCAGCTCCTGACCCTCTGTCACGCAGCCACAAGCACGCGTGGTTTTAAATGAAGGCACTAGGGTGCAGAGCTGTGTTTTGTTTTGTTGTTTGGCCACGGTATCTGTTACGCCTTAATTTCCTTTAAGGCTGGTGATGAAGTCAGTAAACCACAGCCTGCACTGAGTGCTCCCCGAGCTGGTGCTTTCCGCTGTGACTTGCACTTGACATGTCCGCTCCTGAGCTCGGCAGGCCAGTCTCGCTCCATCTCTTCCAGCATGGACCAAAGGGAAATCCTGCAGCAGAACCTGGAAAGAGCCCAAGGCAAGATGCTCAACCAAGAAGCGTTCGTGGATGAGTTTTTGGTAAGTTCGCTTTAAGGCACAGTTCTGTGTTTGAGTTCATTTTAAAGAGAACTACTCAGTCACCACTCCCCAGATGGGAGATGAGACCCCGCATGTGACAAGATTTTCTATGCGTTTTAAAGCAAAAAGAGATGTGGGAGTTAACTTGGACAAAAAGAACGTAAAGACAGAAGAGTAATTTAATGGTTTGCATTCAAAGTGAAACTGTTTGTTTTTTTTTAAATAATTTACCAAGTGCTTCCTGTTTTCTGCTTTGCAAATGCACTTGTTGGGATACAGTGTCGGTTTGCCCTGCCTCAGCAATGGGGACGTGCTGAGGAACACAGTGGCAGTGCCACTCACTGCCTCTTCTCCCACGGCAGCAGGTTGTGTGTGTGGTGTGCTCCTGCTGGGAAGCTCTAGTTGCTACCTGAGGCAGTTCTTTGCTTTTTTTGTCTCACTAGAAACCCCACACCCATACTCCCTCCGGAATAAGACCTGAGTGTTCAGATAGATGCTCCGAGGACCTGGGGTTGGTTGTGTCTGTTAATGCATGGCACCCTGACCAAGGCAGGAGGGCTGTTCTCACTGCTTCTGCAGCCCCCAGCGCTGTGCTGGGTTACATGGAAGGGCTCAGGAATTTACCTGGAATGAGTGCATGTGCCTTAATATCTGCTAGTGCTCCTGGTTCCTCCTGCAAATAAATTTCTTTTGTCTTAAAGGCAAAACTAGCGAAAATTGCTGATGGCTCTTGCCTTTGCCAGTGTTCTGCAGCATCTGACTGGTGAAAATCTGTGCGGTGCCATGTTCTGTTAGCTCTCTGTGGTGGTTTGGGTAGGCAGGGGTGGGCTCAGATGGTAATGCACAGTCCCAGTGCTGATGGCTGCTGATGGGTCAGTGGGAGACTCTGAGTGGCTCCAGGCACTGCCCAGCTTCAGAAGACATAGGGAAGGGCTAAGCTAGTGCATCTGTAAGGCCTGAGATGTCTCAAACAAACACGAGGACAAGCGCTGACCCTCACTGCTCCCCTAGGGGTTGTGTCTGGCAGCAAGCCTGGGGGCAGCTCAGCAGACCCAGTGAGATGCAGCCCTGCTCTGACATACCAGTGAAAACAACACTTCAAACACTTGGGAAAAGCTTAGTACTCGACTTCCAACTGTCTGGGTTGGAGGGAAGTGATTAATCTGAGCCTGCAGTGACAGTAGGTTGTTCCATGGAACAAAGCACTGTCACAGGCTGCTGGATTTTCCCCTGTGCTGGGCTGGGGCAGGGCTGCACAGCAGCTGGGGCAGCGAGCCTGGTGCATGTGGTTCCAGCAGCCAAGTGCAGCTCGTGTTCATACAGCAGTGGCATGTGCAAGAGGTTAGGGCAGCATTTCCTCCAGGACTGCAGAGAAGTCTTCCCTGCATGGCCTGAGCTGATGCCCACTTCTGCAAGCCCAGGCAATTGGAATGAATTGTGTTCCAAACTTGGGAGAAATGTTGGATGCATCCTGCTGCCTCCCTTCTTCTCCGTTTGAACCAAAACCTGTATGTGCATATCGTGGTCATAGTGCTGTAAATGACAGAGCTTTTCTATTTGAGTCTCCGTTTTGTGTCTGTACAGTCCTACTGCTCCCATTTGCTTTCTCATAAGTAGTCATTTTCCAGCGGTTTTTAATCAGTTTGTGCAAGGACAGAAATCTGGAGCTGTAGCTACAAGGGCTGGCCTCAGTGCAGAGTGGTTGCCTTCGTTGATATCCAACCTGGGAGGGTGGGGCTGTGCTGGAAGGAGGTGGGGGGAGGTTGCATACTGAACCCCCAGATCAATGCCTGAAGCCTTTGGCCCTACTGCCATTCCTGCCCATGTGCTGCCATTGGAGCACGTTGCCTCCAAGTGCTCCAGTGCAGGTCAGCAGCATGGCACGGTCAGCACTTTCTTCTTTTTTTCTCCTTCACCCATTTGACCATGGAAGCTATTTTGGCTCGGTGACCCTGGGACCAGTCTGTTTTTCCTGCGAGCAGAGCGGCTGAACCATTGTTTCCACTTCCTGCTAAAACTCACGTGGGTGACCTTGAAGTGTGTGTAAGGCATGAGATGCTCCAGCACCTCACAGCTCAGGTGTGGTGGAGGTCCCTTCCCTCTGCTCCTCACCCCCCTGCACCATTCTTTCATAAAGGCACAGACTGCTCAGGATTTTTTGTCATCCAGCTTCTTTGGGCCCCCGTGGTGATGCTGGAGAGAAGTTCTCTAAAGGCGTTGCCCCACGTGGTGCAAAGGGCCCTTCAGTGTCAGACTGTAGGGATACCAATTCCAGAAATGGTCTTTTCTTTTAAATCAGAGCTACCCCTTGATGGTAAGAAAGAATACAGCAAGAACGGTGCTTTCAAAGTCAGTGGCAATGAGAGGCTGATATCGAGGAAATTAAATTCTACACTTAATAAGCTAAAATATGCTTGAACTCTCCAGGAGTGCATAAGCTTTATACTGGCAATGAAAGAGATGAGAGACTCACATACGTGAGAGCATCTCTTAGGAATCCTTTTCCTCCTTTCTCTCTCATCAGCGTATACAGCTGCTCCACTCTGATTTCTTGTGCCCCTTCAATTGCTTGTTCATTGCTGTTTGCAACTACAAATAAGAGCATTTTTACCAAATTGAGAAGAATCAATTACTTCATCTGTCTTTTCTGATGTCACTTGCTGGAGGTAGTTTAATATAGTTGCTCTTATAGATGCTTTTTATGCCATACCCACTCATGAGAGCAATGCTTTATGTGCTGTATGAATGCATCCCCTCCCTTGAGAAGCCCACATGCCCCCAGCTCCTGCGGCACTGCCTTGTATGCTTTTTCCATTCTGGGGCTCTTTGGTGGCTTTTGCTTCTATTCTTGGTCTGAGTACTTCGAGAAAACCCTCTCTGAGAAGGTGCAAATTTTGCTTTGTGGTGGTGAGCCCGACCCCCAGAGACCTCCACACGTGCTATCGAGTAGTGCTGTACGTAGCGTGTTTGCTGTAACTTGTTCCATTCTCTTACCACAGAAGCTGAAAAGGCAGTCAACAAAATATATATCAGATAAAATCTACCCTACGGCAACAGCAGAGTGCCCAGAGAACATCAAGAAGAACAGATACAAAGACATCTTGCCCTGTAGGTTGGAAATGGCAAATGTTGCTGTGCAGCCTTCCCTTCCATGCTGCGCTGCAGCCAGAGGGGCCCAAGGCCATGGGAGACAGACAGTAACACTGCTGCTGCTTCTCCTGCTTTTGTGCCTGCAGATGACCACAGCAGAGTGGAGCTATCCCTGATCACGTCGGATACAGATTCTCACTACATCAATGCCAACTTCATCAAGGTATTCCTTCTTTCATGGTGCCCTGCGGTGTAAAGGTGTTTGCAGGCATCTGGAGCGGCCCGGCCACCTCATGCCAGGAGGAGCAGGTCCTATGGCTGTGGCTACAAGCAGATGATGTGCTTGGTGGATGCCGTGCTGTGCAATGAGGATAATAAATGTGCAGGTTCTGCACAGCAAGCCCTTCAGAAGCAGCACACAGGCACCAGGCTGCAAGCCCAGGGCCACACACCTACTTACTGGGCTGCAATTTTGCAGCTTGCAGCCCCCGCTTCCTGCCAGGCTGGGGGATGGTGCAAAACTGCCTGTGGCCAGGGTGACCTGCCCAAGCCCAGGGTGCTGGTGGCCGGAAGCTGAGCAGCACTACTCAACTCAGCAGTGAGCAGCAGGCAGGTCACCGTGGGCTCCTCCAGCAGCTCCGGGTGCTGGGACAGATCTTGCCTCCAGCCCAGCCCAGCTCCCTGGCTCTGGTTCTGCCTTAGGGACATCTTCACAGTTTGGCTTCTGATTGCTTAATCATTTCATTTAGGTGCCTAAAATGTAATTGTATGGGAGCCCCCTTTATGGCTTCATTGGGTAGAAGTAGGATTCGGAAAGAGAGATGATGGTTATTTCTGTTGGTGAGCTATGCAAACATGTCTTCATGTCTGATTTGAATGCTGTCCTAGGGAGTCTATGGGCCGAGAGCATACATTGCAACCCAAGGTCCTCTCCCCACCACAGTCACTGACTTTTGGAGGATGATTTGGGAGTATGAAGTCCTGGTAAGATACAGATTCATATTTGTTTTGTTTAAGTTGTCTGCAAAAGCAGCTAGAATTCCTTTGTGACTGAAGAGACAGCGGCAGCACCAGAGTGGCACTCAGGTGCTGTGTGTGATCCGTGTCCTTCCTGTGATCTGGGATGTGGCTGCTGCTCCTGCTGCCCACATCCAGCTCCACACAGGGAAGGTTCAGAGCATCCCAAGCTTGCTTTGTCCGACACTGCGGGGCAGTCCAAGTAACTCCTCTGTGGTTAATGAGCAGCCCCAGACAACGGGACTGATTCTTCTGCCTGGGTAAAAAACTCTTCTAACAAACCTTCTTTCTGCAGACTGTGGTCATGGCCTGCATGGAGTTTGAAATGGGAAAGGTGAGTAATGTATCAGACAGAGGTGGCTGTGCTGCAGCAGGGCCAGGACAGGGTGGGGAGGTGCAGATTTTTATGAAATCTCACTGGAAACAGCAAGTTTCCATTTGATACAAACGCCTCCTTGAGTCTCCTGTGGCAGATTCTCAAGGCATCTCCAGTAATGTAACCAGCCTCGATGGCAGGGAAACAAGGCTAGCTGCTGCTGCCTGGGAGTGCAGTGGTGGGGTGGGCTGAGGTTGGTCAGCAGCAGCAGCCCAGCCAGGCCAGGAGGCGTTATGTGCTGTGAATAACTGGACACGTACTTCTTGAGACAGAAAAAATGCGAGCGGTACTGGGCAGAGGTGGGCGACTCCTCCCTGCAGAGCGGACCCTTCTCTGTCACCTGTGTGAGTAGAGCCACCTTCACACCATATCACAGCACACGCACTGGAAACTACTGTCATCTGCAGAAAGTGTGACTCTAATTGTTGTTCTGCAGGAAGCTGAAGAAAAGAAAAATGAATACGTGATCAGGACATTAAAAGTGGCCCTTGATGAAGTGAGTAGGAAAGTCAAGGTGGGAGAAGCATCTTGGCTGGCTTTATTATATAAATAATATTAAATCACATTGCACTTTGCAGAAAGTTCTGTGCTCCTCAGCATGCTGGTTGAGATTCGAAGGAATTAAAAGACTAAAAAATTAATTAACTCAAACTTTAATTTCTGAAACTCTTTGACAGTTGTGACAAATTAGATCATGGGTAAGTGAGGCTGAAAGATAGCATGGAGAACCTCATGAGGTGGCAAGGTGTTGTTTGTAGCAAGAACAAATTGTATTCCAACTTGCAGGCTTTGCTTGCCAGTGGAGCACAGCACTAGAGATGGCTGCAGCACGTCAGCTTGCCTCACAGTGCTGGTGGCCACACCAGTGTGCTGCCAGCACTTCTCTTGCCTTGCAGGAAGTGCGCACCATCCGCCAGTTCCACTACCAAAACTGGCCCGACCATGACATTCCCTCTTCCATTGACCCCATTCTGGAGCTCATAGGCGAGGTGCGCTGCTACCAGCCAGAGGACACCACCCCCATCTGCATCCACTGCAGGTGAGTGCCTGCAGGGCAGGGTGTGCCCGGTGCCTCTCTGTTTTCCCCACAGGGATGGGTGGTGCAGGCTGTGTAGGGGTGTGGTCTGTGCTATCTGTGGTGTGGGATGCAGGGCTGTAAGGTTTTCTTAATACCCTTCTTGGAGCACACAGCTGCCCATCTCTGATCTCTGCTAGCAACCCTTCTGTGACTCTCGTTGCAGTGCTGGCTGCGGGAGAACAGGAGTTGTTTGTGCCATTGACTACACCTGGAAGCTGCTGAAGGATGGGGTAGGTGTCAGTCCCACCACGTGTACCTGCTCACCACCCATGTGCTGCCCATTGTCCTTCCCTCTGCACCCTGGTGCAAACAGCAGCACTGCAGTGCAGGCAGGCTGCAGACCTTCCTGCTACCGCTGCTTTTGGCGTGGACTTCAGCTTGCAGGGCTTGGCTTGGCACTGGCCTTCAGTCTTCAGTGGAAGTTTACTGTCTATATTTGTCTCTCCACACTTTAGTATAAGACCTGCTCTCGTTTTTCATTTTTAATCTTTTCTTTCTTGCAAGATTGTTCCAGTGAACTTCAGCATTTTCAGTCTGATCCAGGAGATGCGCACGCAAAGACCTTCAATAGTGCAGACCAAGGTATGCCCAGGAAATTGTGACTACTGGTTTACTCTCAGGATTGAAACCTCACCATCTTCCCAGGAGGGCTCGCAGTAAGGAAGCACAGAAGGCCGTGGGGCTGGGAACTGGGCAGGCACTTGTTCTGTAAGGTCCCTTTTCTGAGAAGAATGATTTTGTAGAAATGAATTTCTGACCGCTTCTCTGTAGACAGTTGGGATAGTTTAGTGCTTGCAGTGCCATTTTTTGGAACACTTATGCTGTGAAACAAGTGACCATCCAGGAAATGAAGTGGAAACTCTTCTCAATTGAGACCAATTGAAGAGGAAGCTCAGTGCAGAACAATGCTGTATGCACAGCTGACAAAAAAAACACACAAATGCTTTGGTCTCAACCCTGTGGAAACTGCAGCTTCTACTTCTTCTGAGAACTTGTCCTGCAGCCAGACCACAAAGTGGCAGCTTCTCACAGGGGCTGATGTTTGATTTGGGTGATAGGTGACCATGGGTGACACATGCTGCAGGTGCTGGCTTTCACATCTCTTTTATTTGTCAAATGCAGGAGCAGTACAAACTGGTTTACAGTGCTGTCATTGAGCTCTTCAAAAGGCAGATTGAAGCACTGGATGCCCAGGAAGATTCTGCTTCTTCACAGGTAAAAGTTGCCAGGATAAATGCACTGCCTCCTGCAGCCTCAGGCACACCAGGTTTAATCTTACTTCGTATTGCAGAATGGAATAAGTCACATTTTTTTGCCCTATTTATTCATAATTACATTGTAACAGAAACCTCCAATCTATTGAGGTGCTTATGCGGCCCCTAGTTCCTTATCTGCTATTTCATTTCTACAAATGAACTCATTTATTTATATATACTCTGCAAGAAAGTGTATGAAAGTCACAGAGACAGGTCCAGATCTAGCTGAGCCTTCTCTCAAGTTAAGCCATGAGAATCCTCTGTTTCCTCCATCACACACTGCTTACCACAGGAATGGCCTCAGCCGAGTGCTAAATCATCTTCTGTCTCAAAACCATTATCTATTTTTATAATTGTTTAATATGATGAGTGAATAGGATGAACATCTTCAACCTTCTCCATCAGCATCTGACTTTCATGCTCATTTGCCAGTGAAACTTGGTTTCATGGAGTGCTTGCAAGCAACAAAGTGGGTTTCAGTGTAGTTTGGGAAGTTATATAAACAGGAACAGCCCAAACACCCACAGCTTCTCCTTATTCTCTGACTGCAGGCAAGAGCGTTACCTTGGCACTGTTCGCAGTCTTTTAGGAGTGAAGAAGTTAAGAACTGCCACTCCTGAGTAAAGGCTGGAAAGTTAGCTTATATTGCCAAAGGCGCTGTCTAAAGCATATGGACCCCACTACGGGATTCACACCTCAATTCTCCCATAGTATTCACCAGAGCTGAGCGAGAAAATAGCTGGAAAGTGCCTTCTGCTTGTGTAGTGGATAGTCAGTAAGCAAAGGAGCTGCAGGCTGACACAAAATGCAGAGAATGGCACAAGTCTGGATGTGGCTTTGTAGCTGGCAGCCAAAGCTCCCACCTGCCCGAACCTCACTGCCCTCTGAAAGCACCTCACAGAGCTCGAGCACAAAATGAAACCAGCACCTGCACAGCGGGGCTGAATGGCCGCTGGGGGTCTCAGGTAGAGCTCTCTGCTCAGATGATTCTGCAGCTGTTTGACACAGCTGGATCATTGTCCAGCCCTTGGCACTCTCACCTCAAAAGGTGTGGACAGGAAGAGCTGTTCAGGGCCTCTCCTAAACGTTCAGCACCAAGTCGGTGTTTTCAGATTGGTGTTTGTCATCCCCAAACTTCATTAACCATTGAAAGTAGTTGGCAGAAATTCTGTCTCCTGAAATAGCATGTCTGTGCTCTTCACATTCTTTTTCTTCGCTCTCTTGCTTTCTTTCATCAGGTTCTAACAAGGTGTCCTGTACCCAAGCCATTGTTGACTCCCGTGGAAGACATCTATTCTCTGAGTTTGCTAACCTGGTAAGGTCACATATTTTCAGTTACCCCATTTATTTCAGGAAGATGCACTTTTTGTGCACATTTTGTGGAATCATGGAGTTATCAAGGTGGGAAAACACCACTAAGAACACTTCAGCTGCATAAAGGGTCCCCTTCCTGTTCACTATGGTGGCCAGACAGGGCTTCCCTGTTGCTCCAGGCTGAACTGGGTGGGCTCTATGTACCCAGGGGACAGATGTGGCCTTACAAGCAATGCTCCGAGGCCTTGTTAATAGGTTAACAGATTTCTGAGTGCTCGACACCTTTGACTTCGTGCTGCCATGCTTTGTTGCAGCTCAGGGCAAGAGGACCAGGATGTGCACCAACACTTTCCTCCATTGGTACAAAATGAAGCACCGCTGACATCTCTGTCTGCCACAGCAGCACGGGGCAGCTCTGGGGACAGAGCCCCTTCCATCAGACCAGCGGTTTCCATCGGCACTCTGAACACCAGCAGCACCAGGCACGCCGCTGCCGTCAAGATGTGGGGAGCAGGAGAAGCCCTTCAGAAGCACCGCAGTTTGCAGTTCAGCAGCAGGTCCTCTGAGCAGCTGCTGCTGGACCTGGAGCTGCAGGGCACAGGCAGGAAAGGAGTTCACAGCAAAGCACCTCTGGCACGGACCACATCGACGCCTTTTGTGCTGGCACAGCAAGGAGAAGTCTGGGCTTGTGATGGAGGGAATGCAAAGCCCACTTTGAGTTCTCAGTCACCAAATGCCTGTTGCTTAAGCTTCCAGGTGAAGGAGGAGGATGTATTTTCCCCTGCTGAGGTGAACAACTCAAGCCAAGTAGCAGATGGTCCCCCTGGCCACAGGAACTGCAGGCAATGTCCTTACCCTTACTGTTGTTCAGCAGAAGACCCCTACTTCTCTTCACTCTCCCCAGATGAGCCACCATCCCCAGAGCCATCAGTTGGGCAAGATGTGTGGGGTTGTCCTCACACAGTGCCCACCTCCCCACCTCCCCTGCCCGCATCCCACCACACTGCCCAGCCAAGCACCAGGAAGACATCCTTGCTGAGTAAGTGCTGTGGGTTGTGGGCTCTGCGGGTGGTGAGCACAGTCCTTCAGCATCTGGCAGTGCCTGGGGAGGGCCTCACATGGTTTCACCATCCCTCATTACATCAGGATTTGGTGCACGAGTCTTCTCGCTATCTAGACGCCAGAGGCACAGAGCACAGCTATAGGAGCTGCAGTGCAAACAAGCTGCGTGCTGCGGGGCTGTGTGTGTGGGGGGGCATACAGTAACCTTCCCCTGTGCCTTAGTCAGCACTGCTGGGAGGGCACCTGGGACACATATCTGGCAGCAAGTGAGATGTGCTGGGGACTGTTTGGATCTTAGGTACAGTTCAGAGAGGTTTGCTGTAATCTCTGGTGGTCAGCTGGGTGGAGCATTCAGTTGTCTGCACAGGTCTGCAGTTCTGCTGTGCATGCCATGCAGTAACCTGCCCACATCTCCTCCATTAGACATCCTGCCCCAGACAGATGATGACAATCCTCCACCCCTGCCAGAGCGAACTCCCGAGTCCTTTATTGTGGCCAGTGAATCAGGTAAGAGCACTCAGCAGTGCAGTGACTGACATCTGCTCTGAGGGCTCTTCTCAGCCTCGTGGGGGATCAGAGCAGTGCTGTCACTCTGTCTGCCTGGGGTGAGAAATGTCTTCTCATGTTTGTTTCCAGGAGAATTTCCCCTGGCCTCCTCAGATTTTCAGCTTCCACATAGACATAAAGATACTGGAGTCTCTGTGGAGCAGAGTAGTGTGTCTCCATCAGTGATGTTTAATGACACAACGAGACTGAAACCAAGTAAGGTAAATAAGTGCAGTTTTATCTCTTCCCCAGCACTGTCACTGTGTTAGTTTCCTTATTATACACTATCCTTGTTTTTAATTTCCAGAGTCTGAAGCTTCGGAGAACACACTCAGGTAAAAGTTTGATGCTGGGGTAACTATCTTTGGGCATAAGGTCTGCTTTTAATGGGTCATGCTTTAAATTATGCCAAATTTAGTAAAAGTCATTAGGATCTATGCTCAGTCCGACAGAAATCTTCTGCAGTAAAAAAGATCTAAGCAGTTCTGCAGCCAAATGAACCCTTCATTTTGTATTTCCTCATCAGCCCCTGCACTGTGTGTGTATTTCATGACAATGTCCCTTGCAGTCTCCTCAGGCTAAGGGTTGTCACATTCTTTTACTGCGTGTTAAGTGTTTCCCTTGACATGATGGAGATACACAGGTTAGAGTTCTGCAGTCCTTGTGTTGAACAGATACACGCATTTTCAGAGGCAGGTATACAAACCTCCTGTCTTTGCTTTCTCAGAGACAAACCCGGATCGCTCAAACTCTCCTCCCCCACTTCCTGAAAGAACCCCGGAGTCGTTTGTTCTCGCTGATGAAGAAAGTAAGTGATGACTTATTTTCCCAGCACTTAACTGAGGTTTAGATTTACGTCTAAGCCTGTGACATCTCAGGTAACAGTGGCCCATTTGTTCAAAATATTACCGATGGACTTAACTGTGGGAGAGCTCAGCAGACATAAAGGACACAAATGCAACCAGGGAACCTGTTGGGAATTTCTGCAGCTGCTGCATTAGAGGAAACAAAAAGCAGCAACAAAGCACTGGGAAAAGAAGCGAGAAAATTCCCGAATGACCACGGAAAATGTTCTGCTCTATGTTCCCAGGTGTGCAGCTTCCTGCAAGAAAATCTACAGCTAGTTCTTGGGACTTGAGTAATGGAGCTTCTGAAACATCATCAAAAGAGCCTATGAAATGCTTCAGGAGAAGCAAGGTAAAGAAACAAACAAACAAAAAGCACCTGCACAAAAGCTATAGGTAAAGGAGATGGGGAGAAGAGATTTTTCTAGCCACAACTACTGTTGATTTCTGACCCCTAACCCTAAAAATAGCTTTGAGAGCACTCTTCTATTTAGAGCAAGGAAACAAGTCTGATAATAATACCAAGCTGTAGAATTGTAGACACCACCTGTGTACAAAAGGAGCAGAGCCACACATTCACACAGGTGTGAATGGCTCTGCCTCAGCTTTCCGAAGCACCAATGGAAAAATCTGCTTGAGTGGATTCTGAATTGCCATGTAGGACGGACTCTGCTCATCACCATGGCTCTACTTAATTATCCTCATAAGAAATTTTACTTTGGGATGTTATGGCTGAGCAGAAAAGCATCTGAGAAAAACAGCAAACTTGCCACTTTTTTTTTTTTTAATAAACCTTTCTTCTTTTTTTTCTTTTTTTCTGCAGAGCTTAAAAATACTCAAAAATGTGAGAAAAAGTAAGTCTTCCAGACCAACCGCAATTCTATCCTTCTATCCAATGCTCTAAATACTGGGAAGGGCAGTACTCTGGGGAATGTGACTGACCTGAGCCCCATTATGGATTCTGCCCCATCTGTTTGGAGCAGAAATAAAGATTTTCTCATGCAGTTCACTTTGGTCAAAACTTTAAAAGTTTATCCTTGAAAGCATCCAGCGGAGGACCACAAAGATAATAAAGTGCATGGAGCACATCCCTTATGAGGAGAGGCTGAGAGAGCTGGGGCTGCTCAGCCTTGAGAAAAGAAGACTCAGAGAGGATCTGATCCACATCTATAAATATCTAAGGAGTGGGAGGCAAAGGGACGAGGCCAGACTCTTCTCAGCAGTGTGTGGTGATAGGATGAGGGGAAATGGCCACAAACTGAAGCATAGGAAGTTCTGCACCAATGTGTGTGGGAACTTCTTCCCAGTGCAGTAATGGAGCACTGGGGCTGCACAGAGAGGTGGTGGAGTCTCCTTCTCCGGTGACATCCAAAACCCACCTGGACGTTGAGCTGTGCAACCTGGGCTGGGGAGCTGCTTTGACAGGGAGGTTAGGCTCAAATTAATGTCTTTAAAAATGTGTGGTACTTGAGCTGTGGTGATGCACAGAGTACTGGTCTTTGTGGAGTGCAGTTGTACGTGTGCAAAAATCTGCTTCTTCAGAGAGTAACGATGATTATTAACTGTTGTCAGCACAATTTTTGTTTCCAGACATCTGTAGTCCATCTTCCCTGACAAAACCACCGGAATCTGCACCTTCAAATCATCTGAGCTCTTTCTTTAATTTTGGTATGTACTCACGTCATAATGGGAGGGTTTGTTGATAAATACAGTGTCAGACTGCGTTTGTAGTTTTTGCACCAGCTGACTACAGGCTGTTGCTTCAAGTAAACAACATCTTAAATTCTGTGAGAACTTAACGGGGTTTTTAAAAACAATTGGATTTTATTTTAATTTATTTTATTTTTTTTTGAGCAGTCAATATCTACAACATTACACAACTCTATCTACAACATGTTGTGTGTGTGTGTGTATATATATATATATTTTTTTTTTCCCCCTAGGCTTTGCAAGTCGATTTTCAAAGCCAAAAGTCCCAAAAAACCCACCTCCAGCATGGAATATTTAGATAAACCTTTTAGATTTGGTGTCACGGATGCACGAATGCTTTCTGGTGTGCTGTGAGTGCTCATTTCAGAAGGGTTTGCATCGCAGTGAATACACCAAAACGCACTGTGGGATTTTTCATGAACGAGGCACTACTCGCATGTTCTTCAGCTGAAGTCCTGAAGCACAGAAGCGCGTGTAACTACGGCAGCTCAGCACTTCCAGTTAATTCGCAACGGGATGGAAATCAAGCCCGGGAACGGAGATTTTAACCAGAGAAGTGATCTGTTTTTGTTGTGTTTTGGAATGCGTTCATCTCAAAACGGTCGACTGGAGCTTTGTGAAGCAGAATATGGTGAGCTGCGGGCGGTCCCCGTGAACAGAGGCGCAACAGAGGGCACCGAACCACCGCGAGGAGCTGAGATGTGCAGATGCTGCAGCTGAAGTTCTGCCTTCCCGTGTGCTTCCACCGCTGGGACTAAAAGGGAATTAACATCCCTTTAACCAAACGTTAATTCCTTTCTTTTTTTTATGTTTTCCTCGTCGGAACCGTTTTATTTTTCCTCGTTTTTCCGGTTAACCAAGGCACTGCCGGCCCGGCTGCCCCCGCAGCCCTCGCTTAATGCAAAAACACAGCGCTCCCAGCGCCCACAACTGACAGCTGTTTTGTGTTTTTACGATGCGGGAACTCCGAAAGCCCCATCCCAATTCGGGGATGGCGTATTTAACCTAGGAAGTATTTTTACGACGCGTGACAAACGCTGTGTAAATAAAGTTTATTTATGGGCCCCTATGCACCTGCGCGCCCTGAGGGACCGCGCCCTTCCCGCCCTCCGCGCGCCGCCCGCGACAGCCAATCATACCCGCGGCCAGTACCACGTGACGTGAGGCCGCCCACGCGTGCGCCCGCGGGCGGACTACACTTCCCAGCGCGCCGCCGCCAACTACAACTCCCAGGAGGCGCCGCTCGGCGCATGCGCAGCGCCGGCTGGCGCTCGGGCCATTTAAATGTGTGTGAGGGAGACTGTGAAATGGCTGCGCAGGTCGCTGCGGTGCGCGCCGTATCCCGGGCCCCGGAGGAGCCGCCCCCGCTGCCCTCAGGGGAGCGGCCCGGTCGGCCTCGGGGCNCGCGGCTCCGGCCCTCTGATGCACCGCGTTCCTCGGGGCTGAGCGCTGAGTGGGGGAACTGCGGCTCCGGGAGGGTGGGAGCTGCTCCGGGGCGGCGGCTGCTGCTGCACGGAGCTGCCCTCTGTACAGGTGTGGAACACGAGTGCTTCGGTAGCAAAGCCTTCTTCCCGCTGTGCTCACCTTGCCAGATCTGAGAAAGCGGCTTTTTACTTCTAACCGAATGCCTCAAAGTTCTGCAGTTAAGGATCTGAGTTTCAGGTCTCTCTTTTTTTTGATGTAGTACAGGATAAGTGTTTCACAGATTAGTGGTAGTAAAAAGCCTCTTAGGAGAAGTGTCATAGATGGAACACCAGCGCAAAGGCAGCTGTAATGAGGATGATATGCTGTGAGTCCCGCTTCAGGAATAGATGTGGTGCCAAGGAAACCTGGAATGCAGGTGCTTACAGAGCGAGGTCTGAAGCATGATCTCCTTCAGTAGTGTCTGAAGAATGGACAAAATTGTTGTGGAGGCAAAAGATGGTCGTGGTTGCAGAGGTGCTTCTATGTAACCATGTAAGCACACTTGCCACTGTTTGGTGCTGCTAAACTAAAGTTTGAACAGTGCCTGCAGAACACTGCTGGTTTGATGAGTGTTGATAAACTGAAGGAGTATTCCTTCTTTGATTGGGAATGCCTCTGTATATCTGTTCTAACTCAGCAACTGAATGAGACCTCCTTCAGAGAAGGCCTGGACACTCTTTATAAATATCATCAAAATTCCAGATTTGCGAAGGAAAGCTGTTTGCTGTCTGTAAGCCTGCAACTCTCTATTTCCTGTCCCAGACAGTACATCTAGTGCATTTAGGGAGGGGGCTGCTGTTTTCACTCCAGTTTTTATCCTCATAGATAATTAAGCTGCTTATTTGTCTATATTGTTCTTATCTTTGGCCGTAGAGGACAACGAATGTTTCCAGTGTGTTTGTTAGTGCTCTGAAATAAAGTATATATGTCTGTTACTAGGGAATATCTTCAAACAATGGGGTGCTCTGGGTGCAAAGTAGTGTATATTTGGATTTTTAAACCAAATCTCAAGTTAGAGATGTTTAAGATGCCTTGAACATCTAAAAATCATCTGAGAAATGTCAGCAAGGAAGTACTTCCAGCAGCTGTGTGATCATGTGAAACTCTTGTTTAGATTTAATGTGGACTTGGAATCTCTGGACTCACCAGAGATGAGATCTGTGTGATTAATTCACTCTTTACAGTTGCAAAAGCAGCATCTGTACTTGAGAGCATAGTGAATGAGTGACATTTGTGTATGCTTAACTTCTGAGACTTCCAGAGAAGCTTATTCGAAGCAGTGGTTCACTTGAGTTACCAAAACAGCTCGTGCTACCTTTCTGCTCCTGTCTTCTGTAATAGTAATAAAAAATAAAGCCACATGTTTCTTGTAGAATCTGGGGCATAACAGCGAAACTCGTATTTCAGGTCCTAAAGCACTTGTATGGAGTTGGTATTAAGCAATCAACTATTTCTTTCATGAGAAACTCTGTTTGCTACAGCAGGCTGTTAAGAAGGTCAACCGTCTCCAGTGCAGAGCACTGAGAGCAAAGCATTACTGATGCAGCTAAATACCATGGTGAAACTAAGTAACTTGAAGCTGCTACAGCTTTTCTCATGGATCACTGTAAGGTGTTTTTTCTCTAACTTCAAGTACAGCAAGAGAAGAAAGGAAATATAAACTATAGCTTTGTGTATGAGGGAAATTTTATTAGCATGGAGTTCTGTGCTTGGGAAACTGGCAAAGCTTTAGCTGTTGCATCTCCTGGTCGGCTGCTACGGTCAGCTGCAGATTGCTCTGAGGCCTGTCACTTTTCCTGACTATGTGGCACTTCAGCTTTTATGTACATCAAGTTCTTTAGTTCATGCAGATTAAAATCTGGGCAATTTGGGTTTTGTAGCAGCTGGACCAGCAGATTCCTATCATTGTTACTTGCCATGTTATTTGAAGTATTTGTAATCCTAAAAGATAAGCAATTAAACTGCATGTTGCTTGACAGATTCTTTATATCTCTCCCTAAACCTTTAAGCATTTTCAGGGTTTCAGAAAAAAAAAAACAAAGAACCTTCACTTTTTAGCTAGGCAGTTACCTGCAGAACAGGCTGGCACAAGGGAACTGAAAACATGGATATGATTACTTGGATTCTTTGTGCTAACTGTTCATATTACAGCAATACCTTTATATTTACCTTATCAGTGTCTACTCAACTGAATGTTAATTTTATTTCAGTTACCTTCTGTGTCTCAGATATATCAGTTCTAAACGTTAATGAAAGGTCATTGGCCCGAGGTATTTTTTTTTGCCAGGAAGTTAACCAAGTATATTTTCCCTCTCAGTTCCAGTAATGCTTGTACCTCTTCAGCTGCACTCTGTTTTGTTTCTATATTTTTGTACCCCAAACCAGGCTGGCATTCTGTAGTAAAAGTGTGATGTTTAAATGTTATGCATGCTTGTTTATGCTCTTCCCCTGCATGGCTCTGCCTTAAATGTCAGAAGTTATTAATGTGCATCTTAATTTAGATGCTCTGAAATATGTACTCCTTGTAAAAGGTATTTTGATAAATTCACTATAAATGCAAGTGTTTCTGAAATGTTAAGCCTGAGTTTAGGGAGTTATCCTCAATTCAGAGCCTGTTTTAGGAAGGGATGTACTGCATTTTTGTTCTTTTATTTTAGTCTAAATCAAAAGACAAGATGTTACCCTCAGTCCATCTCTGTGGGAACAGATAACATTAGGAAATGAGGTCTTCATTCTTCTTGGGTGAATATGCTGTCGTTGCAGAACTCTAATCTTCTCTCTGTTATTGCTGCTAGAAACTCAAGATGAAAATGGCAAAACCCAACGAGCTGACAGTCTTATTATGAAGAAGATAAAGAAAAAAAAGAAAAAGAAACATCGGGAAGATGTGAGGGGAAAACGTCTGAAGATGTACAACAAGGAAGTGCAGACAGTGTGTGCTGGACTCACCCGCATCGACAAAGAGACTTTGTCTCAAGGACAGTGTGATAACTTAGAGATGAACAAGGAATCCTTCAGGTATCTTAAGGATGAGCAGCTGTGCAGACTGAATTTGGGGATGCAGGAGTATCGAGTACCCCAGGGAGTACAGACACCATTTGTGACACACCAGGAGCATTCTGTTCGCAGCAGCTTCTTGAAAACTGGCACTAAATTTAGTAACTTCATTCACGAAGAACATCAGTCCAACGGTGGTGCCCTAGTCCTTCATGCCTACATGGATGAACTCTCATTTTTGTCTCCAGTGGAGATGGAGAGATTTGCAGAAGAGTTTCTTGCTTTGTCGTTCAGTGAAAATGATAAAAATGCAGCTTACTATGCTTTGGCCATAGTACATGGAGCAGCTGCTTATTTACCAGACTTCCTGGATTACTTTGCTTTTAATTTCCCTAACACTCCAGTGAAAATGGAAATTTTGGGCAAGAAGGACATTGAAACAACAACAATTTCAAATTTTCACTCTCAGGTAAGAACTGTTGAAAAGCATGCAAGTTGCATGACACCTGGGTTTCATTAACCTCATTAATCTGGAGCAGGGATAGCCTGAAATAGGTGACGCGCATTTCTTTTCTAAGCAGATGAAAAAAATGATTGTTTCTGTACCTCCTCAGTATTCTCCTGTGTGCACATGTAGCTCATGAATCTCACTGGAGACACTGCTAGCCCTCACCTTTTTACATGACTGTAGTGATTTTCTTGCAAGCTCCTGAGTTATTATTTTCTGAGCTTGGAAGAACATTGACACTGCTTGAAACCATGTTCAAGTCTGTATTAAGACTTGCTTACTGGGGTTACTTTTCCCCCTGTCACTAGGTCAGTTTTTGTTTGCAGTAACATTGCCTTTTAGGTTTCTGTATACCTACTTCTCAGGTTTCAGTGTATTGTGCTTAAGAAATTGTTTGCACATCTGAGGGTCTGATGGTGGGTGTTACTTGGTACTCATCTTCCAATGTCAGAGAGATGTCTGGAGTATTTTTAATAGACTTTGATTGAGGCTTTCACTTGATATACTACCTTGATATTGATAGTTTCAGCATATTTTAAATCTCTAGAAGTAAAACCTTTTCATCCTTTGTTTAGAGGATGAAAGCTTAGTTCTGAAAGCTTGTCTCTTAAGTGCTCAAGCCCTTGAACTATCTCGTGTAACTTAAATGTGTGGCATTTAAGCTAACTTCAGGATTCTGTTAAGAAAAACTCTTACCTTTGACTCTTGCCTTCAGGCTTGGAAGTATCTGTGACCATTCAGCAATGCTACAGTTTAGAGAAATTTATAACAGATGGAATAAAACCTCTTCTTTCTCAGCCTGGCCTGAGGACTGTTGCTTACTTCTGCTACAGTGCTTGGAAGTTAAGATCCTGAATATCAGTTCAACCCTTGGAAGGAAGAACTGGGAACTGTAGTAGCCTCCATTGCAGTACTGCTGGAGCAGGTGTCCTTTTGCAACAGATCTTTAAACTGTATTACTTGTACTGATCTGGATCTAGGTAAAGATTACCGAGTACTTGGATGCTAGATTTGCATTGGAAAAGTGGTTACTGCTGTGTGGAGTTACTGCATGGTAACTTGCAGAGTGTTTGAATACTTCCCAGCAGTTGTAGTCACCATTAGATCAGTAATTATACTGCTTAGCTTATGAGCGTGTTTGACAATGGATAACTGCTGCAGCATTTACTTCAGAATAGCTTCATGTGAATAAGAGGCTTCCTTGGGTTACAGTCTATGCTGGCATTTCAGTTAATTCTATTTTAAGCACTCTCTGAACTCGATTGAGTCAGATGTTAGGTTCAGTTGGGTTGAAATGCCTCTCTAACCAGGTCATGCTGAGCTGGGTTTAATCTCCTCTGCCTCAAGTGTGTTGGTGTGGTTCACACAGTGAATAAATGAGTACAGAAGTGCAGTTGTCACAGCTCTTAAGACATCTGAAACGTGAGTCTTTAGAGAGTATGGGTAATGCCAGAATATTTGATGATGCATTTAAACTGATGGATCCAACCACTGTAGCTGCATTCTTCTAAAACTCAAGTCTTGCAGGCTAGCTTATGTTTACACATGACCACAATGTTCTGCTTAGCAGAGCATAGGGAGGATAAGTGTGGTTATTGTACTGCTGTCCCATGGCAGCACTGAGGAATGACCAATTTGGATAAGTTTCACTTTTGGACCTTCTTGCATGAGAAAATGTCCAATACAAAAGTATGCTTTAGAATGTTATGCCTTGGCAGACTAAGTGTGTTCCAGGAATGTTGCGTGCTCTAACACGATCTTTATTTTCAGCTGAGGATGCTCAATGAAGTCACCTCAACCTTTAAGGTGAACCTTCTGTATGCATGAGTTTGTTTGCTATACTGAACCAGGATTTTGGGTTGTACAGCATTCAGCTGGTTTTACTGGTTTAGAGAAAATCAGTATTGTTAGGAAGTATCTCCAGTTCCAGTTAAGGACCTGAATCTGGAAGGCTTGGCTACATCTAATGATCAGTTCCTTGGCAAGGTGAATTCCTCTGCTGTCAGGGCAGCGTGGACAGTACAGATGGAATACTTAAAGCAAATCACTCCAGTGTGTATTTATACTGTATCATGCTTGGGTTTTGTACATTAAAATACTCAAGCTTGAATATTCTCTGGATTTCTTTTGCTTGCATTGGCTCTGGCTTGTTTGTTCTAATGCTTAAATGCTGAAGCTAAGCTTTAGTTTGAAGCTGTTCAGTTACACGAGTAGCTTTCAAGACAGTAACTTGTAAATTTCTTTGCATAAGGGCATACTTCAATTAGAAAGCTCTTAGCAGTGCAGCTGAAAGGAACACGTACTCTCCCTGGCAGTTATCTTACTACAGCTGCTAAGTCTGCACAGGGAATGAAATATATCTATCCTTAAAAATCTGCTTCTGCTTTTTTCTTCTCCAGGAGGAAACTGATCACTTTCCTTGTGGAGTCTGTAGAATGCTTTGACTCTCACAAAAGAAGGATTTGAGAAACTGTAGAGGAATGAGTTGAGGGGAGGTAGTTTTTTTATTTTATTTTTTGTTTTAATAAGCTGATATTGCTTCTGGGAAGGAGATGGGAGAAGCAGCCAACAGGTGATGGATAATAGGAAGCTTTCCTGCTCTTGCAGCATGCTGTCAGAAAAGGTTAAACTGTCCTTGACAGCTGTGGGTAATGGACCATACTGCTGTTAGATGGCTGCCCCATTTTAACTTCTCTTACTCCTGGAAGAAGCTCCTTATTCAGGGAAGGTCATTTATTTTTTTTTTAACAGAAGCTGTCCAAGTATTAACAAAAAGAAACAGTACATCTGTACTACAAAATTAATTTGGTACATTAACTAACAGCAATATAAATAGCACCTGATTGTCTTATTGGTGTATCTGACAGGTTTCAGGCAAACACAACTCTTGCTGCAGTGGCATAGAATGTCACGCTGTCCTTCCATCTCCTTTGTAAATAGGAAGCCTTCTTGTGTTGTTGCTTTCTTTTTATAGCACATTCTTTGTGTGGTTGGTTTTGTAGCTGTCTTAACATGCTGGAACATCACTGTCAACTGGTTCATGCTTTCCTTGAAACCATAGAGAAGTTTCTCAAACGTGTTAAACTAATGAACTTCTTCCCACTGTGACCATGGGGATGGAGATGAGTACAGCAGCCTGCAGTGAGCTGGCACATGTTTTCATGGTAAACAGACTGGTTTTAATTCAAGTGTCTATATTTGTTACATTAAAAAACAGCTAGACATAGAGATCCAATACTTCCCTGATGTATTTTTCTCCTTTCTAGCTCTCAAATTTTTATTGCTTTATGAAACTTAATGTTTTTACAAGGAAAATCTTGTATGTGTTTTCTGCTGATTCATTTTGACTTTCATGACAAGCTCCTGTGAAATATCAGTGACCCTCAGCAAGTTGTGTCAACAGAGCATAACTCGTCTGGAAGTCGTGTCTCTCCACTTGCTTTAATGGCACCAGACAGTTAACTGTAACTGACTTAAGGACCAGGGCACTTCAGTCCTTTGTTCTCCTGTGGCTGCACAGACCTTAGGATAATGCTGTGTTCTATTTCTGCTGAAATCCTTCTACTTGTATGACGTGGGATATGAATTTTTACCAGTAATGTACTAATAGGATCTGGGGACTTAACTTTCACTTAGGGCGACAACCAGGAGGAATGAACAGACTCTGGGGATAGTGCCTCAATTGTAAAGTCTGTACCATCAGAAGCTGAGAGGATGTGCTAATTCAGCACATAAATAGTCATGGTGCAACTCAGGTGTGCAATGTTCCTTTGAGTGACCTGGGATATGAACTTCCATGCATCCAGGAGGAGCTGATGTGCTGTGACAGTTAGCTTAGGGCTGAGGGACAGTGCTGGATGTGAAATCATCTCCTGCTTCTTGCTGAAGTCTTTATTGAAGCATGTCACTGTTACCAACTGTATATACACAAAGTTAGAGAAAGAGGTCTGGACAAAGGAGCAAGGTGAACTTGTATAATTATGCAGAGTGTCTGTGGTTGCTGCTAGAGGACAAAATTGCAGCAGTAGCTGTAACTTTTATCTCACCACATTTCCTTTTAACAACTTCATGGAATATTTAGCTACATCTGGTGTGTTGGCTGGAGAACTGCAAGAGCAATCACTTGACACAAAGTTACTTCATACCTATGTCTGTGGTGCACAGGATCCCTCCTGTAACTCCATTTATAAATGACTGAAAAACAAACTTAGCGGTGTTGCTCTCCCAAGAAAAGTTTTGGGATAGCCTGAGAATGGGGGACAGTCTGTGCTACTAACAAACAAACCTGTGAGATTTAAGTGTTCCTGGCCACAGTTGTGTCAGTAGGTTATTACATTACAAACAGTAAGCCTGAGGTTGTTGTAGATAAACACTGAAGTGCATATCTGACTGCTGATTTCTAATTAGATTTCTTATTTCCTCTGTTTATTCTCCAACTTTGTGCACTGTAGTGCTCTTCTCAAAACCATTACATGCAGGAGACACAGCTTTTCCCTGCAGTCATAGGGAGAAGACCTATAGGATGTTAGAGTTTGAAGCACAGAAGCAATGCTCAAATGCAGTGATAAATAGTTTAAGCTTCCTGGTGAAAAACTGAGTCACAGTGAAGCTTTGGTTGTCAGTTTCCTTATGTCAGCCTGGAAATTTTGTTCCTCAGTTAGTCAAACACCAACTGGTTGTTATTCAACCTAGAGAAGCGTGTCCTTTTAGTAGTTTAAACAGGATTTCTTTTCTCTTGGGGTACCCTACAGGCATTCTTAATAATCTTTGTGCACTCCTAAAGTCATCTCTAATGAAACAGATTTAGGCGAGTCCTGGATTTGGATGAAAGCTCATCTGTAGCTTTTATATTAAACTGTAATCTCTTGTAACAGAACTGAAGCTGTGGTGGTGTTTCTTTCTTTCTGGCCCTCCAGGTCAATCGGACGTACTGCTGTGGAACCTACAGGGCAGGGCCAATGAGGCAGATCAGCCTTGTTGGGGCCGTGGATGAAGAGGTTGGGGACTACTTCCCAGAATTTCTGGATATGTTAGAAGAGTCTCCATTTCTGAGAGTAAGCAGTAACTTGGTGTTTTCTTTAATGTACATTAGATATATGAAACTTAGCAATCTTTTAGATGTTTTCGAGTAATTAGAAACCTTAAAATATTTTCTCCATTGGAATGCTCAGCACTGGAGCTACTGGGGGTGGAGGTGCATTCTTTCCTGTGCAAATGAAAGGCACTGCACTAACTAGATGTGGTTTTGTAAGTCACACAAAAACTACAATGTATACTATCACGTGTAAGCTACCTAGTTAGCTACTTCTCTTAAAATGGAGTTTGATGAAGTTAGCTTGGAATATATTTTACCCTCATAGTGTCAGTTTCTGTACCATTCTTTTGGTGCTAAGTTTGAACTGTGCATCATTCAGTTTTTCCATCTCACCTAGTGTTTTTTCCCCTTTTGTAGATGACTTTGCCATGGGGTACTCTTTCAAGTCTCAGACTTCAGTGCAGATCACAAAGTGATGATGGTCCCATAATGTGGGTGAGACCAGGAGAGCAGATGATCCCAACAGCTGATATGCCAAAATCGCCGTTCAAACGGCGCCGGTAATACTTGGCTTTCCTTTCTCTTTTAAAAGGAAGAACATTGCAGTTATGTGTTTTTTTGGATTTCAGATGAAAACCTTGATATTTTAAAAGTAATCTGTTCTTTGGAAGGCTTACTGACAGGCTTAAGTTCTTCATTTTCATTCCTGTTCCAGATTGTCTCAGTGAACTGAGATGAATGTGATATTTGTGGTGGTTATTTTATCCCTTTTCATAGTAATATTTCCTTGATTGGTGCTTCCTTAACATCAAAACCAGTTCTTATAGTCCTTCAGAACACATATCCTCTAGTTAATTTATTGTGGAAAGAACTAACCTGAGGAGTAAAATGCTCAAAAACAACTTAGATCCTTAAGCCCTTTGAGCTGCATTTTAGTGCTGTCACAGGAAATACTATGGTATATAGGTGCATCTTCTATCCTTCTCAGAGTGTGTGCTGTAGAACTAATTTTAGGAGCTGAAGAACTGCGAGTGTGTTTTGATGTAATTTGATCATTTGTTGTAAATTAACTAGAGTAAGGGAGATGCTTTTGTCTCAGTATGTAACATACCAAGATTACTTTAATACAAGCACTTATTTTTCTGACTAGTTTGACACAGAATTTAGTATTTTAATCTTTTAATCACATTCCAGGTCAATGAATGAAATAAAGAATCTCCAGTACCTACCTCGGACCAGCGAGCCCCGTGAGGTTCTGTTTGAAGACAGAACAAGGGCTCATGCTGATCATGTGGGTCAAGGATTTGACTGGCAGAGCACAGCTGCTGTAGGTGTGCTGAAGGCTGTGCAGTTTGGGGAATGGTAAGTGCCACTAAAATGCAGCTGCTGTAGTAGAAGGGGGGCAAATCTACATGGTTTCTCTCTGAGAAGAAAATTCCTTGGGGAAACAAGACTAATTAAAGACATTGTCTAAGCCCTGTAATGAGATACATGTGGTCTATAGCTTGAGAAATGTAAGGCGCATATCTGTTTTTTTTCTCTCTTGTTGAGGGAGTACCAACAGTTGTAAAAGAAGTTTACCAAAACATTCAGTGACATACAAAATAATCCTCAAGGTAGCACACCTGGGCTATTTATTGTCTGTGGTTGTTTTTTTCCCAAACAGCTAGATTAGTGCTAATTTTTGTCAACAGCAATCTAAGAACTATGATGTAATTCATTTAATAGCTGCAGTGTTTCCTCATTTCGTGTACTTGAGGTGTTGCTGTTGACCTTACACAGAAACTGTAGATTTTCATGGTAACTTCTGACAATTACTGTAGATAATAGTTCTTAATAGCATCAGCAGCAGTACTGTTAGATTTTCATATGGAAAAAAGATGCCAGAACTTCTTTTACTCTGATTCACAACCATTAGATAAGAGTCCTCTGATTAATATTGTTCTCGTTACAGCTTCAGAGCGCCACATTGTTACTCTGCATTTTTTTCTTTAATTCAGTATTATTGTTCCAAGTCACAGAATGGAAGAATCAAAGCAAATTGTAGCTCCAAGAATGTACAGGATACTTCACTATACAGCACATGTCAACCTCCTTTTTTGACATGTCAGTATAGTATTTGTGCACCAAATGATTGCTTCTGACGTGCATTAAAAAAGAACTAATAAAATCCAGCCCTATCTACAGTTTATGCATGCTATTTAGGAAAGGAGGTTTATTTATTGAGGAGGGATGAGACTTCATGCCCAGTAGAAAGTAAGGTAGTTTGTTCAATGAAACAACCTGTAACTGAAGCTCTTTAAAAATCCCTGCAATTCTCCTCTCTTCTCAGGAGTGACCAGCCTCGTATAACCAAAGATGTGGTTTGTTTCCATGCTGAAGATTTCACTGATGTTGTGCAGAGACTTCAGTTGGACCTGCACGAACCACCAGTGTCACAGGTATTTCATGTTTCCTCCTGACAGAGCAGTGTGTAGGAAGTTTGACAGTGTTCAGGTTGATTGTGTAGGTGTCCCTTCTGTACCCCCGTGGCCATCAGTTCTCAGCTCAGTTATCACAGAATCACAGAATTGTAGGGGTTGGAAGGGACCACAGTTCTCATGTTTCCTTTCTACCAAGCTGGGATTTCTGCTGTGAGTCACACTGGGTTCTTCTGTTACTGTCGTCTCAAACTGTAAGTTCAGTTGAACACTTACAGTTACAATGACTGAATGTGTGATTGGTGACCCTCATAGAGTGAAGTTCTTGTATTAAAAGGAAAAAAAAAATCTTTTGTTAAACAGAAATATCTGATCCAGATCCAAAGTATGTCAAAAGTAGGTGGGTACTGAATTACTTACCCTGACCAGGGTTCAGCACTAACTCTCCCATCTTTCCTCCTCTCAGTGTGTTCAGTGGGTGGATGAAGCCAAACTAAACCAAATGAGACGGGAAGGCATTCGCTATGCTAGAATTCAGTTGTGTGACAATGACATCTACTTCATCCCTAGAAATGTCATTCATCAGTTCAAAACAGTGTCAGCAGTCTGCAGCTTAGCCTGGCACATACGACTTAAACAATATCACCCCGTGGGGGAGACTTCTCAAAACTCAGACAGCGATTCAGACTTGAACAGTAGCATTCCTGGAAAGACAGAGTCAAAAGGTGAACCCCGATGTGTGAGTGTAAAAACAGAGTGTGAAGAACCAGGTGTAGAAATGCAGCTTACCACAGGGATGCTCTCCTCCTCTGTTTCGTCAACATCAGGACTTGTACAACCAGATCAGGTGGCCCAGCCCCTTCCGGGTTTTAAAATAGAGTCTGATCAGCAACACAATCCCCAGGATCATACAGGCTCCTCTGTGTGATATGTATATAATCAAACATTTTTTAACAACTTTTTAAAATTTTGATGTGAAGTTATAGTTTTATAACTGGCTTATGTTTTATTGGAGAAATCTTGCCTATAATTCTATAAAGAAAGGTGACATTCCAAAATGTCAAGCATATCTTTTTTACACAGATTATGCAAAATTCAAGTTGTATTTGAACCCCTTAGTACAACCTGTGACAGTGGTCTACCACTTCTTTCTGTTTAAGTAATGAGATATTGAATATCTCCTCAAAACCAGAATGAAATTCCTCCAGGAACGATTTAACTCTCCTGCTCGGTGGTGTTCCCCGACTTCCACTCTCTGCTCTTCACCACAAAGTGATGCTTCTGTAGAAGATTTGCATAGTAACTTTTCCCCATCACATTTTAATTGCTAAAAAAAGAAAAAAAGAAAAACATAAAGAGAAAGCACAGCACTTTTGTGGACGATTTGTGAGATATTTGGTTTCCATTGTTTATCTGCAGGTTGGTTTATAAACGAGCGGTGGAGGTTGGTCTGTGTTTCTTACAGATCCTACAAAGGTGATCTGTAAAACCAACTGAAGGGTGTCTGATCCTGTTGAAATGCAATGGCTTGCTGACCTAACACTTCTCATAGCACTGCTTGTGTACTATTTGGCGTGAGGGTTTTGCTTCCTAAAGGCATCCTGTCTGGACATGGTTAATGCTGGTGTCAAAGGCAGAGAACCTGTTGGTAGACTTGTGGAGGAACTTGCTATCTTTGAGCACTTTAAGGCTTTCAAATGCTAACCAACTTGGCAGCTTGTTTTGATCGGGTCATAATGTATGTCCAATGGAACCACACTTTCCCTTGTACTGATGCACTTAATATAATAGCGTTGAGTTGGTGACTTACACAATAAGAATGTCCATTTTCTAGGAAGTTCTGTATTACTGTTTCACAATAAAAAGTATTATGGCATCAGACTGCTGTTTCCATGTGTAGCTTTCGGGTGCCCAGGTACTGTGGAAAAATGAGTGGTACGTGCTAAATTTGTAGAGTGTCTGCTGTCAACAGTTTTTTGAAAGATCTTTCAATATTTCTAAATGTTAATATGTAATCTGTATTTGACTTTCACTCCCCCTGTTTATTGCTGCCCTTTCCAGTCACTGAAAGGAACAGTCCTGTCCCTCACCCTCTCCCTTCCCCCGTGCCCCCATTTAGAGTACAAGTTGGGTTTTGGTGCAACTGAGGCTGTCTCCAGATGGCTTCATCTGTTCTCAACCTCACCAGGGTAGGAAGGATCTGAAACACTATGTTAGAGTAGACAAAAGCAAAGATGCTGTGTTAGTTCCGGGCGCATCTTTTTAATATCAATTATTACTCTTCTCTTTATAAGGGTCTCGAAAATATGTTACTCTATTATAAAAATTACTTTGTGCAATATTGTTTGTGTAGGCTTTTATATACATATTAGCACCTCAGTGTAGAGGTCACTATTTTAAACTGATAGGAAAAAAGAAAAAGAAATCATCAGATGATACTGCAGTGATTAGTTAGAACCTGTATTACTCCTTACGTGTATGTATGTATTGTCTTCGGTACAGAAATGAGGACTAGGAAATATTTCAATTTAAAACTAATTTACAGATTGAAGTGGTAGTGAACTCGTTTAGTAATCTGTGTAAATAAGGTGTTAGAACAGAGAGCTTTTATGGTAAAACGTGACTCATGCAGGGGTGTAATTTAATCTTAGCAGAAGTCCTAGGTCACACAGCCCGGTTCGTAAAGGAGCTGTCTGTTCTCTGGTGGGGCTTTTTTTTTCCCACTTTTTATGTTGAGAGGAATTCCATAGCTTTAAGGGTTGTGCAAAGTAAAATTCCTCACAGGCAATAGTGGTTTCTGTTCATCCCTCGTGCCCGAGGGCACTCGTTCCTTCTGAGAACTCTGCTGTCTTCCAGGTGCCCCTTTCCTTCTCATGTGTGCTGTTCTGTGCTCGTGTCAGCAGAGCAACGTGGTGAGGTGGCCACAAAGCTGCACATGCTGCAGTGATCCTGCACACGTACCCCTGAAGGCCCAGCAGAACATACAGAGGCCCCCACGCACTGAGCTGTGTCTGCTTTGTGGCTGAGTTTGAGGCAGAGTGAAGGGGAATCAGTCTGGGAATCCTTCCTCAATTCTAATAGTGTTTTTTTAAATGGATGAAGGATCAGAGTGCTGTTAGAATGCTGCTTTTAGACCCGCAGCTGTAGTGAGACCTGAGCATGGCCTGGAACATCACGGGAGTGCTCCAGTGCCTCCTTGGTTGGAGGGACATGCCCTGTGGTGTCGTGCTCTCCCCATGTTCAGTACTAATGTCACATCCATCTCACAGTACATCTGGGTGTACAGCATGGGAGGGAGCTGTGCCAGAAGCAGGAGATGCAGGTGAGGTCAGCTCTGTCCTGAGTGCAGGAGATGCAGGTGAGGTCAGCTCTGTCCTGCTCTCCTCTAGATGTGCTGTGGTCACTCTGTGCACATCTGACATGTCCTCTCTTGGGGTGGGACACTCAGTGCGGTGTTCTCAGGGGATTTATCAGCTCTTTGTAGGTGTCACCATAAAGAAAAAAGGGCTCTGTTCTGGACTCTGTCAGCTCTCCTCACCCCTTACAGTTTAGTTCTTCAGATCAGTGCTGGCAGAGCTTCTACCATGGGCAGAAGTCCATCACCTGCAGCCTCCAATCCACGGAGAGGGGTCCAGCCCCCAATCCCCCATTTCCTGGGGGCAGCAGCACATGTCATAGAGAAGGCGACCTGCTGTGGCACTGCTGAGCTGTTGAAAGAGCTCCAAACGCTTCTGGTTCCTTTGTACAACGTACTGCAGTTTCTGTGTCGCTGTTTTGTGCTTTGGGTTTGAGTGGCAGCTCCGGTTTTCTGTGGTTCATTTCTCCGAGGCCTTCGCCTACCGAGGACGTGTACCATTGCCTGGGAGACTGTTTGCTTTGTGCGGCCTTAGCGTATTTAGTGCCATTTAGCAAGTGTTTCCAAGAGGTTTTTATAATACGTGTACGCAGGTAAAGCTCGAAAACCTCTCTGTGAATAATCCTTACCGCGGTGCATTTCTTCCCGTAGCTGACTGTACCCGTGTCCGAGCTGTTTCTTTGTAAAATAGTCCAACGGAATGCGTAGAAAATCTATTTTTATTTGGTTTGTTCATTTTTTTTTTTTTCTTAATAATAATTTTTTTTTTCCTCCCTGTCAAAAGTATTTTTTTAAAATAAACAAAGTCTGATTTTTGTCCTTTACCGTTTGGCCGCGTCTTTTCTGCGGGGCGCTGCGGGCGGGGCGGGGCGGCGGTTACTGCGGAGCCGGGCTGAGCTGAGCCGGGNGCCGGCAGTTCGCGGTTTGCTTTGTCCTTTCAGGTTCTACTTTCGCCAAAGCCAAACCTGAGATCCCCTGGACGTCGCTAACTCGGAAGGGAATCGTGAGGGTCGTGTTCTTCCCGCTGTTCAGCCGGTGGTGGATCCAGGTCACGTCCCGGCGGATTTTCACGTGGCTGCTGGTGCTCTATGTTATGCAAGGTCAGCAGCAGCGGCGGCTTTTTCCTTCAGTGATGTGTTCTTTCGCGGTCAGTAACAGAAGGGATGAGGATGCTGCCGGACACGGGGATGTCAGCTGTGCCATGCTCAGTCCCCACCTGCCGTCCAGGTGAGCTGTGACAATGCTCCCATGCCGTGTGCAGGAGGACGTTGGGACGCAGTGATCATCCACATGAGCAGAGCTTTGAATTCTGCTCATGCTGCACTGAGGCACCCCTCTCCGGTTGGTGCTTGCAGCTCTACGTTCCCTTTGTCCATGGTTTGTCCTATGGATGCATTTCTGCCTCGCCACCGTTTCAGTTGTGTACAGGAGCCCTTCTGATACTGATTTATAGCTCAGGCTGCTCCTATCAACCCATGTTATGCCCCCGTGCTGAGCAGATGTGGAACCTCATCTGCTGAAAGGGATGAGTCAGGCTTCCACGGGACACATTTCAGAGTGCACACATTGATTTCGTGTGTGTTTTTAATTCCCTTCTTTGTGCTTTTTCTTCCTGTTTTGGGAAGGCTGCTTTGTAGGGTAAGCAAAGCCTAACGAGGTGCATGACATTACTATTTGCTGCCATCAGAAAGCAGAATTAAGACAGACGTACAAACGAGGCCACTTTACTAATTTTTGCATTTGTTTTTTTTTTTTTCCTTCTCAGTCGTGGCAGTTATATTGTATTTCATGATGCCCGTTGTGAATGCAAGTGAAGTCATGGGACCGATGTGCCTGATGTTACTGATGGGAACTGTTCACTGTCAAATAGTGTCCACCCAGATAAGCAAAACATCGGGAAACAACGGCCTGAGCAGGCGGAGGAGGTGAGAGAGGNGGCTGGGTTGAGCGGAGCTGAGCCGGGCGGAGCTGAGTTGGGCTGAGCTGATCCGGACCCGCATGGCCGCCTGCGAGCGGGACGCGATCTCGTGGTACCAGAAGAAGGTGGGTGCGATGCGGGGCGGTGCGGTGCGGCTCCGGCCGAGCGCTCAGCCCTCCTCTCCGCGCAGGTCGGGGCCTACGATCAGCAGATATGGGAGAAGGCGATCGAGCAGACGGAGATGAAGGTAACGTTCCCTTCCCGCCCCGCGCGGCGCTGCGGCCCGCGCTGCTCACGGCCCTTTGTTCCCGGCTTTGCAGGGCTTGAAGAGCAAACCGAAAAGGAAGGGCCACATCCAGCCCGACCTGATCGACGTGGATCTGATCCGAGGTGCGGGGGGGAGCGGTGCCGGGCGCGGTCACGTGGGGCGGCCCCACCGGGACTGCGGCGGTCGGGGCGGGGGG
>VXAB01012471.1:40940-74642 GCA_013399175.1 Odontophorus gujanensis
AACAGAATTAAGACGGACGTACCAACGAGGCCACTTTACTAATTTTTGCATTTGTTTTTTTTTTTTTCCTTCTCAGTCGTGGCAGTTATATTGTATTTCATGATGCCCGTTGTGAATGCAAGTGAAGTCATGGGACCGATGTGCCTGATGTTACTGATGGGAACTGTTCACTGTCAAATAGTGTCCACCCAGATAAGCAAAACATCGGGAAACAACGGCCTGAGCAGGCGGAGGAGGTGAGAGAGGTAATGGGTCTGTTTGTTGGGATCAGGGCATACGATGAGTTGCTCATGGTAGAAGGCAGTGGGTAAATATCTTCTGTTTGGATGTAAATGGTATTTACCCTTAAATGTGAGAATGAGAGTTTGCTGTCTTTTATCTTGTCTGCTCATAATGAATCCAAAAGCAACAAGGATGCCAGGCTGGGGTGGGTCTGCTTCAGATAGCAGCTGCCCCTTCTCTCGATAAGGTTGCTCTTTAATAGAGGTTTTTATCCATGACCAGAGGAGGGCATTCTGTATAAAAAAGGATCCTTGAGGTTCTGCATAATGGGTTGGTGTCTGTATAGTTAAAAGATGTATAGTTAACAGAATAACCAGAATATTATGGCAGTCAAGGATGTGTTTGCATGCAGAACGAGGGGTGTGGTTAGATCTTTGTCTATTATGGAAAAGACAGTCTAGATTTTGTCTGCTGCATCCTTTTCAGTTCCTTTCCTGATGCTACTGACATCTTGTGAATATATACATAACTTCTGTTAATGCAAGTAGAGCTTATTCTGTTCAGAAATACATCTTCTGTCTGCGCAGCCCCTGTAAAACAGCACCCACCAGAGATTTTCTAACAGAGACCTAAAGCTATGTTGCAGTACAAATTCTCCTTTTATTTTTTCTGATCAGGAAATTACGCAAATCTGTGGGTGTTGATGGGAACAGTTGGTCTCCTCCTGACAAAGCCAGCACAAACCAGCAGGTGGAATCCGCACCCGCGCTCAGCGGTTTGTTTGGTGTGCTCTTCCGAAGGAGGTGAGGGATCTCCCCCAGCTTTGTGTGTTTGTAATGACACTGTGAACTCTTTGGTGCTTGGAAAATGAAGGCAGAGTCGTACTGTCACTGATGTCCTGAATGCTGTCAGAATCAGGCCACAGAGAGCTGTCTGCAGGAGGCAGCTCCGTGTGCCCTTAGCAAATGCCCTTCATGGTAAATGAGAGGCCTTGATGTTTTCCTCGGAGTTTTTCTCTGATTCTGAGATGTGATTTTATTTTCTCTCACAGGGTCCGAAACACGAAGTTGGTGGCTGAGAAAGAAACTGAGACAGAACACGGTGTGAGTGTGGTGAATAACGGTGTGAAGCACAGACATGCCAGGTCTGAACACAGGCTGCTCCACTTCAAAGAGAAAAGTAAACTCTCCGATGTGGAAAAGAGCCATCAGGTACCATCCCAAAAAGATCCATTTTAAGTGGCAGATTTCAGTGTGTTCTGTGTGTGTGCCCAAAGGTCCACTGGTATGAAGTGTAAGGATGCTTCTAGTACGTGCTGCTCTCTTTCTCTGCAAATCTTTGCTTGCATTTAGGAAACCTAGAAAACCTTTCTATCTCTGGACTGCACTGTTTCCATGGTGGTAATCCTCCCCCATCAGCACCTCTTCCTCTGCCTGTTACGATAATCAAAGGTGTTGAACACACACAGTGGAAAAGGATTTTTTTGTTTTTTTTTTTTTAACCAAAGTCTTTATTTAGTTCCAGAAACTTGTGACCAATATCTGCTCAGTGAAGGAATGTTGACAATGATTAAAAAGCAATTAGTGATTTCTGTAGGACATTTGCATGGCGAGCAGTTCCCCATTGGGGTTTGGAGGTTGGAAAGAAAAGAGTGGAACATTTCTTGGGGAAAGAAGACCGAGTTGTGGTGCTGTGATCCCCATGTGAAGCTGTACCATGTAAAGCTTTGTGGGGTGACTTTGAGGCTCCTGTGGGTCAGTAAGGTGGTGCCTTCCAAGGGAAGATCGTAGGTTAGAATGTGTGCAGAACACTGCAGTACTGTGCCATCCCAGCTCCTCTCTTACCGTGCATTTGCAGAGGAACAGAGGTGGGTGTGCATGGCACATCTCATCATTACAGGTCTGCTCTGCACCAGTTTGTAGACACGTCTGTCTCTGGACTTCAGGTTGCTATAAGAGCTCTCTACCTCTCTCTCTTCCCTGCTTCTGTCCCTGCCCCAGCTCCAACCTAGGATTTGCTCTCATTGTCCCCAGGGCAAGGCAGGGGCGGGGGCAGGGAGTTAAACTTCGTGTCTCTGTGATGCTGTTGGGTTCTGTTTCTGCGTGCTCTGTGGAAGTTACGTGCTGGTTTCTGCAGTAATTGGGTTACTGTGTAGAGCAGCAGCACTAGCCCTGAACCTTTGGTTTGTTGCAGCTCAGGTTGGTTGGTCCTTGGTGCTTTTGTCTAATTTTGACTGCTGTACTCTTAGGATGATTGCACCAACAGAGATGGTATATCTGACGAGCTTTCAAGTGAGGAGGATGCTGAAGCAGTGGCAGAAAGGATCTTGTTACGGCAGAATGTAGAAGGGGCTTCCAGTGACAACAGCTACGAAGAGAAGCAGCAGCAGCAGCGTCCTGTGTCTCTGAGCCAGGCTGTCTCACAGGTACTCATGTTGAATTGATGTTACTTTCCACACAATTTTCTGCTACAGATCATGGGCTGTTTGTCCTTTGATTTTGGCAGGTCAAGCAAGCCCTGAAAGGCGTCAGAGACTCTGACAGCGTTGCGGAGTCTGAACTTGAATCCACATTATATAATCAGGTATGGTTCTAAGTCCAGGAGGTGCTCTTTGCTGATCCTGACCAGCACAGGGGTGCCTCTCCCATCAGCGTGGTTCGTTAGTAAATGACAGTACCTCTTCATTCTTATGTGTGAGGCGTGACCTCCATCCCTGGCCATTTGCAGCACTGTGGACTTTGTTCACTATTATGAGCGTTCTTTTCTGTGTGACAAAAGGTGACTGCATTGGCAGCACAGCGTGGTCCAGCTGCCTCTAACTGCCTGTGTTAAAGACTGGTGCTCTGTGAGGCAGTGCTGCATTGAGGCCTTCGTGCTTCTAAATCCTGACTATTTAAACAAAGCCAGAAAACCTTTGCATTAGAATGAATGAGTCAGTGTTGGTTTTGAAATGTTGGGAAAGGAGGTGGAGAACCGACGCTATCCGTGTCCTTCCTGTGCAGAAATACCACCCACAGAAACTACAGCTACCATCACCTGGAAGGGCTCAGGTGTCAGTTTGCATCGGGGGCTGTCAGTTCCCTGCTGCCCCATGGGAGCTCATCTCACTGACTGCTGACGGAGTGGTTTGCAATCTGGGGCTGTTCTGTGTACATTTTGTTCACTTCCAAAGGACTCGAGGTTGTGCATGAGTGTGGGGTCCCGGAGCTGCAGTGTGACCCGGAGAGACTCTGAGAGCACACGGCATGACTCTGAGACAGAAGACATGCTTTGGGATGACCTGCTGCACGGGCCGGAGTGCCGCTCGTCCTGCACCAGCGACAGCGAGGAGGAGATGGGGAAGGGCAGCAGGCGGGACCCGAAGGAAGATGTTTTTCAGCAGGTTTGTTGATTTCAGTGCCACAATTGAGAATGCTGGGAAAGATTCGTAGGTTGTTTTTTTTTTCTTCAGTTCAAGCACTTCTTTCTCCCTTCCCAAGATCTGCTCAAATAAAAGAAAAGGCACAGCTGAATGCTGTTGGTGTAACGTAAGCAGGCAAGCATTCTTCTGCTGGATGAGCCCATTCTGTCAGCTGTGCTAATGACACAGAGTGAGGAATGATGTAAGCAGAATCCATGAGCACTTCCCCCAATAGCATCGAGACCACTGCTAATCCCAAAGACAAACTTGGAATCCCTTTTCAATCTAAATACTTCAAAGTATTGTTTAGTAGAGGGACAGAAATGCATTCTGTGCCTGTTGCATTCTTCTCTCTTTTATAGAACCATTTGCTGTGGCTACAGAATACAAGTCCAGAATCTGCAAAAGTGAGCGCACTGATCTGGGAAGGGAATGACTGTAAGAAGGTGGACATGTCCGTGCTGGAGATCAGTGGGATCATCATGAGCAGGGTGAGAGGGCTGCGAAGCACTGAAGAACAGCAAAAAACTTAAAATAGCTGTGCCTACAAATACTGTGTGCAGTATAAAAGTCGTTCCTCCCCCGGCTACAAATGTAATCGTCCCAGATGTACTCAGGAACTGCATGAACAAAAATGTAGCAGGTCTTATACTGAGTGTGTTTCGTTCAGTTTGGACTGAAATGAGTGGAATTATTTTAGGCTTCGTTCTCTGAGGGGAGGGGGAACTGAGTGCTTGATTGAATGCTGCCACAGCAGTGTACATTGTCCTTGTTGCAAAAAGCCCAACTGACCGTGATGTTTTTGTTCCTGCTTGCCAGGTTAATGCCTACCAGCAGGGAGTGGGCTATCAGATGTTGGGAAACGTCATCACCATTGGATTAGCATTCCTGCCGTTCCTCTACAGACTCTTCCACACCGATAACATGGAGCAGTTGTGCTCCGTTTCTCTGAAGGAGCTTTTGCACATCTTCTGTGGAGCACCTGCCAGCATCCCTGTCCTTGTTTTGTCTGCAATCAACTTCCTGGAACGACTTTGCTTGACCTGGATGTTTTTCTTTATGATGTGCGTTGCTGAGAGAACATACAAGCAGGTATGTATGGAACCTAAAAGACCTCACAAGCCCTGGAGCAGGAGTTGTACCAACAGAAGTCTGGTTGGGCTTGTATTAATCAGCCATAAACCTGTCAGTGTGCTTCCTGCTTAAAAAGAAGCCTCATTAGCTCTCCTGTCCTGGGGTGGGGAATTAGATATTTGGCTGCACTGCAGTCAGTTCTGTCAGAGTGGTTAGAAGGAGTGGTGTCAGTGACTGGTTTAGCAAGAGCTGTGTGGCTCTTCCTGAGCAGCTCTACCTCTGCCACACAGGGGGAGGGAGGACCTGGGAGGCTGCACAGTGAGGCCCTGCAGTGGGGCCTTCCCTGGTGCTGTGAGGCCGAGCTCTTCTGACCGTTACTGCTAAAAGATCCCAAGCAGTGTTGTTTCTTTCTCTATTGGACTCATTCATGTTTTTGTGCGTGTGTTTTGTTTTTTTGTTTACAATCTGCAGAGGTTTTTGTTTGCCAAGCTTTTTAGTCACATTACATCAGCTCGGAAAGCCAGAAAATATGAAATTCCTCACTTCAGACTCAAGAAGGTAGAAAACATTAAGATCTGGTTATCTCTTCGTTCCTATCTAAAGGTGAGTTCTGGCCCAGGGTGGATGCAGTTGGTTCTTACAGTGAGAGGAGGCAAAGGTTCTGGGTATGCATGTCTACAAACCCTGCATCCAAACCTCACACCTGATGTTGTGTCTCTCTTTCTGCAGAGGAGAGGCCCCCAGCGGTCTGTGGATGTGGTGGTATCATCCATCTTCTTATTGGCTCTTTCAATTGCTTTTATATGCTGTGCCCAGGTGAGATTTCAAGTACTAAAAAGCTGACAGGAGGGGTTTCATTGGCACAAAGTGCTTACACTGTCGCTGTCTGTCTCCAAAACTGCACAGAGCTGTGCGTTTCAAAATGTTCTGTAACGTTTGGTTGGTGGTGGAGGTTCACTCTCTACCTCTGTGATGGAAAATTGGGATTGCTGTTAGGAAGACTTCAGGACGTAGGGTTTTGTGCACCAAGGACTCGAATGTTCGCAGGGTGTTGTGTGAGAGCTGACTGCAGCAGCCTCCTTAACCTGTTACTGATAAAACAACAGCTGTTTGTAACACCTTTTAGTTCTTCACTGTACCTTCTGTTGAGGTAAATAGTGTTAATGAAAGAGCTGTGCTTCGTTTTTAGCAGGAGATGTGTTACTGTGTTTAGGAAAGGTCTCAATACTGTGAGGATGCAGTTGTGGGAGCAGTGAAGCTGATGACAGCAACCACAGTCAGTGGAGGAAGGAATGACAACCCCAGGCTGAAATCCCTGCTCAGATAGGCCTGAGGTGTACAAGTACTCTGAGGAATGGCACAGTGAGCTGGGGTTGTCTGACTGTGCCAGGAGAACAAGCCCATGTGAGAGGAGACATTCCCCTACCAGCAGAGTGGGTAAAGGCAGGAAAGAGAGCGGGCAGACTTTCAGGTTCATCCATTTCTTTTCTCATCAGAAAGAAAATGAACAAATTGCAAGCTATAAGCAGGTTATAGACAAGGCTTTGTACTTTAACCTAGCTACACAAATGAGTTACACTTCAAGGGCAAAAGTGTCAGTTGCTGCAGAACGTGGACAGCCATTCAGAAGAGCTGTACAGGCAAGGTTTGTGCACCCTTCCAAAGATCACGTGTGTTAGCTGGTACTGACTGATGCTAATTCTTTTTTTCTCTTCCCAATACAGGTCCTGAAGGGTCATAAAACATTTCTGAGTGCAGCTTACAACTGGGAGTTCTTAATCTGGGAGGCAGCACTTCTTCTCTTTTTACTGCGCCTCGCATCCTTGGGCTCTGAAACCAACAAGAAATACAGTAATATTTCAATCTTGCTTACTGAGCAGGTAGCTCCATTTTCGTGTTCTCCTTTTGGCCTTTTTGTTTGGGGGGGGGGGGGAATTTCACTATTGCATTTCAAACCATGTTCACGAGTACCAGAATCAAGTTTTAAAATCTAGAATCAATATTTGTGCTGCACTGTAATACATACAGCTCAGCTGGGGATGGACAGAGGGGGGTAAACATCAAATTGTGAATTGTTTGTGGCTTTGGGTTAACACATCAGCCATGTCAGTTAGGAAAAGAATGACTTTATCACTGCTGAAGTCCTCTGGCTGTAGGTGTATCACTTCAGGAGTGGCAGCAGATTGCTGGAACTGCCCCCAGGCTGAAGTTGGTTGGGAGCTGATACTGGAATATTAACATCCAGTCTGCAATGTCTGTCACAGATAAACTTATACCTAAAGATGGAGAAGAAACCGAACAAGAAAGAACAGCTGTCTCTAGTCAACAATGTACTGAAGCTGTCTACAAAGCTGCTAAAGGTAATGTTCATCTCCCCAGCAACACCATGCTGCTCGACTTCATGCAGGCAGTGCATGCAGTGACTGTGGCATTTTGCTCTTCCCATTTCTGTTGTCCTTCCATCGGATAAATCAGTTTTTACAAAGGGATTTTTTCTGTGCTTTGATAGCAGTGGAATTGGATCTAGAAACTGAAGACTGCTGAAGCCAATTATGCTATGAACATCTGATTAATTGTGGCTTACTGTGGCTTACATGAGTGAGAGGACAGGCTGCTGTGATGAGCACAGAGTGCCTCATTAAATAGAATCTCATTTTCCTTCAGCTCCAATGTGGAGACTTCTTGTTGGCAGTGGGAGTGTGGCTGCTTGGAAAAGAAAGAGCATGGTCTCAAAGCCACATATAATGGTGCTGAGTAATTCTGTAGTAAGGCCATAGCCTGTTGTGTTATGTTTTTGCCACAGTCAGTGTTTGTACAAAGGGCACTTTTCAGATTCTCGATGGCTGTGAGAAAACATCTTTGAGCAGTGAGGCTTGAAATCCACAGGATTTCTGTATGTACACTTAACTTATGATCCAGAAGCAGTGCATGGTTGGCAGAGCATGCCACAGAGCCAACGTTACGTTAAAAGGCAGATAATAATAATTTCTTCTGCTCTGGACTCACTCTGCTGTGGGGTTTGGTTTTGTTCACGCCAGGAGTTGGACACACCATTCAGGCTGTATGGGCTGACCATGAACCCACTGATCTACAACATAACACGGGTGGTGATACTCTCTGCTGTCTCGGGTGTTGTAAGCGATCTGCTGGGATTCAATATCAGAGTAAGTATAGCTCCTGTGTGAAGAAGGAAAAAGGCAGGGAGGAGATGGTGGGATGCTGCTTTTGTGCCACTCTTCATCCCCTCCCAGAGGGAATTCACACTTTACAGTTGGAGCTCAGTGCAGGATGGGCGATGGAAGACTCCAACCTGTAGATGCATTTTAGATGCCCTCTGCCTTTTAGATCAATGCTCACTCAGAATCTCTTTTCAGTTATGGAAGATTAAACCGTGAAGTGTCTGACCATCAGCACAGCTCCAGCAGGACAGACCACAGACCGAGGCCCTGTGCAAAGCACAGGGCTGCTCTCTGTGTCTGCAGGCCTGTCAGTCCAGTTTCTTTAGCAGAGGCTCGAGGTGTGCACTGAAAGTTCTCCCTCCGCTTTACTGTTCTGTAACATAGATAAATCAGTCTGATTTATGAAGTCATCCCATGGCACACGTGGGTAGAACTATCAGGTGAGCCAAACACTGCGAGGAGTTGGCACTGAGGACAGCAGGAGCTGTGTGCACATACAGTGGAGCACTACAGAAGCCGTGCCAGGGCTGCTACTGGAGCAACACATCAGTGCAGTCCTGTGCAGTAATGTCAAGAATCAGTCCTCCTGCTTTTGTTTGCATCGCTTTCAGAGAGCACTGGAGCTACACTGCACTCTGTGTGTCTGCCTTCAGAGTTCTGCTCGGATAACAATGACGAGGCATTAATGAGAAGAGCACTCCTCTCAGAGATGTGCAGGATGCAGTGACCTCAGCCTGCACAGGAGGAACACTGACCCTGTGCTGAGAGCTCATTCCACGCTGATGCTGGTTGGCTTACGTGGGGTTTTCTGCAAGTAAATCTCATTTGTGGAGAACACAAGTTACATCTGAACAACCTTACAACACAAATACACGTAAAACATCTGTCAGCTACAAATGACTTTGCTATGGTTGTTCCCTCTGCCACCTGAGTTGTGTTTAATGAGTGGGCAGTTAGTTAAGTGTGTGCTGCTGTAGTTCAGCTGAACTCAGTGTGCTGAGAAGCTGCTGCAGCTCTGCACTGCAATAGTGCCTTACACTGGAATACTTAAGGAAGAGCTCCTGTTGTGGTACTGAGGTCAGTGGAAGATAACTGACAAGGATTTCCTCACTTCAGAGTAGATTTGCTTTTAGAAATGGCATGGAAAAAGAAAGGAAAGTTGTAAAGGCAGCTGTTGAATTGTATTTTCCCTACGTTTTGATGACTTGTAATGGAGAAAAGCAAAATCCAACTTCTTCCTGGCTTCATTCTTTCAAGGAAGGAGCAAGATGGCCTAAGAATTTTTGGTAGTAAATTGTTTATAGCTATTTTCTGTACAAGGAAAGGTTGAAAGATGGAAAACGACAACTTTATATATCAAAATGTACAAATAAACCTACAGTACAAGTACTTCTTCATAAACGACTGTTTCTACATGACCCCATGATTGTATCACCTTGTTAACTGAGCAGGAAGTCAGGGAAACTTGCAATAATAAACTGCATTTGTTTTCCAGGAGAGCATTATGTTTGTGGGTGAAGTCTTATACCACTGAATATCAACAAAGAATCTATTTTATACAGTGCAGAACCAACAGGCCATGAACTAGAGTTTCTTTTTAATATCTATATAAAAAATAACCAGCAATTTACAGGTCTCTCTCTAGTCAGAACCTCAGAAGTATGTATAAAGGTGCTGTACAATATATAAACATTTACACCCAGTACATCCATACATTGCTTAGCATTCCAAGGCCACATTGCTAAGTCATCCAACACAGTAAGGAGAGGTACAAATCACACAGGGGTCAGACACTAAATCAGGTCACACTGATAGATAGAAAAAATATTGGAGGAGTTGATGTCAGGGAATGAATTTCAGCAGTGCTAATTCACCTCCATCCGACACTTCTGGATTTGTTACTGCACTCCTGCAAGTGCATGTGATTCAACAAAAACCAGATCCTCTTGTTAAGAGTACATGGTTAATATGGACACAGGCTAACTGCAAAGTATTACGTATTTCCACAGTCATACTCTGTAAACGTGGAGTGTTTGGTAGTGTTATGCTGCACAGCAAACTGATGGAGCACTCCACGTGAAGCAGCACGGCACAGTTCAGCTCTGCATTGAAGCCTGTCTCATTTTCAAAGCGTTTCTTCCAAAAGCTGTTTGGGCATCTGTACTTGGAAAGAATTCACCGTGCTTCGTTGGGCTTCAAAAACCACTGCATGTTTCAAAGCCAAAACAAGATGCTCTATTTCAAAAAGCAAATCACTTCTTTGTAGCTTGACGTGTGTAAGTAACCTCTGCACCTCTTTTTCCTTCTGCACACTGGCCCCATAAGCTCCTTTTACCACCACCTCTTCTTGCCCTGTCACTAAATCACAGATAGAAGCTGCCTGGGCTCACGCAGGCTGCTGCCTTACAGCTGAAGGTCTGAGGTGTCAGTAGGTTCTGCTTCTAATGTTCCCCAATAGGACTTCAAAATCTGCACTACAGCCCAAACATCAGAAATGAGGACTCATGTACCCCCTACATCCTAATATTTAGCACTCTTAGATGACACATTTAATATAAAACACGGGAGACTTCCCCTATGCACAGGCAGGAGTTTAAGATGCTACCGTGGTGCCTGGTTCTGTCCTACAGATCAATTCTGACCTCTACAGAGGGAGAAAAAAAATCCAATTATTAAGTAGCAATAAATAATAAAAGATGGGACTTCACAGCACCAGAACGAGGCTGAAAATGTTTGTGTCGATGAGGAATCTGAGGAGGACACTGTGCCACAGAGGAACTGAGGGAACGATGCGACTGAACAGGAGCCAGATTTCTCTTTTTGGGCAGTCCCTGTACGTGTCCCCATGAGTCGAGAGAAGAAAACGATTTTGTTGTGTCCATAAAAAGCGGAATTACAAAACACCGATTATGTCAAATATAACTTTTATCTACACGATTTTATATTAGGTATAAAAACAAATTTACGAAAAAGCTCAACTGGAACAGCATCAGTGGCTCATCTGCTGCTCTGGAGTCGACAGAACTGACTCAGCCATCTTCCCACTGAAGATGAGCGTTTCCTTATGTAAACATGCAACATGCTCTGCAGAAAATACCCATCTCAAACAAAACCTGGACTTTTCTGTGACTGGAATACATGAAAAGAATCAGACTGACTGGATACAGTAGATAACTTGGCACGAGAACAAGAAGTGAGTCATGATCACATTGGCAATATAAGCATTAAATAATTTTGTTCAGAAACTCACACTGGGAGCTGAGGGAGCCGCAGCAGTGCAACGTTGAGAGCAGCAGAACACCGCCTTCAAAAGGCCAAGGGGACAGCAGCTTATGGAGGAGTTTCATTTCAGCAATCTGAAAGGTCCTTCATGCAGTTTGGGTAAATTAAGAACGAATCAAACGCTTTCTGCTCTCTGAACAGTTTCAGAAAAATAGGACAACTTTGTGAAAAGAAACAATGATCATTATTGGAAACTTGATTAATTCTAAAAAGAAACGTGTTGGTCAGACCCGTTCCTCAGCCTCACACGGTGCTTTGGTGACTTTAGAGGCGCCCGGAACCCTCCATGGTCCTGGAGTTATTGGTGTTTTCTTGACTGGAGAACTGCTTTCAGATTTGGGAATTCCATCATCTTTGGTTTCATCAGGCAGCTCCACGTGTCCGTCCCCACGAGGGCTGTTCAGAACGTCCGCCTCCTGTGCTTCCAGCCTTCTTAGTTTCTCCGTGGAGAGCAGTGGGATATTGGAAAGACTTGAAGTTTTGAATCTGCTGGAACCTGGATCTCCCGAGTTCATCTTCCTTACTCTTTCATCTTCAGCTCTGTTTCTCCTGGAGTCACTGAACGGAAACCTGCCCTCATCCAACGTCGCGTATTTTCTCTCTGGAGTCCACAATTCCTTCCTTGCAGAAATCTTCTGCTTCGTGTCTTTCCTCGTGGCTCCTGTTTTACCACTTCCACCTTTCAGCTGTTCAGCAGTTGTCTTACCACCACCAGCTGCTCTGCCTACCACCTCAGTGCATCCCTGCTTACTGAGGTGCTTCTGAGGACTGGCAGACCTGCCCTGATCTCCATTGGAATACTGGTTTTTGTTACTACTGTTCATTCCTGTTTCCATGGGTTTACGTGGGAGATTGCTGTGGCTTTTATCTGCATCACTCTTTCTAGGGCTGTGCAATCCTGGGAGGTGGTGTCCCTCAGCTGCCCCGAACTTTTCTGGACTTGCAGATCTGTCTCTTCTGGTCCCTAATTCCAAACTACTTTTTGTGACTTCAAACCCAGTACTGGAAGGAAGATCCCACCTGTTCTTTGTTCTCTGGGGAGAAGACGGAGGCTTCATCTCAAACTGGTTTTCAGTTAAAGTGCTTATCTTTTCAGGCACAGTGTTCTTTGCTTGTTCCAGTTTCTCAGACAGCTGAACTTTCCTTAAAGCTTCTCCTGGTACTGGTAAATAACACATTTCAGATGGGGAAGCAGGATGTGAGGATGAGGATAATGGTGACTGTTCTTCATATATTACATTTGACGAAGATGGATTATAACTATCCCAATCACCTGGAAGTGAACAGGGAGAGATTTCAATAAGTTATTAGGGGATAAAAAGAGAAAAAAGATCACAAAACATTCTACAAGTGTTCACACTACTGAGGTACCAGGCTGCTGTGTGAAACCCTGGGTATTAAAAAAAGATCACGTAGTGCCATAATCTTAAGGTCTTATTAAGTCAGTGCTTCATATTTCATTGTTGTACAGCCTACAGCAATCATAAGGAAATGATTTTGGGAAAAGCTCCTGCTCAGAATGCTGGCGCGATCTCTGCGGGACTGACGTGGTCTTGTATCAGCACATTTTAGAGCCAGTGCAGCCAAATTGCAAAATTAGTTCCTGACCTACATTGTTAAAGGAAAATCAAATGAACCGAAACGTTTTTATTCTAAAAGAAAACTGAAAACAATGAGAAGTTGAGGTTATTCACAGCTTTGCACTTTAATAATAGAAAGAGATGAAACACGAGACATGCAGATTTACCAAGTCTTTAAGGAAAACCCAAGAAAAGCACTGAAAGCCCTTAATGCTGCTCAGGTTTCACGTAGGGACACAAACTGGAAGGAGCCAAACCTGAAGGAGGAAGAGAAAAAGCCCAGAACTACATACCAAAATCACAGAGTACAGCAAGCAAGATTTCAATCAGAAATGTGTGATTAACAGCAGGACAAGAGGCAGCAAAACCATTCCCTTCCCTACAGCTGCTGATCCCATCTACGTTGCTTAACCTTATCTCAGGCCCTGCTGCACCAAATGGCCTCTGGAGATCCCTTCCACCATTTCTATGATTCTGTGTCAGATGCAGGAAATTTCTGTGAACAAGAGGGCCAGGAGTGGTTCCAGATAGCTCTTGTGCTGTCCTCTTGGTGCACAATGAACACTGCTTATCACTGCTGAAATGGTACCAAGCCTAAATAGCTGTCTGTAAGGAGAGAGCTGGAGGTGACCTTGTACTGAATCACTCTCTTTGAAACTGACCTTAATTTAAAGAGGACCAACAGAAGCTCATCAGAGCACAGAGGACACTACTTAACTTTCACCAAATTCAGTGTGAAACACAAACTAAGCCAGACAGCAATCAAGCAAGATGGCACAGAGCAGATCTCCTAGTTCACAGATGGGCTGCTTCTGTGCCATGTGCTAATGCACTCTGATTTCACCATGACATTCAATTTGGAACATTAAGATGTTAAGAATTGTTTTTGGGCTCTCTAGAGGAAAGAAATGGAGAAACTTCTGAGCAGATTTTATGCCTTGAGCAGACGCCAGTTGCTGCCTGTAAGTGACTGCACACAACAAACTATTTGCTAGCTCAAACTGTGGTTTTTAAGATATTGAAGGGATGAAGTCACAGTCAGTTACCATCATTGAAAAGCTCTTCATGAGAAAAGGTGACCTTACAATTTAGGAAATTTACCATCAGAATCTTGGTGTCAGCATCAAGAGCTGAAGAATTAAAGTGTCCTTGAAGCAAAAGCGTGCTTTGCTTTATGATACTGCTAGAGCCACTCATCTTTTTGATTCGTAATTTTAGATTATATCCTAAATCAGAATCAAAACCATCAGTTTAAGATGAACTGTTAGCGATTTCAGTGAAGAAGCACGAGGTGTCATTATCAGACTGCACCCCACTGCCACACAGTGACACTGCACTGGAGCTGACGTACTGTGATCTGGTATCAAGCCGGTCCCCGGTCTCAGCAGCAGCAGAACTTTGTTCCCTCCAGCCTGGATCAGCTCAATGGCTCGTGTGTGAGTGATTCCTTGGGTGGGTTCTCCATTAATTTCAACTATCTGGTCACCGACCTGATAAGAAAGCAGGAACTAGGTTAGCTTTTATGAACTGCAGTCACCAAAAAGTAATTTTTAATTTAGAAACAAGTGAAATAGATGTGTCTGTGTTTCCTCTCATGTTAAAACCACGCAGAAGTAAACAACAACAACCCAGCAGCACTGATCAATATGACACAACACAGCATCATGGTGGTCCAGAGTTCTTCATTAACCTCTTGATGGAAGCTCTCAGCTTACTATAAACACAAATCCCATACAGGGAGAAACAGTAATTCCCTGCTCCTCTGCAGATTTTCATTCCAGATTGTCCTAAAGAGGAACTTACTGATAAACTGAGTAGAGCCTGGTAATGTGCATCTGCTCAGCTCTGTAAGAGCTGACTGTTACTGAGGCAGAGCAAATTTCATACAAAGGGACAGATTTTCCAGGTGGGAGAGCTCACCATTATACAGTTATCAGAAATAAGTCCTCTGAGGCCAACGGGCAACTGAGCTGGACGCTGGGCAGCTGACTGCAACACGTGCTAAGTTTGCAAACTGACAGAAGGGGACTCGAGTGGCACCTTTTCCAACAGCATCATGGAACCGATTCTGCAATTCGTTACTCCGCCAGTGGATGTCACTACTGCCCAGACTGAGCTGCTCAGAGACTGCCTGGGCTTTGTTAAATACACTGCCTCTGCCAAAGAAGGTCACCAGCTGGTTTCTCATCTGACAGGACAGGACGCTCTGCACCATGCTACGTGCCTCGCATCATGCTCAGCTGCCATTAACCGGGTGAGAAATTCCTCCTCTTTGTTTCAGAGTTTAAGCAGCAGAATGACAGCATTTCACAGCTGGGGAGGGACACAGGGAACAACAGAGAAACCAAACACTCTCACCCTGGGTTCCAGCTTTCCAAACCACTCCTCCCAGTGCCCAACCAGTGCCAGCTGTGGAGGGGCACAACAGCACCAATCCTCAGCAGCCACAATCACTCGTGGGCAACAACAGCACTCACACAGCTGGGCTGGTACCCTGAGTGCTGCAGCAACGGGGAACAGTGCTGCAAAGGGCAGCATGATTCACCTCATGTCACATTGAAAGGAATGAAGAAGATGGTGTAAATATGGGAGATGGTTATTTTTCCAGTGTTATCTTGCTGTGTCATTCCCCCCATCCCACCGATCCATGCCTTGGCACAGATCATCTGTGTGAAGCAGAGTACAGTCAGAGCACATCTGAAATCAGAGCCAGAATTCTGCTGCTGCACTCTCCAACCAAAGTGGCAGAGTCTGTATAGTTGAATGAGGCTGGAATTCAGGGAACTGCAGATATTTGAGGATGTTTATCACTGCTAAGTGTTCTTACTACGGTATTTGGGAGTGAATTTCTTATAAAAACAGAAGAACTTAGCCTAACAAGCTTTGAATTAAAAAAAAATAGCCTTTTATCTTCAAATACTGCACAGAACAGCAGCACAATATACACACAAAAATCCTTCATTCACTGCCTTAGTGATTCTTCTTTCAGTTTTCTGCTCCACTGTGCAATTTCCTGCCTGGGCTCCTCAAGTATCCTACGTAACCCTGGAACATTTACGTTACTGTAACTCAATCACATGGATGGACAGATGATTCATTCTGGATGGACAAAGTTTTTCACTTACTTTCCCCTTTAAAAGCCTAGCACCACAGCGTTTGCTAAAGCTGCACAGCAAGAGCTGGAAGGACAGCTATCCAGATGCTGCTCTGCCTGCTGGCATCCTGCTCTCATGGAATAAAACTGTCTGTTACCACTATAGGCTACTGCAATATGTCAACAGGCTGACTTCAGTGCTAACAAATTGCTGAGACAAACTCACATGCACTCTCCCATCTTTGACAGCTGGTCCATCTTCAGCAAGCCGAAGGATGAATAAACCCATGTTGTATTCCTTTCCTCCTCGAAGACTGAACCCAAAGCCACGAGGGCCTCTTTCCAATTCCACTGGAAAACAGCCAGAATTCTGTGCAAGAAGTGAGACCAGAAGGAAGAGCTGAGGACCTGCAGGCAAGGTTGAAATCCTTGCTTCTCTAGAAAAACGTTTCACACATTTCTGCACCTTGAGATACGTGCAACACACAATTTAAACAGAAATTAATCACAGCTCATGTATGATCAGGTGTAATTAGTAAATCCTACTACGTCTACACATAAACAATACTTTTCCTTCTAAGTTTTTGACAGTCATAAGATGTAAGTAATTTTTGCAGAGGGTCAGTAGTAGCCCTGTTCCAAGGATTTGGATTTTTTCAACTACGATAAACAGATGAATATAAATAATTAGCAAAAAACATCCTATGAAACGGTCTAGTGCATTCTTTATAAGCAACGTTTCAACCCATGTCAGATGGGGAAATGCTCTGTTCTTCTGATTTTGATTAGTCGTGGCAATTTCACTGCAGTGTTCTGATGACCCAGCATGTATTTTGCATGCCTCTGCACGCTTACCTGCGCCTGTGAGTGACGGCTCCCAACAGCCGAGGCAACGCCAGCATCAGGTTGTGTCAAGTGCTTATGCTCAGGCCACGAAAGCCTGTAACTATTTGAAACATCTTTTCCAGCTTCACCTTCTGTAGCTCCCCTAAAGAGAGGGAAAAGGAAGCACAAGTCACCTTTGCTTTTAGCAGTTCCACCAGTCAGACTTGTCTGGCTGTTCTCAGCTCCTTTTCCCAAAGCCAAAGCTCTGTACCTGTCCGTGCTGGAAGCACTGGTCTGTGCTGACCCCAGAAGTCGGTGCTGAGGAGCTGGGCTCTGCTTGGCAGAGTTTGTTCCTGATGGAGGGCCACGGTGTTCTAATAAATTCAAACAAAACCAACAGTCAGAGAAAACTCCCAAACACAGAGCTATGCACACACAGAGAGACCACAGCGACCAGCAGTGCTGTGTCTGCTACCTCAATGGCCTGAAACAAGATGGTCAATTTGCCTCTGAAATTTGGGGAAGACGGCTGCAGCTTTCAGAGGATGAGCAGAAAGGTAGTCTGTGTAACAGGCAGTGTGCTGCTCAGACCAATTCCACTTGCAGAGCAGCTCACACTGAGCTGAGTTCACAACTGTTGTAAGATGAAGAGGATTTTGTTACGTTGAGTGCTGTAATCCAATGAACTGCCAATGGTTCCACAGAATAAATCATATAAGAATTTCATTCTTACTTAGATTTTTCCAGAAAAAAAATACATATATATATATATGTAACATTTTTACTGAACCAGACCCAAACAAAATGCTTTTAGATTGTCTGCAAGTTGATAAAGACCAGAGGGTACTACAGCCTCCGAACGTCTCCAAAGTTGGTTCAGATCTAACAGTAATTTGTAAGGGATGAAGAACAATGGACATTTGAGAACATATCCCTTTTTAAAGGTAGGAGGAGAACAGAGATCCACAGGGGTGATTATGATTAACAGGTGAAATCTGTAATTATAGAGGCAAACTGCCCACTCCTTCCAGCTGTGGTGCAGTCTCTGCTGGCCAGCTAGAGGACAGGTCATGGAATGGTCTGGATCACTGGCATGTATCAACAAGGATCTCAGTGTTTTGCCTTCTCCAAAGGCTAAGTAAAAGCTGAAGTATAACAACACTTTAATTAAAAAATCCTTTAAAACAATTAAAGATTCTTTTCTCTTTCACAAAGAGTAGTGATTGTACACTTCACAGTAAATGAAAAAAGCAAGTTTCAGAATGCAAAATGTCTCTGTCTCTTAAAAGAGTAATGAACCATAGCCTATGTAAAAAGCTGCCTCTTAGCTAGAGCCTTAAATGGCAAGTTGTGGCCCAAGATGAACTTACGTACTACATAATAAACTCCTTTTCCTCGCCGTGTTTTTTACAAAATCCCAAGCAGCCAAATCACAGATGCCCCAGTGCTCTGTTAGGTGCACCTTATTACTGCATTTCTGAGCTAAAAACCAACCAACCCAACCCCTAGCAAAATACATAAAGTACTCGAGCATCTTCAGGAAAGGAAATCACAACGTGTATTATTAGGCTGAATTTCTCAGTGATGCTGGAGCTCAGAAGTCGTTTGCAGGACTGCTTGGTGCTACTGCTATGATGTGCCTTAAAGAGGTTTTTCTCTAGAGACAAAATGTCAACTTTTACTCCTGGTTTATACTCAGAATTTTAATTTAGAAGCACAGGCAAGAGAAATGCCATCTGTTTGTACAAATTCTCCAGTCCTTTTTCTGCGTTCTCTCTTGCGTTTCTAGCTAATACATGACAGAAGCTGACAGGCTCCTGCTTTTGTGAAAAATGTTAAAGAATGTCTTCTGGAGCATGAAGTGGAATTCGTTTATCCATGTAAAAAGCAAAGACCACACATCTGTGAAAGCCAGGAGGGAGAGAGAAGTGGTACATGGTAGTATTTTCATTGCCAGTCTCAGAGGACAGCACTAAAGATGATGCACTGGGGAACATTAAGCTCTACGAGGGGTTTATGTTTTGTGATGCTGAACAGCCTCGGGCAAAATGGGTGTTTTTCTCTTTGGAGCTGCATCTTGTCTTTGTCCTTTGCTTTGTGAACAATCCCTGCAAAGCTCAGGCACCCCAATAGTGGGAAATGACTGAAGCGTGGACTAAATTACAGCCACTTTGGCTTACTGAGGAATTCTGCTGTAAGGAGTTTATGCTGTGAGCAACTCTCCAACTAAATGAGTGAGAATTCTAGAACGGTGATTTATTCCCATCTCTGAGGAACAGGTTCTGCTTCTGTCTCTTTCATGGTTAACAACTCTTTTAAAACATGCCAACTCCAGCTCCTTTAAGTCACACGTGTTTTCTGACTGACCCTACTTTTATCTCCAAATCTGTAATTGATGAAAGCAGAAAACCTTATACAGCATCCAGGCGAGGTCATGCATAAATAAGGGACAAAGAGGTTATACTCAGAAAGTCCATTCTGAAGGAAAAGTTGACTGAGAGTCCAAGAGAAACAGATCTAATGCAGCCAACTCAAACCTCACTTGCACTACAAACACTGCCCTGCACAACTGCTTTGAGGTATGTTCCTTCAAACTGCAATGAATTAGATTTGATAGAAATGAAAATCTTAATAGAAGAACAACAATTTGTAGAAGTCTCTCTGCTTCAAGAATCAACAAGGAAGGAAATTAAGTCTTTGAAATTCTGTATCAGAGGCCGAGATAGCACGTTAAATATTTGCAATGAATGGGAAATTAGAGAATGATCTGTTGGCTTTATTTACATTCTGGATTTAGGTATTTATTATTTAAAAGACCAGGAAAGCCAACTTTCTGGCAAAATAATGATAGCAAGTTTAATTAAACCCACAAGCAGCAATCCAGAAAAGTGCAGCAGTAAGCAGGATTGGTACACAGCTTTTCTCTTCGTATGATTGGATTTTACATATTTATAGTGAACTGTTCGTGCAGGAACAATACCATATTGAATCAAATGTTGCATGGGAGCTTTCATTAAAAGTATGGGCTATGAAGATGGGACTTTGCAGCCACAAATATTCATTTTGCTGCTGAGATGATACAACAGTTGTGTGTGAAGAATTTACTAGCAGCCTGGGAGGCCAGCAGGGATGGGGTCATTTCTCAAGACTATGGGGTGTTTTCTATTGTATCCTAGGGATGCAGTACAAGTTAATTTATGTATTTCAACACGGCAGGAAGAACAGACTCAGAGTGCCTAAGTGGAAAGGATCTGCACAGCACATTTTCCCTCCCAGCACGGTCCTTCAGCCTGCTAGCTCCCCCAGGATGGATAACTGACCTTGAAAGCTACAGACAACAGATGTGGCATGCGTGGCGGCCACATTCACCTGAGCAGGCCACGCACCCTCACCTTCCTCAGCAACGACAGTCAGAGTCACCACGTGTCCTGCATCTTTGATCAGCTGCACGATGCTGTCGTGGGAGAGCTCCACGATGGACTGGCCGTTCACCGCTGAGATGCGGTCTCCCACCTTCAGCTTCCCACACTGATCTGCTGGGCTCCCATCTATCACACGCCCAATCTTGTGGGGAATCACTGTGGAGTCAGGAACAGCCCATCAGCTTTTTCAGAACACAGTTAGCATTCCCATCAGAGGAGCACTGAGCAGACCCAGACCTCCCACAATCAGCCCAGAGACCGTTCCTGCTCTGAGCATTGGCATTGCAGTGAAAAACCTGCAGACAATGAAGGAGGCCTCACTCATCAGAGTGAGAGCAAATGAAGGGGGTGTTGCAGCACAGCCATTCTGTGGAGCTGTTACCCCAGCACTGCTCTCCCCAAGAAGCTTTTTTGAGGGGTCAGGGAGGTGAGGAATGTCATGCACTCATCAGCACTATCAGTTGACTTTTCAGAACCACGCCAGCAACGCTGAAAACACAGTCAGCAGCCACCCAAGATTAAAAAACCATCAGGGACAGTTTTAATGAGCCCATGCAGAAGTTACTGTGAAGCAACAGACATTGATGCCTTCTAGCATTTATCATGAGTTTAAATTTTAATTACACTTCCCTTAATAAACTACTTTTAAAGTATTACATAAACCTAAGAGCCAACTGTGAAGAGAAAAGCACTGCAGGGTTGCAGACTCAACTGCTGATTGCTTGTAGAATATCTCAGCTTTAGAACAACACCGTGGCTTCATGTTAAGCTGTGGCATAGAACATTTCTGCACAGCAGAAACTCCAGCATCACTGAGGTCGGGCAGTGACCAAATCACCAGAGTACAGCACTCACCGCCAGGAGGAGGTTTGTTTTTCGAGGTGAGAATGACAAAGCCAAATCCTTCATTCTCTTTCCGCTGCAGACAGACATCATAGACCTCTGGGGACTGCTGGGCTGCAAACTCTGCCCGATTCAGGCGGGGAGAGCTGCTCTGCGTCACGACAGCCTGCGACTCCTCCTCCTCTGCTTGCTTTTCTCCTTAAAAGTAACAGACAAACAACAATTAAGGCAAAAACAACACCACTGTTCTATCAGATAAATACAACAAAACTGTGTATCTCACTATCGGTGCCAGCAAGAGGAAACACTGCCTGCCTGGGAAAGTAAGCAGCAAGCTAATAAACAATGTGAACTATAATAAAATGGAAATCAGATGCTGGATGAAGCACTCAGAGGCCCAGAGCCCTGCACAGGTGTGCACAAATATGCAAGGCACTGCAGCCTGATTTCCCAAAGCAGAACAGACTTGGCAGCGTGTACAACAAACTTCGTCAGAGTGATGTGATGCCTTTTTTTGTAGCTGAATACATCATGGTTTTTCTGCAAGCTACACGTACAAGATCTACAGCAGAGATCCAGCTACAAAAGAGAACAATTGCCATCTTCATCAAGGAACAACTCTACGATTTGATTGTAAAATGCTTCTTCCTTTTACTTGTATGCACTCAGAATTCACGGCCGAACAGAGGCAGTACTGAGTACTGATCAGAACAGGGCACCACCTCAGATTCCTGAGCTCCTTTCCAGCTGTCACTTGCATGATCAAGCAGCAATGATTCAAGGATAAACACCTGCTGTACACTGCAGATCTGGACACCAATCTCAAACTGCAGAATCACAAATGCTGCACTGAATCATCTCTGTTCTGAATGCTCCACACAGGTATCAACGGACTTCAGAATACAGTATGCAGTACAGAACACAGGTTGTGCTGTCACTCCATTTACATAACACTAATGCCTGTTCTAACTAGTATCTGGAAAAGGGATGAAGAAAACACCACTGCCATCTTAATGTTCAGTCTTACCTGCTTGAGCAATGCAAGCCAGCAAGCACCAAAGCACCAACTCAGAAGTTCTGCTTTCCTTTGCTTACTCAGAACTATAGCTGACACTCCTGAACTTCGGGCTGCTCAATTCTAGCACAATAATTGATATGTTTCAGAACAGCTTCAGTTAATTTGACTGCAACAATGAGCACGTCCTGTTAGTCAGATCTATTTCCTGCAGAACACCCTCTGGACAGATACATACCACCAAAGAAGATCTTCCTCCGGACCGTGAGCAGCACCTGACCATTCCGTGCAGCACTGGTCATTAAGTCCAGAACTTGTTTGTGTGACTTCCCCTTAACAGGGACTCCATCGATGCACATCAGTTCATCAGCAGCTCGAAGCCTGCCATCTTTTTCTGCCGCTCCCAATGGGATTATGGCTCCAATATAAATCTATCGACAGAGCACAGTCAGTGGGTTAGAATGGCAGAACATGAAGCCATCAGAACGTGCAGTGGTTGGAAGCCAGTGGTGGTTGCTGAATTCAAACAGCTGTGCTCCCCTTATCAAATTTGTCTACCCCACCTCATAAAAGTGCTGCTAAATACAATATAGATAAGAAAAACCACAGTATTTCATCCACTAGAATCACATTCAGGTTAAATGAAAGGTTAAGAATAATCATGGTCAGTAGCTGTCTGAGGTCAAGCAATGGAGAGCAGCAGATCACCTGCACACAGCATTCGTGACATTAGCTTGACACCAACAGCTATGGTTGATATGGAAACCAAATGTGATAAGTGCTATAAAGTGCAACAGAACTATAATTGTTTGGTTTTGCTCTAAAGAGGCACCACTCTTCCTTTCTTTAAAGGCATGTTAGGAAAAAAGACTAGCACTGGATCACAGCTGTGAACAGAATAAAAAACAAACACAGTCCTTCAACTACGATCAGAAAGCAGCCTCTGATCACCTACTCCAAAAGTTTTTTCTCTTAACTTGGCAGCTGAAGGAGCAGCCCCTGACATATGGCATCAGTCTTACTACTCCTTTCCAGAGAAAAGCGTTTGCCTTTTAGGAAATCAAGGGGTGCCTCCCAAAGCCTGCCACAACAGGAACAGGCAACCCAGGGCTGCCTCCAACTTTGCCATGCCTTTATGATCACCCCTCATCCAACCTGAATTATGCAACAGCTCTTCTGTAGGCTAAAGCCAAGAAACACTGCTACATTGAAACTTAAAGCCTTACCTGCACCCTTGTCACTGACCAGGTGAAAGCAAACCAGGCTCTAACCCCTGTACTTCTCCCTGTGCAAACATTTCAGCTGCATTTTGATGCCACTCAGGAAGCAAAATAACTCTTACATCCATTTGCAGAAGGAAGCCAGTCTAACAGCTTCAAGGCTTTTATCCAAATCCTAAAGCAGCACTTTTTGTATTTTCGAAGATGAGTGGGAAAAACACAAGGCAAATATTAGCCTGGAAGAGCAAACTGGAAAAGCTGAGCTTGTATCCTCGAGATGAATCCACCAGAAACCACAGTGACTGACAAAACAGCATTTGATTCTAAAAATGTGCAGGGACGATGGAAGGGGGTTCAACACCTCCCATGGCTGCCTTGCCTCAACAGGCAGCAGTCAGAACAGCCTGGTGGTTTCTGCAGAGTAAGCAGCAGTTCCCCTCTGCTCATCTGCTCCCCAGGAAGCTCCAACACATGCAGCAAACTGAGCACTGCCAGTGCACGTGGTGCCAAGAGCACGGGGGGCTGAGATGCAGCAACCACCACCAAAACGCACCACAATTACAGGCTTGACAGTGAACTCCTGCTGCCAAAGAAAGGCTCTGGGTAAAAAAAGAACAGGAGCCTTGCAGATTAAACCATGAAGCATTCAAGGTCAGGCTGGACAGGGCCTCTGAGCAATCGCATCGAGCTGTAGGCATCCCTGTTTGTTGCAGGAGAGTTGGACCTTTAAAGGTCCCTTCCAATTCAAATGACTAAGAGGAAAGAGAAGGAAGGTAACCAACCATTTTCTTCCCTTCGTTTGGACTCAGACTAGTCAGGCAGAACTGTTTCCCCACAACCTCCAGCTCAACTCACCCACGAGCCTCCACCCACTACAGCTCCTCCATCAGAGCCCTGCACAGCCACCCAGCCCTGGGGACTGAGCTGCAGCCCTCAGGCCACAGTCAGCACCTCTTGTGGCCAGGGAACACACACTGCACCCACAGGGATGCTCCGACAGAGAAACCAGAACCAGACACACCACAAAGAGTCTGCATGCTTGCCTAGAGCACAGCTCGCTCTGCCCAGCTTTAAACAGAACTGGCTTACACCTCCCAGCTTTAACTGGATTGCTCAAGAGCATTTCACTGACTAAAGACGAAATGATTCTCCTCTCTTAGGAGTCAGAGCTGAACCAGTTCTTAAACTCAGAATCAATCCAGTATTCTGAACTGATTCTCGATCTTTAAAAGTCAGTTACCGACTTGATCATTTTTTCCCCATCACTGAACTCCTTAAAAGGAGGGAGAAACGAGGAGGACAGAGCAGGAGCCATCCCAGCAGCAGCACGGTAAGATAACATGTAAGCAATTGCAAGCAGTTTCACCTACAGGCTGATCCGGTCCGTCCCCTCCAAGCACGCGGAAACCAAAGCCCGACTCTTGTTTTCGCAGGAAAACATCCAGATCTCTCGTGTTTGGAGCTGAGACAAAACATTTCAAAACACGTGATGAGCTACCTTTGATTACTGAAAGATTACTCCTTTGTCATGCATTCCGATTCTTTTCATTGACAGCACACAGGAACCAGAAACACAGCAAATAATTCCAATAGTCAGAACTTCAGTGAAGTTCTCTTAACAAAACGGATTGAAAAACAACCAAAAAACCCACTCAAGATGAAAAATGAAAGGACAGGTTGATGAGTGCCAAAGGAGAAATCACGGCTGCATTCATACAGTGAGCCAGGATGAAATCCACTGTGCAGCACAACACGGGGCCATCTATAAATGCTGAAGTGGTCAGGTCTGAATCTCAGAACATCCTGAGCTGGAAGGGCTCACCAAGTCCAGCTCCTCCTGCACTTTGCTTTGGTCCTCCCTTAGAACTGGGCTATCTTAGGTAACAGAGAATTAGCAAACTGCTGTAAAAAGGTGTGAGTTCTCTATGTTACAGGCACACTCTAATACCTAATGAATATAGACCTGTTATGTATAATTATCACTATTGTCTGCATAATTTTATTTCACTCTGCTTTCTGATGTTACTCTTTTCTCAGCTTATTTATGAACAACTTAACATAGTTGTTTTGCACGTCAGTGGGCCCACATGTATCTGTAACAAAGCTCAGAACACAAAAGGTTCTTGGAGAAAACACCTCAAGGATTTACTCACTTTTTTTCCACAGAATTCCCTTAAATAAAGATTGCTAAAATAGCCCCAAGAAGTCACATTTGCTTTGTCAGCCCCACTGAGCAACCAATTTATTAGAACATTATACCACTTTTATGACTAATTCTGTTGAAACCATGGTTGAAACACACTGCGTGTATATTTTTAATGGGCTCTACAGTTTTCTAATTTGTGTGAATTAAGCACTTTTGAAAATGTTTATAGCCATACACGGGGGCATCAAACCCACAAGCTGGGGCTGATATACTCACGTTTGTCCTCATACATGGTCTTGGACTTCAAGTAGACTTCAGAGGGGTCCAGTTTAGGAGAACCAGATCTTACTGCAGTTGGGGGGAAAGGCATCGGCTGCGGGATGGCATCACTGAGTGCTTCCAAACTCCCTGAACTCTCCTGCTTGTCCTTCTGGAACAGAATCCCACCCCACAAACCCCGGGTTAAATCAAAAGCCTGAAGGAGTTTGTGCATGCAAAGATGATAAGTGCTGCAGAGAGCTGAAATGAACTGGGAATCAGTTGTCAGCCTCTGTATTTTTCTCTTCTCCTGTGATAGCTGCAGCAGTACCATTCCAAGGGGAAAGGCCACCACGTATACTCGTGCTCTCCAACCTCATTTCCAGTGGACAATAAGTCTAAATAATTATTCTGGGCTGTAAACCCAACCTGGAAAACTGGAACGCAGTGGTCTGTGCACGTTAAGTAACAGCATAATCAGAACATTTTGAGATATGCCCTTTTAGGAGGGTGGAAGAAAACCCCCCCAAGCAGCTTAGTGCTTTCACACTTGCATGTCCATGAGCACAAGAACTTGCCCTTTTTAACTGAACTCGTTTCCCACGTTGCTTAATGCCACTGAACATTGAGTGCTCCATAGGAAAGCTGCTCCTGCCCGTGTGTGGAACACTGTTCCTGGAGCCCTGGGTATTTTTAGCATGGCTGCAGAGCATGCTGACACAGGAGCCACACAGACACAGCCCGTGTCCTCAAGCTGCACCGATCTGTGCAGCAATTTCTTTACTGCAGGCAGCTGCATGCTTGTAAGAAACAGAATCTGCAAATCTCAACGAGTGCTTCAAGTGTTCCGAGCTTGAGTGCTCACTGCTCCCATACAGCTCTCACACTTGAACAGCAGGACAACGACAGAAAAAGGGACTGCATTTACATCCTGGTAACGGGGTTTTTCAAAAATGAAATGATTTGTTGTGCACAAGGCACTTTTCAACATGCAGTTCTGCTCTTGGAGGCATTCATTGGTGGATATCAAAGAGCCTGCTTCGTAAGAGAAGTGCTCATGACAAAAACATGCATTGTTATTCACATTCTGAGGGTATTTCACCAATCCTAATGATTCTTTACTTAGTCAAAATGTACTAAAGATACCCCAGTGGGGTGAGTTTCCAGTAACAGTGAACATCAAACTACAAATGTAAAGCTACAGTGCATTAGGAATGGAGCACTAACCAGTCAGTTCTTTTATGTGAGGATCAAGAAATACTGAAGTACCTTACATTTATTTTAGAAATCCCATTTCACTTTAACAAAGATCATGCAAATAAAAAAAAGAAAAAAAGATACTGCATTCTTGATATTTCAGGAGTAAGAAAGAAGAAATCCATTATACCCATCAAACTCAAAACACTCAAAGGATTCATAGAAAAACTTCTGTTTTAAGTAGACTGTATTAAAGTCTTTTTGCCTCCCAAACCCCCTCAGTATTTTTCCATCAGAAACTAATTTAAATACACTGTAAATACTCACCACTTTGCCAGTTTTAGTAGGTGAGGGTGGACCTGAACAAAATACAACGTAGAAAGCAATTTCAATTCTAGGTCATCCAAATTTAAATAGCATTAAGGCAATTTAATCAGTTCCTCCTGAGCTGAAAGCGATAACTGCTTATTCATTCTTCCTTTAAATTGCAAGGGAGCATTCAGTTGACCAAAGCCATCACTTAGGAAAAAATCTCAAATCAGAGTTGCTAGCTGTACAGCAAAAAGTTTCTCCTTCTCTGGTCAACCAGATCACACATGAGCTCACTGGAGCAGGCTGTGAATTAGCCTGGTGGAATTTCCCTTGCCACCAAAGAAATCTGTTTCCTGAGCTGATTACCAAACAGTAACATCTACACAGAAAAAGACTTGGAGATCTTTGCAAACACAAATGACCAAAGTGCTACTCAAAAGGCCACAATAAAACCTTAATAGAACACTAAAGCAGTCATGTGTTTCCTTCTAATTTGTTCAGTTCCATCTGGTAAATGGTTAACCAAGAGGTATGAACATGCAAAAATGAAAATGATAATTTTTCCTGTTTCAGCTAATGGTTCCATCTTACAGCTGATGCTTCCTGCCACTCGTAATCACCTGACCAGTACAGCCACAGTAATGGAGCATATTTGGAGATGCACAGAAAACTCTTATCAATCACACTCTTTGTGTTACGGTAGAGAATGTATTTTTGCTTTAGCACTCCCCAGACACTTGGAAGAGACAGTGTCAAAACATATTATAATAATTTTTTTGTAAAAAAATCCCTAGCAGCACGCTCTCATCCCAAATACTGAGGGTGATAAATTAAACTTAGAACATCACAAGTGAGAGACATAAGAAAACTGCTAGCTAACTTATCACACTAATAGAGGACTTTTAAAAAGCATGTGGCCATAGATGATGGCTGCAGATTTACATATTTACTTCCTCAATCTACATATTTACTTCCTCAGTGTACATATTTACCTCCTCTTAAGATGAGCAGTGGCACCTCTGTTCCTATTGGAAACTGCTTCAGTACCTCCACGACCTGCAGATGTGTCAAGCTCTGTACGTTCTGATGGCAGATCTCCTTGATTACGTCCCCTTTCTGAAGTCCTTGGCACCACTGGCTGTCTAAAATCATTTTCACCTTCTGTCCTGTAGGACTGTCTGCAATAGCAAACCCAAAGCCCTTAGGACCTTTGACTAGTGGGATGGTGACCAGCTCTGGCTGAGAGCCTCCTGAAGATGCAACAGAGATCCTCTGCTCGTTTGTATCCATAGAAGGGCCATTCAGACGACCATTGACCAACATGGGGCCTGTTTTTCCATTCTGGTCCAACACAACTGTCCCGGCTATCAACTCTTGGCTGGTCAGACAAATGTCTCCTTTGGTCACAGGAGGTCCATTGATAATAGGTGTAGCTGTCACTATATCTACAACTGGGTCCTCATTGTCATCGGGAAGAGGATAGCCACGACACAAAGTCATGTTTACATACTGGTTGACAGGAACTAGCTGAAACATCTGGACAACATCTGCATGGGTATGGCCAAGGACACAATTTCCATTTATGTCTACAATGACATCACCTGTTAAAAAAAAAAAAAAAAAAGAAGTTAAACAGAATCAAAACCAGAAACAAAATCACACACACCTTTCCAGTGTTCCAAGGCTCAGGAAAAAAAAGTCTAACTGAACACAATAACTGTGCAGTGTTCAAAAAATAATAATGCTGGCTGTACCTCTTGACTATCTGTTTCCAAGAAGCATAAAGGACTTTCACTTTGCCTTTATTCTATCTCATTTCAGAACACAGTATGCTAAATATACAAAGTTTAATATCCAGCAGATTTAAAAAATGATACTGTACAGCCACAGGAGATGAAGCAGTGCACACACGTTGCTGCAAACAGATGTCTTCTGCTTTAATTCATACTTTAGAGCATCCTAAATTCAATCCAAAAATAAATCGGATTTTTTGGGGGGGTTCCTATGTTTATTTTAGGATTGGCTGAACTTAAGCTAGGATTGCACCCACGTGTATTTCACAGACTTACGCTGTTGCCGCATGTGGTTAAGCATGTACTTCCAAAATGAAGAGAAAGTACATGTCAAATCCTGAAACCCTGTTTCATAACATGCATCACGTTGATCAAGAAACTTTGCATACGCAGTATGCTATTCCCAGGAGTAAACCATCCTACCAATCTCACACATCAGCAGCTGCACACTCTAAAAAGCATCAAAAGAAATGCAAGCTTAGAGAAATAATAATTTACCTGGTGCAATTCTCCCATCTTGTGCAGCAGGTCCATCTTTTAACACATTCTTCACCTGGAGGAACTCATCAGGCCTGTCCCCTCCGATAATTGTAAAACCAAAACCCATTGTACTTTTTTTCAGTGATGTTCGTATAAGTGCTCCTATAAGCTGGGATGGATCTCTAGTGAAGAGAGACTTTTCTGGTCCTGTGCATGATAAGATGCAATATAATCAATCACCAGCAATGCTGCTTTACGGCGGCCATTAAATCTCCAAGTTACGGTGACTACAAGCACATGTAAAACAGAGAACTGGAGAAAGAAGGAACATATCTGGGTTCCAAACTTCCAGGTTTTCCAAACTGTATTATAGATTACAACAGGGGACGAACTAAATCTCCACATCTAACTTCTGGTTTTTACTCTCTTACCCTTGAACATCAAGCTCAAAATAAATCAAAAGGAATTGAAATTCAAGGAGTGGCTTTACCTGCACCTTCCAGCTGGCTCTTCTAACCTTCTGCTTATTAAAAAGTTGCTTACGACAACCAGTTTTCTATTTACTAAAATGCTTTTAAAGCAGTGCCAGGGTCTCAATTCTAACATTTTAAAAAATCATTCCAAAAACCTTACAGAGTCTGAAGAGCAACGATACAAGGGCCAGTGGAAAGAAAAGGTTAACTTCTTCATCAATTCCCAACCTGATTACACGCAATGCTTACTCACAGATAAGGATACGAGCGATAAAGAACACAATATTTAGCTATACCTGATTTTGAAGGGCCAACATCACTCTGTCCTAGCTGTTTTTTTCTTTTGGCTTCCAACACTGGGTTTTCAAACTGAGTTTTCTGGTTAATATGACTGCAGACAAAAGGGAGATTAAGATATCAGAGGAAACCATCCTGTCCATTTCCCAGAAAGACGATCACAAAAGACAACCTACACATACTATCGTTTGATCTCAGATTAAGACTCTGGAAGAATGAATGCCAAACTATCAAAATGAGCATGGAATGCCTATTTTTCCTTTCAACAACTTGATCCTCTCTAAAAAACAATATAATTTCACTTCTTGTAACCATTAGGTAGAATATAACTTCATTCCACTCCGAAAGATTTCAAGAAGTTCTATATGATAAGAACAGGGAAAATCTGCTTGTCCTCTTGACACCAGCTACATGTTGCTTCCATCTTCTTATCTGCAATCCTGTTTACCTTTTTAACAATGGTTATGGAAACATTTAATTTCCCCTGACCTGAAGAAGACCAATAAGAGCTTTTGCAGCAGTTCATAAGTTATTTACTTGCGATGGTTCTTCAGAGGGAGCAATGAGATATGCTACCCTTGCTCTTTTACAGTTATCACTCTTAAATCAAGCCACCCTATTTTTGTTACAACTAATGAAAATGACATCAGCTTATTCCCATTTATCAATTACTTTCATTGCTACTTGGCTTTCCTTCCCTAAAAGGAAATTTACTCCAACTTAGGTCAGAACAGCCGCATTATGGATCTTCAGTGCTTCAGAAATGTGTACAATGGCCTCTAGAACTTGTTTTTACTCAGTACAACCGTATACACTGCTAAGCAAGTCACTACTTTCTGCTCAGTTTGTGACTATTTCAGATTAATAATCAGCACTTACTCAACGTAATATGTTCCATACTGAGGATCTTCTATTTTTTCCCATCCATAAGGAAGTTCTGCAATCAGCAAGAACAAAACTCCCCATTACAGTTAGTTTACTGTAATATCACAGCTCTTACAAAAACGAAATTAAAAAAAATTGACAGATTACAGATGAAAAACATGAACTCAATAGAAGTCACTTTTTTCCTTTGTTTGTTCGTCCCTCTTGGATGAAAAAATATTAGTGGAGCAATATGAGGAACCTGAAACCCTGTACCTGTCGTTCTTTGCTCCACTGGATCAGACTTCTGTTTAACAAAAACACATCACTTTAAGTCTGTAATAAACTTAAAGACAAGATCCAAATTAACCTATTTGGGAAGGAAGAATGCATGAAAGGGAACATAAAGATGAAGTCTGCCGAGAAGGTAATGAGCAGCACATCATTACCGACTAGAGGTGGCAGGCAGTTAACACACAGGTCCAATTACTCTAGCTTTATTGTTCTAGTTACCTTGACCAGGGAAATTTAAATATTTCCTTAACTGACACAACCAGGTAGCTAGACATTCTGAAGGATAAAATTTCTGTGTAATCTTGTTTGAGGCTGCCCTAAGTTTGAAGGTAACAGCAATTTTCCTAGCATATGACAGCATGTTACCACTTATTAGTATCAGCATCACTCCACAGGATTTGACAAAAGACCCAGGGGGGCTATTCACTTAAACGTTGTTCATTTGGAGATCCTGCATCTCTCTGTTTCAAGTGCTCTTTTTATCCTGTGGTGTGCTGCACGTATGTTTAACAAGCAGCAGTATGAGTCCATTGCTCCAGCTGGCTTCATTATGAATACATGATTGTTAGCCTGTGCAATTTAAGGAGATGACAGGCTGCTCTGAATCTGCCTCAGCTTTTGTAACATGTATCTGCTGAATACAGAGCTACTTGGTACTCTTTTTTTGGCTGGCTAATTCGCTTGACTACATAGGAAATGGATACAGGTATCATCTGTGTGTCAGTCATGAACCTGACAAGTCTTGAAGCAGTAGCATGAAGAGTTGTTAGCTCTACTTATACATTCAAATATTATACCATAAAACATGCAGTACACATTACCAGCAATAGGCATCAAGCTGCATCTTCATTCTTCATACATTCTAGTATTTAATGGACCTTTTATTCCTGCCATATTCCACCCACATAAAAATTTCAACTGCAATCATCACTGATGCATCCAGCTTTCTCCTTAGCAATGATACTCACTGGAACAACACATATCATTCTCTTCCCAGGAAGGCAGATACATCCATGATTCAGTCAAGATCCCATGGCTCCAGGAAAAATACATTATGGCCTTTCCCAGCCTTATGTGGACTCTCACTACCACTGAACTACAGACACTTGGCACTATACTCTGCTCCAGAGTTGCACGTATCAGCAAGACGTTTCTGTCACAGCAGTAATGGATCTTATCCAGCCCTGATAAACTCAGCCATTTATCAGCCACGGGTAACAAACGAGCTCTAAATATCTCACCTCCATCTTCACAATCTTCAGGAGCTTTGGCTTTCTTACAGAGCCGTGGATCGAGCCATGTGGTTGTCTTGGTGTTGTGACTGTGGAGCAAAACGCAGCCCGTAAGAAGAGGACTTCCTCACACTGAAGAAATTTTGCTTTACCTTAACTTTTAAATATTTACTACTTTGGTCAAACCATAGTCTTTAGATAACCTAACCTCTGTTGATGCCTCTGTCACACGGTTAAATGCTAAACAGAAAAGGCAACTATGATGCTTAGAGGTACCAGCACTGGACTCTCCAGAACGGATGTGAAACGTGAGAGGTACATTCTCCTCTGCTCCAAAAAACACATGTGGAAACATTACCTGTTTCTACCTGAAAGTGGCAAATACTTTTATTCATATATTTAACATCCAGTTAGGATTTTCTGAATTCACAAATGAGGCTATTTCACGTGTGTGTATGAACTGCTTTTCTACCCTGAACTTCAATCTGTGCTCTTCATCTTCTCCAGAAGGCATTCCCAGGTAAGGAACACATGCTGAGAAGAATGAATACACAAGTTCTCAGACTGCAGAGAGATCTGTCATTGTAGAAGTTTATATGATGCTATACCTTCCCTACCAACATCCATCCAGTTTTGCACATGAGATACATAACTCATTACAAACTGACTATGCACATGGAGCCGTAACACCACCCTGCACAACGGCAATCAAGCACACAGCATAAGTGATCATTGGTAAGGAGCAAAGAGAGGAAAAATATAAAATCCCATACAGAAATATAAGGAAAATGAACAGGAGAGGTGTGAGAGCAGCAGGCAGCTTCCCAGACTGCAGCTCTTCAGCACATATCCTTCCTGCTGGCAGCATTGGGCTACTCACTCGATGAAGTAGATCATGCCAGTGTCTGTGTAGGCCATCTCCCAGTTCTTGGGCAGAGGTTCCAGGGTTTCATCCCTTGACATGTAATTTCTGAAGTCCATGGAGCTGCTTGTCTGGTTGTAACTGGGAACAGGTTTCATCCAGTCAGAAGAATCTGAGTGTTTTTCTTTGTTTTCTGCAGTTGTTCAGGGAAAGCATTACTATTTGTCAGATGCTTATGCTGTTTCTCACTAAGCACCACCCTCTTAATCTGGCTATGAGAGAATGTCAAATACGTCCCTGGATGTGATGAGCATTTTTCCACTTTTTTTTTTTTTTTT